>JAUYWH010000003.1:3794130-3807783 GCA_034779795.1 Ctenopoma multispine
ATGGTGATACCACGCTCACGCTCAGCCTTCAGCTTGTCCAGCACCCAGGCGTACTTGAAGGAGCCCTTGCCCATCTGGGGGTGAACACATGAAGTGATAAGTCTACCTTTCTGACACTTCAGGGTTTAATATGAATGAATTAAATTTGAATTTCCTAGGGATGAGAATAAAAAAGCTAATGTCCCTTAAACAGATTTCTGCTTTTTATGACTAGAAAACTTGAATCACTTTGTTTAACTATGAGCGCCACAGTGAAATAACAATTTCAAGCAGCCAATTAAATTAGCCAAGTTACTATAGTCCACAAACTTCTGTTGTCGACTACATTTTGTAGAATGTGACATTAACCACAAGGTGACAATACAGAATGATAAAACATTGCCATTATGAAATTGTATTTCAAATTAAATTTCAATTATAGTTAGGTAGAGTCTCACATAGCCTGAGGCCTGCACTGAGCAAAGTGCAGCGTCATCGTCAGCACGATAAGCCCCACCCTGCGTGCGCGCACACAACTGCTACACCCTCGAGCCGGGCAGCGCGGCTCGTAGGGGGCACGCTGACGCCGCCATCTTGGATTCGATATTAACAGTTATAATGATAAGACAAAATAACCGCTCACCTCGGCGGCCTCCTTCTCGAACTTCTCGATGGTTCTCTTGTCGATTCCTCCGCATTTGTAGATCAGGTGACCGGTGGAAGTGGACTTGCCGGAGTCGACATGGCCAATGACCACGATGTTGATGTGGGTCTTTTCCTTTCCCATTGTCTTAGTTTCTGTAACGAAAGAAAACCCCAAAACCTTTAGTTAGTGCGAAAGAAGCCGTCATTAATTCGCTAGTTAACGTTAAACAGCTAACGTAGCTAGCTTAATTAAAGACGTTAGCTTGCCCATGACACCTTGAGCCCGGAATAAGTTTCTCTGAAAGCTAAACATTATAGTTTTATCAAGTGACTGCTGAAGTCAACATTCGGGATAAACTCAATTTACACTCGAATTTATGTTCGCTAATCAACATAAACTGGTGTTAGAAACGAGCCGCCAACAGGCGGCGGCCCCTGCTAGGCCTCACTCGGCCACAGGCCAGCCTGAGACACGTGTTACTCTATGGGCCACGTCGTATAAAGTTACAAAGCTCGACAAATATTCAGAAGCTATTTTATCCTGACTGCCAAACACCTGTCGCTGGATATATGTGCAGTTGTTTCATGAGAAGAGAAATACTGTAACCGCATCCTCAGACGTCCGCTTTCAGCAGCAGCCCCCTTCTTTGTTCCCCCACATTCTTCCATCCTCCATTACAAATCCGTTTTTAGTCAAAAAGTTAAACAACAAAACGAAGCAATAGGCGCTGACATTAAACATTAGAGAACGGAAGTAATAGCTACTCTAAATTTTACGGCCCCGATGACAGTAAAAAATCCACAGGTTAATGTAAAGTTATATAACAGAAGAGGCAAAGTTTTGTGCTAAAATGTTGAGATAAATTTTAAAGTCATTCCTATTTAACATTAAACAAAAAAAATACACACTTAAAGGCCTAACCCCGGGCTTTCCATATACTGTATTAATCAAAGCTGGACGTACCGGTGTTTCTGGGTTTTCACGGCCAAAGCTGCTGCCCCTAGCCAGGTAACAGAAAGAGGAAGAGTGGGACCGGACTGGGAGCTTTTATACAGGATGGGAGGCGGCCTAACTTCCCGTCGCCCTCTTCGGTGAAAACCCCGCAAATCACACACATTCCTGCATAAAACGTCAGCGCGACGCCGGAGGAACCGCCTGCTACATGTATGATGTCACACACACCACCGGATGATCACACATGTGGCACACAGACGCCTTCATGTCCACAGTAATCACACCAAATCTGGGGGGTTTGTTAACGGACACGTGATAGGAAAACACTTGTTTGAATGCAAGTTGACCTAATACTAGAAAATATTTTTCAGTGTTTAAATTTTAAACGCCAGGCTCAAAGTCATTAAAGCACAGTTAATACATGATGAAACTACTAAGATTTTATTACATAAGTATATATGCAAGTACTACTTAAATACGTTTGAGGTATTTGTGTGTCTTTTTGTGCCTTTTTAAAGTGATGGGACTGTTTTTACATCACTACATTTACATGTGAGCTGTGGTTATACGAAATATAATTTAAGTGTTTTTATAGTCCTTAGTAATCTCTAAATTGTTAGCAGTTAAACCAATTAATAATTTCATCTAATCTAATTTGCTATTTGATGCCAAATGAGGGGATATTGTTCAGCATTTCAATAATATTTAACATTTAACAACAGCTAAACACACATTTGTGCAGAAGCAACTACATGTAAATGTAACTTGTGCATTAACAATCTGATAATGTGATATGATAATATATCAGTAGTACTAGTAAGTAAAGGTTTAGGGTACTTGTTCAATCACTGCAAAGTAAATATACAATAGCTACATAAAATTAGTACAGTAAGCTAATAAAGTTAAGGTAGGGAGTCTTTTTAACAGGAACAATGAAAGACACATGCTGGCACACGTATGTATTTGTTCATGGTATGTACTTAAGAAGCGGAACACTAATTAATTTTTCGTAATTTACAGATTTTGTGTTTTGCTGCAGTAAACAGTTGATTATCTGCTGAAATTAAGCTGAATTGTTAAATCAAAAACATTTACTTTACTTTACTTTATTTGGCAGACGCTTCTATACAAAGCGACTTACAAAGAGAAGACACCAACAATTACCATTCGAGTTCTGTAAATTATGAATTACTACAAACTAAGAGCCCTGAAGCCAACTTGTCAAGGAGAAAAACATGCTAGGAATTGTATATATAAATATATATATATATATATATATACTTTTATTTAATATAAAACAACCTACACTCAATAGCACAAAGTTCATCCCCGGACCTCCCCCCATCAGACCCCTCCCCCACTCACTTGTAATACCTGCCTGACAAGATTATCTGAATCTAAATCCTGAAGACATTTGCATTCAAACAGGGGCCAGAATGTGAAAAGATGAACTCATGCTGTTTTCAAGACACCTTATCTGAAAGGAATTTACATCCTAACAGACGCATATACAAGTGTTTGATTAAATTAGAAGTGTTGTAAGGGGGTAGTGTGGTGTCTGTTTTACCACTTTACAGTAGAAGCACATACCTCACTTACTAACTATAGTCATTTATTAACCTTTTATTTTATTTATTTTGTGATTATAACCATCATGGTAAGCAGTTTGCATGTTTGGTTGATTTGTGATTGTGCTGAAAGAAAAAAGCTAAATTCAGCTTAAACCTAAAAACGAGGCCTGTGTTTTTACTGGGATGCTACATGTGGGTCAGGAGGTCAAGTTTAGCCTCTTCCTGCATCACTGTGGCATGTTGCCCAGTGTAGAGACAGCAGGCATCTCCTGGCATATAAACACACACACTTCTCTCTTTGCTTTCCCTACAGTTGAGGTAACAGCCACTTCAACTCTGCAGCTGCTGCTTTCACTCAGCGCAGTTCAGGACGAAACCGATGTGGGGGGAAGCAGAGCGAAGGGCCTGAGGAGTGAGGAAAGGGGGCAGAGAAAGGCTGGGAGAGATATGGGGGAAGGAGAGAATAGATGAGAGCAGAAAGAGAGCGGAAAGGTGCTAAAAGATCACAAGTCATGTCTGTTTTAAAACACAGCAGCGTGTTTTCACCAGCTGGTGATACAGAAGGAAATTTAAAGTTGGTAAAAAGTTCAAACTAAACACAATAATTGTAAAAGGTCAATTTTTCTTATAAAAGAAAGTAAATATCAAGTTTTTAGTGTGTGAAGAAACACAATAATTACAGTGTTAAAAGTAACTACATTTACTAAACTGCTGTACTTAAATACAGATTTGAAATACCTACTGTACTGTAAATAAGTAGTTTCTTAACTTACTTGTTCTCCACTACATTTATCGGACTGGCTTTAGAGTTTCAGTAACTTTACAAGTGTGGAATGAAAAATATACATATATATGTTTATAAAATATTATTAGCAACTGGGCTTTTTTTTTAAAAGAAATAATTATTAATTATTGATTAATTGATGTATCAGTTAATTGGTCACTATTTAGATAATTGTGATGGAATTTCTAATATTTTAGCAAACCTATCTATCTATCTATCTATCTATCTATCTATCTATCTATCTATCTATCTATCTATCTATCTATCTATCTATCTATCTGTCTGTTTGTGCTAATGTGATTTTCTCAGTTATGAATGTTCAGATCTCTCTTGCCGTTGTAACCACTTCTCCTACCCGATGATTCATCTCTGACATGCTGCCAGCGAGTGAGTGCCAGTCTGCCTGCTGAATCACATTCTCCCTTTCACACTCTCTCACACACACACGCACACACACACACTGAAACACACACTCATACTTCCCCCTCACTGGTTCGTGTCTGAAATCAGAGCACAGCTGTTGTACTTCGCTCTGTTCAGTCATCAGATTGTTCGAGGATCCTCACGAGCTGAGTTGTGTTTGCAGCACTGTGTCGCCATAAAGACACACACAGACTTTTAGATCAGTGTGTTTCTGGCTGTGATACCTGAACAGCTCTGTGGATGAACTATTTAGAACATTTTAAAACATGTTCCCTATAAATCATGCTGAGCTAGCTGTGCAGATGTGAATAATGAGGTAGAGACTGTAGGTATCACAGCAGCTCCTTCACATTAATAATTGATAATAGTAACACAATAAAAGGCTAAAGTGTAAAAACAAATTAAACTGAACACTGCTGCTTTGACTCTAAAGCCTCATGTTTCGCTCTGCCATTAGCTTTGTTTCTGTTGATGCTGTGTAAGAGGCCAGGCTCACAGTCGTGAGAAGTGAAAACTGGGCAGGGTTAGGATCTGAGATCCGGCTTTGATCAAGGCAGTCCTTCCAGTTCTTCCACACCAAACTGGAAAGCCAGTTTCTTTAAGGATTTGTCTTTTACAAACTGTTTCCATACTGGTGTCAGTGGGAGAAGTTAGTAGTTAGACTCAGTTCGTGTACTCAAAATCTTAACTTAGCCCTGTTCGACAGCTTCTTTCGGGGTAAATCTCGACAACCTTTGCACACCTGGACTTAAACAGTTTATCCTGTTCTTCCTGACAGATCCTCTCAACTCAGATGTGAAGTATCTGAACTGCCACCTTCGGGTCTCTATCAGGGCTCCGTCTGAGAGATTTCATTTTTAATACATTTGAAAAAATAAAATAATGTAGGTTAATGGATAATTAATGGATAGATGGTGGTAATTCTTGTCACTTGTTGTTTGTACATTATAACACCACATCATCGTTTCAGTGGTTGACAGTCCTCATTCATTAGAGTCATGTTTAGTGGTTAGTTTTAAGAGACATGGTTTGTCTGTGTGGGTGTAGGAAAAAAAAAAGATCTGATTGATTCTGCTCAGTGCTGACATACAGTGAATCCCACAGCTTTGGCATTCATGTGCATGGAGACAGAGTTTAGAGTAATTCAACCTAAATTATACTAAAGTCTTTATGTATGTAAATAGTCAGAACCACTGAGAACTGTTAATGCAAATAAAGCACATTTGCAACACATAGTCAGTCCCATGTCTCCTGTTGTCCACTGCTACACCCTCTCACACCCAGTCCACACTTGCAAACAAAGCCTTTCCTTTTGGTGGCCAGGCTTTTGTCTGCATTTGTCCCATGCCCTAAGTGCTAAAAAGGAGATTTATCATATGCATATCAGCCTCCAGGCTGGGTGGCTACTTGTTAACCTTTTGGTTTCTAAACTGGGGCTGCAGGAGATTTCATTCACCCACCTTTGGCTCACACCCAGGGACGAGATCTCACTTTGAATCTTAAGCTTCTCTCATTCTCTTCTCATTATGTATTATGTTTGTGGGATATTTTAATGTCCTATAGAGTGTAACACTGTAAACTACATTAAGACACTGTATTAATAGAGCTATAGTTTTTTTATAAAACACACATTGTCAAACCACAAAGTAGTAACCGTAGTTTAAGGAGTAGACTTTTACTTTATTAATGAGGACTGTTTGTAGTTTGTGCATGTGTCCATATGCTTAAATACATATGGTGGTACAGTATTAACGATGCGGCTGATCAGTTTTATACTCAGCCAACACTACTTCTTACCATCTCACTCACTGACACACACCTTCACAACTGACTGCGCTGATTAGCACACCTCTGTCTATTTTTAGTGATGTGTTACCATTATGAACTTTTTTATTTACAAGACATTAGGTGTTACCTTCTCTCTTTTGCATGGCTTTCGAGCAAAGTTGTGTAACTATACTAATGCCTACAAATTGTAAATGTATTTCTTGCTGCTATGCCCTATAACATATTGTTGATGTGTTTATATGTTTTTAAATTTAACACTGAAACTTAGTGTAAATGTTGACAGTAAAAATAACTCTTTATTTTTTTGTTTTATGTTTGTATTATTGTTTTATACCTAAGAAACATTTACATTATATTTTGAATTACTTCACTTGTAAAATATTTCTACATTGTTGCATTACAAAAATAAATCATTACCTATGTCTCGATGCATGCTCAATAATCCAGGTAAGGAAATCCTAGAAAGTTGATTCAGTTTATGAATCAACTTTCTAGGAAATCATTAGCGAATCAATGCTAACAATACCGAACGTTAGCTAAATGCTAAGTGATGAAACCGATTTTAAATGCAAAGAAAAACGGTCGTCAGTGTGTTTTTCCCTCAATTAAAACCAACAATAAATTGTAGGCGTAAACAATCTTAAGGAAAACTAAAACTGTATTTATGGTGCTTCATCCGGCGTATTCACTGACTACCATTAACCATGGAAATATATAAAACAACGCGTGAGTCAGAGGGGGACAACAAATCCTGTAACACCGCACCGGGTCCATAACAACATCCGGTTCATTCATCAACTGTCTGATGCAAGCTCCAGCTAAACTCTGGAAAAACACCCTCGTTTTTTGAAATCTGTCTAAAAAGTACCACACTCCAGTCTAAATTCTTTACTCAAGTTAGAGTAGATTACTAAATACAAATTACAAGTGCGTAGCCACCAGTCGGACTGAGTTAGTGTTAACAACGTATTTTAAATACTATTGAAGTTGTAATGGTTTATCCCACTTTGTCTAATACACTCATACTTAAAGTGTCAAACATAGACAATATGTTTTCTCAGTCATAGATTTTCTGCTGAAATTATTAAGTTATGTGTTATTTAAAAGCTTTACCATCCCTACATACTTTACTTTTGGCCTAGTGCAATACTCATCTCCACATAACAACATTAACCTGTTTTATCAGTAATACTTTTCCCATCTTCCAACTCTGAAACTGTCACTGAATTTATTCACTATTTTTTAGAAGACAGAACAAGTAAATGATTAATTAAGAAAATTATCATCCAATTAATTAGCTGTGAAAATTAGCATTGCTGCTCAACTTATATGATCATCACTGAAAAACTCAAGATTCTGAGTTAAATGTCAGTTTTCACTATTTTTTCAACCTTTCCATAATGAAATCAGAGAACACTGATAATATTGATTTTCTTGCTCCACCTTGTGGATATAGAGAACAATTGTAAACTAAACTTAGTCTGAAACCCAGTTACTTGAGAACTTTACCTCTTAAATATGCATTAACAAATATATTACTATATATTACTTCCCAGTAAAACACATTGTTTCTGTGCATGTACAGTAACAGTCCTGCTCCAGCTTTGTTAATATTTGGTATTAACATATTTGTTTATTGTGTATATATTTTATTCTTAACAAAAAAAAAAACTTTTTATTTATTCTTTTATTTATTGTACAGTTATATTGTACCTTTTTGATATGTATGTATTGATGATTGTTATTCTAGGTTCACTAAATCATGTGTTGCTGAATAAATTTAATAAGAGGTTCAAGGAAACATTTGAACAGAAAAGTGGACTCAAACAAGACACAATCTGTGTGTAAAGATCTACAATGTCTGCAGGCAGAGTGCATTCGATACTTCAAAAGGAACTAAATAAAACCCAAATATGTAGTTCCTTTGTTTCTCAGGATTATTGATCTCCAGGGTCACAGACATGGGAAAATGTTGTCCTACCAACACGTTTCTTTGAGTCTGCTATTAAAATTTCCATCAATTAAATGAAGGTATTTAGCGTCTTCCACAGGATTACACTCAGTTGCACTTTATTAGCTACACTGAGCTAAAACTAAGTCAGTAAATCGGTCGTGCAGTAAATCCTCCTTTGTGACAGAGACTGTTTAAAACCGGTGTTTCAGTAGGTTCATTACAGGACGCAGCTGCTATTAAAGTTTTTTTCTTTGAAAAATGCACACACAGCAATGTGCAGTTCAGCCCCAAAGTAAATCCAACATAATGGGTGTGTCTAATAATTTGCCAGCTGAATGTACTGTGAACTCTGCTTTGGAAACACAGGAGAAACAAAAACACATCAAATTAACAGGAAAGAAAATGTTGTAGTTGAATAGAAAAATAAAAAAGGGATAAAGATGTTTGTGGTCAAGAGTCTTTTAAAGGGGAAATTGGCTGTGTCTCACTTTGGCATAGTTTTAGTCATGATGGGACACAAGAATCAACATTGGCACAAAGTCATGGCACACAGAACAACGTCTGTGACACTTCAGAGGAGACATCACATGATTAGTAACAGAGGAGCAGCTTGTTTTAAAGTGTGAGAATAAATGTTCAAACACACATTTCCTCAGCTGAGTATAGTCGACTATAACACAATAATCCTGACACACGTTCCCACACAGAGATTAAAATGCTAACGTGTAACACAAGAGTCCCACATTAAAACAAACCTAATTCTTTTCACAATAAAACATCTGTATAACATCACACATACAGAAAATAAATTATTGCATCCATTTAAAGTCATCATCACGTTACAATCACAGTGCACTTTGATGTATTGCATTCTTGAGTTTGGAAAAATTAAATTAAGATAGAAAAAAATATATTGTCACTCCTGTGAATAAATTTACAAAAAAAGGCAGAAAAACATAAAACCTGCTCTTTCTGTAGAAACTGAGCATAAAAAATGAATTGTGAATTATTCTGGCAGTGGAAAGTGCTTTGTTTCCCAAATGTGCCTAAAAACACAGTTTTCTAAATGCTTAATAGTCATTATTATTAAAAATCAGGCTTCTGTGACATGTCAAAGTGCTTCTCATGGTCCTGCCGGACAGTGTAGTACCGGTGGTGACATTAATGACACTTTAAAATCTCTGCTCTGTAAAGTGCACGGTGTTCACAGAACACCTGGTCCCACTGTGTTCACTTAAAATAACACACTTGAAAACATTGCAAACAACAGCCTTGTCATTTTGTGATGCGATACTAGTCTGACTACTCCTGAGAAACAGTGTGACGTTAAGGTCTGAAGACGCTCAGAGCTGGAAAGTACAAATTACAGCGACGTGCTGTAGCTTAAAGTCAGTGCCTCGTTTCACGTGAAGGGCTCATGCTTACTGGAAAATTATTAAAAGCTTTACTAATAAGCTTTATATCAATCATACGTCTGCAGTAGACTGTGCGTTTAGTAGAAAGTCACTTGCTTATCTTAAAATAAAAGCTTTAGGCCACTAAAACTCATGTAGCTTGAATCCAGACCAGCTTCAGTGTTACTGCTGCGATGATGGTTTAGATTGAGATGAGCTTGCTCGTGACGGTTATTTTAACGTGCGTGACATCGATGATAAAGCCGTGATTTGCGTCGATGCCACTTGTTTTTCATGAATTTCACGCTGAGCGATGGGGAAATGGATTAATCTGCACAGTGACCGTCGAGGTGTAAAAGCGATGAAAGCTTGATTTATTATGTAACTGTCGGCGGTGACCCAAATCATCCATGCTGCAAAGCCACGTCTTCCCTGTGCATTATAGATATTGTTGTGATTTCCTAATCTAAGACATTTATTAAATAGGGGCCCAGGTTACCAGGTGCACACATTCTCACACTAATCATGTTTATGAAGAGAGAACACTGCACACGTTCCTATAAATTACACAGTTCATAGAGGTAGAACTCTAGAGCTCCCTGTCTTCAGCTCCCTGGAATGATCAGAACCAAATGTTGATCCGTCTTTTTAAAACCGTACTACATTTCTACAGTTTCTTCCGGATATAACATTTTACGTTCTACGTTGTGATGGACCTGCTCCTCTTTGTCTCTTCTTCGGCTCTGTCCTCCTCCGTGATGGCCCACGGTTGAAGCTTGCCGCTGCCAAATATCGTATAGATGATGGCACCGCCGACGTTGATCCCAGCCGCGACCCAGAACACCTTCCTCCAGCCCTCCAGAGTGTGCTGACAACCAGAGAAGAAGAAGATGACTCAGCGTGTTCAAGAATGATCTTAAACTTAAACGTAACTGTGAATTACAGGATGTATTTCCTCATAAATCCTAATATAGGTTCATATAGTATTGTATTATACAGTATGTCGTATATTGGATGGGATGTATCTGGAATATTACAGATAAAATTAAACAAATATACTTTGCTCTTATTAGCAGTTGTTGCTATTACTTATTTTATTTTATTATAGCACATTTAAGTATTATTGTTAATTTGTTATTTTATTATTATTCTTCATTTGTATTTCTGTATGCTTCATGTATTTCTTGATAAAGCTGAGTAAAGTTGCATCTTGTCTTATTTGCGTGAAATGTAATGTACGGTTTAATAATACTCATAGTTCAACTGCTTCTTCGGTGAAACTTACATCTTGTGTGAAGTAGCCTGTAGCAATTGGTGCCACGACTCCAGGAATGGTCCCGAATGTGTTGGTGATTCCCAGGAGAAATCCTGCGTAGCTGCAGAGGACAGAAAGATAAAAGACTTCAGCATTTTCCACGTACACAAACACAGTGCAAGGATAATTTACCTGCTAACTAAAAATGCAGTATAAATAACTACAAGCTCAGCTCTAGGATCATCTGCCACTGGCTGAGACATAGCTCAGCAAATTAAACCTGGAAAATAAAACAAGAACCACTGATATCAAACAGCGAGAACAAACTCACTTTATTTTTCACTTATCATGAGCTTAATGGTTTAAAAACATTGATTTGAACTGGAGTTTCTCTGTTCTTTACTTACGTTACAAATCAACATACATGTGTAACATCATGAATCAGTCTGAAAACATAAATGCTCTAACGCTGTTATCAGCTTCTTAACTGTGATGAGCTGCTGTTTAACTTTCAGACACTAGAACTACTTGAAGAAGTCACTTTGGGTTTGTGAGAAATGTGATTTATTGACCAAACAAATGATTGCATCACTGTAATCCTGATGAGTGACAACATGCCTGGGTAGAGAAGGAAACACTCACCGAGGAGCGATGTCTATCTGGTTGATGAAGACTCCGGAGGCGCTGGTCCCTCCTGTGGTTGTGGACAGTGTGAGGAAGGTGACGGTGAGGATGTGGCTGCAGCCGGCGTACGCCACAGCCAAGAGGAAAGCTGCAGGTAACAGCATACCTGCAGAGAGAGGAGGTCACAGCATCAGTGCAGGTAAAAGATTACAGCCGTACAGTACAGACTGTATGTAATAAAAAACGATCATTAACCATTTCTCAGAATCCGTTTAACTTCCTCAAAAGCGGAATCTCTGGTCCTGTGACTGTCAGATGATACAGAAACGTGCACACACAGGCAGGTGTATGTGCCAGAGCACACAAAGAGGATCTGAGAGGACTCAGTTCACTTGCCTGTGAGGGTAAAGAGCTTCCGTACGACAGTGATGCTGAACACCCGCCGCTCGATGAGGCTGTCTGCCGCGAAACCAGAGAGCGTGGAGAACAACCAGCCACCGAGGTACGGCAGGGCGGACAGGAAGCTGTTCTGGAGAAAGAGACACAGACATATTTCTTCAGATGCTGGTTACCCTGGGGAAGTAAATTCAACACAAGACTTGATAAATAAAGGCAGCTTGCTCAGTTTGTGCAGATTAAAGATACTAGACGACATGATACTAAAGTCACGTTACTCAGTCCTTATAAATGTTTCGTCAGGAGACGTCCAGCATGTAGGTCACTAGACACAGAGACAAAATCATCTTGTCTTGATAAACAGACATTAAAATGAATTATTTGGACAAAAAACATTTAAATCCTTGTCTTTTGGAAATATTTGTAAGACCAGCACAGCATCTTATGAACTTTTCACAGACAGTTATTTATAGTCCTGTATTAAAGGGCTGAAGAGGTTAAATAAATAATGTGGTACCGTGGGAAATGGGGTTTATTTTCTTTATTTTATGAGATTCCGATAACAGGATTTGTCCATCACGCATGTCTGTACAATATAAAGGGGTAAACATTTTAGACTAATCATACTCTAAAGCTCACTCACTGACATCTCACCAGGTTATTTCCCAGAGTGTTAAACATTCCTTTAACTTCCTTTTAGTAACTATCACAACCTAAAAAGAACAATTGTCTTAATCCACTTTTGAACTAACACCAGAGCTCACGACACGACACGACGTGTTTCAGTGTTTGCACATAGAACTGAAGTAAAACATTTCTCTGGAGACACGTGAAACTAAACAAAACTAAATCTCCTGCTGTAGTTTTTAAACAGATTGCACAAAGACCAAAAAACCCCTCACCGACTGGAGGTCAAAGTGCAGGATGTTGTCCATGTATGTGGGCAGAGAGGTGAGCAGGGTGTAGTAGGCCCAGTTTGAACACATCTGGGTAACAATGATGGCCCACAGAGGGACAGACATCATCATGGGCAGCACAGGAACAGACCAGCCGTGACCTGTACCCTGCAGATTCAGTTAAAACAACAACAACAAAAAAGATCACGACTACATGGAGAAAAAAGACAGTTCCAGATTTATTATTATTATTATTATACTGACTTATCAGACTAATCCGCTAATGGCTAAACAACAAAAGCACAGCTGAGGGAGATAAAGTAAAAAAGAAACAGGAAAGAAATGGAAATGGAAACAGGAACCTTATAAAGGAAGCGGAGAATGACACTATACTGCAAACAGAAAAACTGTCTTATGTGGAGTGAAGGTGTGAGGGACAGGTCAGCTTCAAACTACAAGCTTTAAAAACACAGCTTGATTAAATCATCTATGAAAACAGATGAAAAAGAGACAGAAACTGTAGAAGTTCCCTCACAACAGGTTTTAAATCACTTCTTCGGAGGATTTCCCAGCTGAATGTAACAATGATCACATTACTACTTCTTCAGCTTCTACAGCTGCACTATTGTAACGTCAAGCAAAGGAGCGGCTGTAACTCAGGAAGTAAAACATCTGCTAATGTTTTATGTGTACCTGGGGTCCGATAGCGTTTATGATGTAATCTCTCTCCTCTGTGCTGATTCGACGATGGGTGCGAGGGTCATCGGACACAAATATAAACCAAAAGACAGCCCAGAGGCAACCGGCGCTTCCTGAAGGACAGAGAGGGTGAAGCTGAAGCTGAAGCTGAACGATCATTTAATTACTGTATGTCAGTGCTTGCATGTTTACAACCAAAGATGTAGTCTGATCTTCTATGGTGCTATTACGGGGCCATTAGGTTTGTCAATTTGAAAAACAAAACTGTAACTGAAAAACAAAATTGTAAA
>JAUYWH010000003.1:3807883-3834591 GCA_034779795.1 Ctenopoma multispine
CCTTCTGAACCTGCTGTCTGCAGCTGATGAGCATTTTACTGGCTAAAAACGTTAGCTAATGTTAGCTGACATTTTAGGACTGCCAAGTTTCCCAACTGACAGACATCAAACTATATGATACTATATGAGTTTTGTTTTTCAAATTGACAAACCTAATGGCCCCGTAATAGCACCATAATCTTCCACCCTATGCCCCCCCCCTCCACCGTGTATGTTATGATGTATGTGATCATATTTGGTTTTGTGTGACGCATGTCCCTCCCTCACCGCAGAGGTAGAAGACGGCAGGCCAGCCCAGTGTTTGGCAGATGAGGCCAGTGAGCGGCAGAGCCAAAAAGGCCCCAAAATTGGCCCCAGATCCCGACAGGCTCATGAGACGAGATCGTTCCAGAGGAGGAGCCCACCGAGCCCACATCGCCATCATGGCCGGGAACGTCACTCCCTGAAGAAACATGGAGACAGACGGAAAAGCATCAATCAGGATATAAAACTTATTAAGACAAACTTTATAAAAGCCAATTTTAGTAATTCGCCCAATTAATTATATGATCTGGCTTTGTCCAATAAGGAACTGTACTGGAACATTACTGGAAATTCACATCAAATATGTAAAAGTGACAAAAGTGGGAGATTTTTACAGAAGTTTCTATCTTTCCCAGCATCAGACATATCACTGAGAGTCATACAAGTAAGCTGATGTATTTACAGTAAACGTACAGCAGAGGTACAAATATGAAGAAGAGCCTCTGCTGTGCCCAGCATCATCTTACCTCCCCAAAGCCCTCCAGTGCTCGTAGTGCGAACAGCCAGTACGACCCTAACCGAGCAGCCAGAGGGGTGAGCAGGGTAAGGACAGCTGTGCCTAGCACACCCAAACCCAGGAAGATGCTTCCCCCATAGTGACCAGCCAGGTAACCTCCGGGGATCTGTGTGCAGAGGTAGCCGAAGAAGAACGCGCCGAGCAGCCAGCCCTGAGTCTCTGAGTCCCACGAGTACTGAGGGGTCTGGGATAAGAGAGATTAATATTAACAGAGAAGCAGGGAGACGGGGCAGTGTAGGACTTATTAGCAGGTATTTAAAAGTCTTAAATGTAGCTTACAAAGGTTTCTGAAGATTCAACGAAAAACAGACAAAAAGACGCTGACAACTAAACAACATTACCCCTGCAGGCTGTACGAAATTGTCACTGGTGTTATCTTTTCCAGACGGAAGCGGGCAGGCGTGGTGGATGGAGTTATTCACGGATGGTGCAGAGTCTGTGGTGTTTACCATGGCGACCATGGCAACACTCAGGTTTACACGGAGGCCGTAGACCACGGAGAACCCGAAGAACATCAGGACGGCCAGGTTGAGGCGAGCCGAGCAGCACTGAGGAGAAACTGATCAAATAAAGAACAATAATATTTACATGTAGCCTGGACAGACAGCTCAAAAAAACACAAGATGTTCCTGCAAATGTGGTAATTTATTGTTCACATAAACTCTAAATCCTGTTTTACTTCCTGAAAACTAACCAGTCAACACAAACAGAAATGAAGATACATGGTGTTCACAGCACAATGACGATTCTGTTTCATTTTATATATATATGTATATACACACACACACACACACATTCATAGCATAATCGTGTATTATGCTATGATGTAATGATGTAACAAAATATTATTATAGTATATATCACTTACAGTCTACTCTGACTTAAAACCATAACTGGCTTCTGTAGTTAAATAGTCAATTATGGCTCACTCAGCTACATCTTTATGTTTTTATTTCAGTAGCATGTGATTCCATTTTAAATGCTGCCATCAGATGTCAGCAACCTCAGTAAGCGGTTACATAACAGCCAACCATTAAAATGCTGAGTTCTGAGAATTCTCAGAGGAAAGAAGAGAATGGGACCCGTTAATTCTCCGAGCTGTTTACAGAACTACAAAACAGCAAAGTAAACAGCAAACTGTTGCATAGTCACTACTACAAACACGTTCAGTACATTACACTACTTCACACACAAACTGCAGCATCACACACAGAGAAATGTTTGTTTGACTAAACGAAGCAAACGGTAAGAAAGACAACAACGATGGAAAAAAATGTATTTCATATTCAGCTTCTCTGATGAAGTTTTGTCATGTCAAACTGGCCAGACAAATTGAGAAATCTGAATCATACTTTCATAGACCTGTTTTTTTTTAATTCATTACCTGAGAAAATACTCAATAGATTCATCAATACTTAAATTAATCAATTGTTGCATGCTGGAAGTGAGGATATCTTTGTCTTCATCAGAGATTATGTTAAGTCAAATAATTCTTTATATATTTATACATTTCTATTTTTTAAGGTTTGCTTTACTTTTACTTTGTTTTACATAGTTTTATTTAAAAGTAACCTTAATATTTTGCTTTTCTAGATTTTATGCAAACCAAATAATTACAATATTTATTTGACTATTGAAATCTAATTAAAGCTACTTGATTTTTGGCATTTAGCAAATTCAAAATATTAAGTTAAATTAACATCCTGCTACAACTCGAAACGCACCTGATGACACCTTGATGAGGGGTTCACTATCTTCACTGTCCGACTGGGCGGAGTTGATGGAGTAGCCATCTGACACTGACATGATCATCGGCCAAATCAGCAAATGTTATGTCTGTCAAATGATGTTAGTGAGTCATGGCGTCAAGAAAATCTGCTGGACAGACAAAGGAGAAACGCAAAGTTATAAAAACACTCACAAACACTGACATACAAAGAGGATGTGAGATAGAAACTGCTCGTCCTCTTAAGAGTCAACGGGGTGCTGGAGTCTATCCCAGCTGTCACTGGCAGGGTACACCGTGGTCAGGACACCAGTCTATCACAGGGCTGACATACAGAGACAGACCACTCACATCTATGGGCAATCTAGAGTTATAAACTAACCTAACATACATGTCTTTGTACTGTGGGAGGAGACAAGTCAAGTGACACAACACATCAGCACATTTGGAGTTTTAATAAAACCCCGATGGGCAGCAGGTTTTCACAGCACATTCTGAAAAACCTGTGACACTGAAAACACAGTTTGGAAACACTGACACACACACAAACTCTTACACACATTCTCACACTTCCTGTTTTCACAAAACGTTGAAAGGTTTCACTAAGCTTAAATAAACTTACATGTTACTGATTCTCAGAAAAGCTACAGTGACGGTAACAGTGATCTCTAGATGGGCTTTCCTGAACTGGAACCTGTTATAAAAGAAAAAAAAAAAGATCACATGCAAACACAAATAACCAGGCCTTTAATTTTGAAATGCCAGCCTTTCAGGAACTAAGAAACCACCCTGCCCTTGGTTGAAATGTTTCTTTCTACCACTGTGGTTTTCAAAAGGTTTCATGTAACCAAAGTGCAGCTTAAAGCCTGAAAAATACGTCACTAAAGACAACACTCAAAATTAGAGAATGAAAATACCCGAGGATGTAAAAATTCTGGGAAATACATTTACCTGAAGTGATGTTTTGTTTTTTAAATCAAATTTTTTTTTTTTTTATATTTCTTAACAGAACCAGAACCAAACTGGGAACCAGTTCTATTGACAACGAGGGTGTGTGGATCTATATATGGCCAGTTCTGCCCACATAATTTGATATTGTTCTTTTTAAGAAAGTGGAGGGTTTGATCTGAAGGATACTGTGTGTGTTTAATACAAATTCTTTCTTTCTATGCATCTGGTTTGTAAAGTTGAAAGTGGCATCTACCTTGTAAAAATAGAAAAGCAAACACATTTCAATTATTGACAGATATTGATAAGTTGACCGATACATTGTGCATTCCTAATGTGTTATTCTACGTGGCCACTATATTAATCAATTTAATAACTACATAAAACTTACAGTATAAACAGTATCACCATGTAGTTGCTGTCTGCAGCAACTGTGTGTATGAGAGTATGTCATGAGATCCTTCTCCTGTCTGGAACAATTAATCTATTATGCATTAATAGATCTAGTGTTAAACTGCCCATTTCTGCTTTCTATGTCAGAGTGAACTCTGAAAGGTCTCCCAGTGTAACAAACAATGCCAGTGTTTCAGCTGTGGAGGTGAGTTGATGCACTTTTTAAAGTAAACCTCTGCAGGACACAGTGTGGATGTTCTTTTTTTAAAGAAGCTACTAACATCTATAAAAATGTATGAACTGACTGAGATCATTTCTTTGCAATGCAAATGTAATTTTTATAGTGTGGTATTAGTACTGGTGGTGTAACTGCTGGGAACTGGGAATTACTGCAGTAATTCATTTAAATTATAATTATTAGATTCAAAACATATGATCAGCATATGTAGTAGTAGTTATTACCATTACAAGCTATAACATTAAAGTGATGTATAGAATAATGCATAGTTTAAAATGCAATAACATAATACAAGTCAGTTTGAAATGTATCACATAGAATGAGCACTCAAATATATTTTGGTGCTAATATTTCTTTACTTGAACATTTAAGAACTTTTGTTTGTATTAGTATTAGTGTAGTTTTACTGTGTTTTATTACTACCTCTGCTTAAATAAAGGCTCTGAATACGTCTTCTAACAGTTAGTGTGTTTATAATCTCTAAGAGCACACAGCACAGTAAACAACCAGAACTAGCTAACAGTTAACCAGTTGGGTAAGCTAGCTTTAACTAATATATTACAACAAATTACACTTCGTTACATACAACTTACTTTGTTGGTGATTTTAAACGAAAGACTCTTGGCTGGTCCGCTGTACTGAACGTAAGTAAACATGTAAGTGTGTCATTTCGGAGCCGGCGAAACAACAAATGATGTGTGTTGTGTTTCTGTTTTTCACTGCCACTGAAACACAATCATGTGAGGAGAACCGGGAAAAAGGCGTTTTACGAAAAAGCGACGTTAAACACACTGGAATGGCCACGCTTACTTTAAGCCTTCCAGTGAAACCAGTTCGTATGTTTTATATATCTGCACTGAGAACGTGACGTTGCAGCACTTGGCCAATGGGGGCGGGCCTCCTCCCTTCTGGCTAGTTATTTTTGTGTTGCCAGTTCGGGCGACTTTCCGACAAACTAAACTACTTTCTGTGTAATTCTGAGCATGAAAAAAGACGTAGAATGAGTAGCTATCAACATTAACACCACTCACAACATATATGCATTTACATATATGTTCTTACATATATGATTTATAGATATGTATAATTTTACACTCATTACACTCATACACATTTTACTTACTCTTACGCAAATATGGCAACACCAGCGCTCTCTGGTTACGTTTAACTTGTAAATATGACAGTATATACCGTATATACCGGTCTAATAAATAAAATAAAACTTTAAATAATTTCCCTTCCCTATCATCCTAAATTGTTTAATTATCGAGAAGCGTCCTACACATACGACCGTTTAGTAGTAAGTGTTGTCATGACAACGAATGCTGCGTGACTGAGGCAAACACAACATTACAGCTGCTCGTAGTTGGTCTTAATTAACCTGTGAAGAGTTTTACTCAGCCGTAAATTACACTGCTATCATCGCATTCATGGCACATTATAGAGTAAGTATTTGGTCGCACACTACCTGTATGTGTTTATTATTTTCCCGAAGGTAAAGTTGAGCCTATAGTGTTTTACATAGCAGCTAGCTAACTGACCTAGCTCCATGGTACAGGTTAGAACCGAAGACTTGGGAGCAGGTAAAAGCTAAATATTTGTCGTGTTTCAGGCCTCAGAATCGAAGCGAGAACAATTCAGACGATACCTTGAAAAATCCGGGGTCCTTGACACTATAACAAGCGGTAGGTTTACGAGACATTCAGCGTTATGATCAAACACGTGTGTGTGGGTTTAAACTTTCAGTCACCTGTTCGTTTTGTTTGCAGTGTTGGTGGCGCTCTATGAAGAGACTGACAAACCTAACAATGCTCTGGAGTATCCTTTTCTTCTGTGTGCTAACTAACATAAAGTTTGGTTAAATCTGATGAGATAATATTTAGCCTATTATGTATTAATTAGAAAAAGCACAATGTGATATTTGAGCTTTAAGGGGAAATCCTTTTTGTATCAGAGCTAACTAAATTATGGCACGTATTAAACTGTGTGCACCAGTTTGGGAGATTCCACAGCCAGTAGACACCTTGTTCCCTCTCTCTTCCTTTAGGTCACTTCAAGTCCTGACATATTTTTAGGTTTGCAGCACAGCAGGTTTAAGAAACCACTCACAGATTTTCAGTGATGTTCTGGTCTGTTGGGGCTGTTCTAAAACCTTCATCCTATTTTTTTTTCCAGTAGTTAATGGCTTATAACTTTTTTGGCTGTATAACTGAGCTTCTTAGAATTTTTACTTTATTGTCTGACTGCAGGACATTTTCTTCCAACATTGGTAATGTTGGTACCTGATATTTAGTGGAATTAATTTCCCCCTCTCTCGTGCAGTGTTTCACGTGCCACTTGCTGCCACACAAAAGTAAATATTTACACCCCCATGCTCGGTAGTTGGCATGATTAGATGTTTATTATACTTCAGATTTTTAAGTTCGTGAACAGTACATTTGATTTTAAAAGCTCACTGTGGAAAATAAACCAAATAAGTTGCGTTGGCATTAACTGCACCAAAACCCACTGTCTTAGTTAGAAAATCAAATGTTTAAAATGATTGTACACGCTCAGTACCACACTGTTGATAGAGTAAACTCACAGCTGCTGGAGTGCCCATGAGCAAGAAAGAAAGAAACCAAAGGTTGTAGTGAATACTGAGAGTCCACCTTAGCCACATACATAGTTTCATAAAGCTTCATCTGGGTGCAGCTGGTCCAGAGCCAGCAGACACGGAGGCTCTTCGCATGGAGCTGGCCGACCTACAACAGAAGTGCAGCCTTCTCATGGAGGAGAACAAAGAGCTAAGAAACAGGGTATGATGCTTTTATTTATGTAAATGTATATTTATAGATGAGCAGAGTTGACTGAGTTGGAGTTTGTAGGTCCTACTGTAACTTCTAACTCCGGCTCTCTGTTGTTTTCCAGCTGATGCAGTATGAACCGTCGCCTGAGGAGGGAGGAGCGGAGTAGGAAAGAGAATCAGTTACAGCAGAACATAAGAACAGCATTTCTGTAGACTGTGTACATGTGTGTTACATAATAATGGGTGTACTGTGAGCACAAAATCACTGCTATTTTTGTTACATAACAAGCTAATTTTTTTTCAAAGTAAAACTTTTTTTCTTTCAGCATTTGGCTTCAGTCGTTCTGTGTCCTATAGTCAACCACTCATCTGAAATAAATATTTAAAAAAATAAGAGCTTACAGTAAAATGTAATGTTTTCAAAGGCTTTTTAATTGATATAAACTCTGACTCAGTATCATGTAAAAATATTTTTATACAAAAGCAATAATTCATAAATTGCTGCTAATGTACCTGATGGGAAGAAAAAATGTGGTGATGTCAGTATTATATAGCTAATATGACCTTACAGATTCTAACTCTTAATCACACTATAAAAACATACATTCAATGCAGCTGAACAGCAGCACAAACCACAGCTTCCAAAATGATCCTCATGCTGAATAAACGCCTCCGAAACCCTAAAAAAAACTGAACATTGTCACCTTCTCAAAGGAGGACATGTTTCAGGACGGTTGTACTAGTCCGTTTCAGCTGGGTGCACATTAACTGCCAGCTGTAAATGTATTCTCACTCATCTTGTGACGTGTGACAGAACAGATTCTTCAACGTTCTCTCAGACATGTTGGGACCCGAATGGGATTGATTTAAAGCTGCTGATTGGAAAGTATCCAGTTGTGTAACAGCATGTTATGTCCTAAAACATTATGGATTTGTGGTTCAGTTTTCCATTCCCCTCTAATCACTGGGACAGAGCTAAAGGCCCATCTGGACGGCTGTAAGTGACCTGAAAATGTGAGGAAAAAGAAAACTGCACTGTGGTCTGATCAACTTGTAAGAATAGATGTTAATTTGCAAATTCTTTAAATATGATTGGAAAAAGGCTGCCAAAGAAGTTGCTTTGGCAAAGGTAACGAAGGCTTTTGTGTTTGTTTAAAGAACTTTTTATAAGAACTTTTAAAAGTGAAAAATCTAGTGTTCTCATAGGACGCAGCCAGATGTCAGTCTGTTGTTCATATCTGCAGGTCGGTTGGTGCTCGTCTGCTGCTGCCGCCACTGCTTGCTGCTGATACTCTGCGGTTTGGAGAGGAGGTGGTGGGGCTGTTGCTCTCTCGGCTGTGTCGAGAAACCGAGCTCAGCTCCCCCGCAGAGTCCGGGCTCTGGGACCTGCTCGGTCTCTTAATGTCTGATTTAGAGAGCACCCTCGCTCTTGGGCCGACACAGCTGCTGCGTAGCTTCATGCTGCTGTTGTTCCCATGGTAGGAGTCTCCACTGTCTGAGCCGTTTCCCTCCATCACTGTGGAACAGTTCCACGGTGGACTGACCCTCCGTGACTTCCTCGCGATGCCTGACAGCATAGTGCATGACGAGGTGTCAGCTACTGGGAGGGTGGGATACTCAGAGCTCCCACGCTCGAGGTCTTCATGGTGGGGTGAGGATTGTTCCTCTGGTTCGTCCAGTTTGTCAGCAGGAGGTGAGCGTGTGTCACTGCTTGTGTTGTTGGAGTTGCTGTTCTGCTCGGTGGGGCTTGGCACTCCCTCCTTGCCATCTTTGTGCATGTCTGGTTTTGCACTAGGATCCCCTTGTATTGGCACAAAGGCAGAGGAGGCGCTGAGAAGAGGGTAGTTAGGTCCATTTCCCTGCTTCTCTAACAGCAGCGTGTATCCACTTGATGCTGTGGGAATTGTACTCTTGCGTCCCACAGACGTTCCCATGCAAACCTGATGCACAACAGAGTTCGTTTTTGATTTGTTGACGTAATATTCATCGAGATCTTCCTTCAGATGTGGGTAGAAGCCCAGGATGGTTTTCTTAATCTTCTTGTACCCCAAGTGCATGATCTCAAGAAGGCTGAGAAAGAGGGAGATGCAGGCAATGATTTGCATGAACATCATGAAAACTGATTTCTCTGTGGGCCTGGACACGAAGCAGTCGACCACGTTGGGGCACGGCTCCCTCTCACATTTGTAAAGCGGGCTCAGGCGGTGCCCATAGAGGATGTACTGAACCATCATGAAGGTGACCTCCACCACTGAGCGAGTAACAATGTGAGCAACATACGTACACAGCAGAGAGCCTCTCAGTGGGGCCTTGTTGAGCTTCCCCTGCTCCAGCTGTCTCATCTCCTTTTCAATCCTCCTCCTCACCTCCACCAGCTCCCCATCCACCGCCTCCAGTTCCCGGCGCAGGGCCACCTTCTTGCAGTGGCGTTCCTTCTCCAGGGCTCTTAGCTGGTAGATGGCGTGACCCATGTACACCAGGGAGGGCGAGGACACAAAAATCACCTGCAGCACCCAGTACCTGATGAGGGAGATGGGGAAGGCCTGGTCGTAGCAGACGTTGCGGCAGCCGGGTTGGTCAGTGTTGCAGATGAAGTCCGACTGCTCGTCATTCCACACGTCCTCTGCAGCGACGCCCAGCACCAACATCCGGAATATGAACAGGATGGTCAGCCAGATCTTGCCGACCATGGTGGAGTGGATGTGCACCTCCTCCAAAATCCCTCCAAGGAAGTTCCAGTCTCCCATTTTTTACATTAACAGAGCTTTGACAACGAGGGGAAAAATGATGTTTGTCAGTTCTGAACATCTGATCCTACATAAAAAACATTTCACAGACTGTAATGAAACAGATCCTTAGATTTGTTTTTTTAAATCATTGTAATCAGGATAAACAGTAACTGAACTTTTTAGTTACTTTACTAGTACATGTAGTAAGATTGTGAATTCAGCACTTTTTGTGGAATTGCTAGTTTTACCTAAGATCTCTGCCAACAGTACTAAGATGATTTTTGTTCCCACCCATTACACATCAATTAAAGTACTAATCTGAACACATTACATAGTTCAATTAGCTACTTTAATGTTCTGCCATTTGTTTAGTCAAGTTTCACAATAATTAACCACAACTTAATACATCATCTTTAGATAAGGTTGTAAAATTCCTTAAGGATCAATTACATCAGACTTATTTTAAAATGAGGTAACTTACCGTTCATTTTAGATATGAAATGTAAGAATAACACTGCTGATGCTGCTGAACACAGTCCTACAAGCTCATTGTTTATCTTCTGTATCCTCAAGGAAAAGGTAAAATTTCCACACTGGGAGAGATTTCAGTCCCTGCTGTCGGTGAAAACTGGATGAAAACCAATGATCCCTCCAGCTTCTAGTTGCTCACTTATAACCCATGAAACACAAAAACAATCAATGCTGTAACAATGCGCTGTTTCCATTTACCTCGCAGCAGTGTGAGTGGACGGACCGCCATGACTCCTGTGAGTCATCAGGGGTGAAATGTGATGCAAAAATATTCAATTGTTTGTCGCCTGCTTCAGGCTGAACCTAAAGGATCCTGGACTTAGTCGTGTGATTCACTTACTCTTCCCAGTCGACACTGAATGTCTGAATGCTGTGCTCAGTGTGGACAAAAACTTTACACCTTGTGGAAAAAAGGATTGTTTGTTCATAATTCTAGGTTAGAGGAAGATCTGACGGCATTAACACATGGGCTGACTTCACCTCACCCACAGACAAAATCAATTAGTTTGTGTTCTAATTAAATCTAAATGTTAGCATAGTTTAAATTGGTCCAAGTCTTTCATGAGAATACATCTAGAGGTAAATGTAAACTCAGAACTACCTACACTAAACGTTGAGTCACAATTTTTCCATCTTCGCGGTTATTTCCAGGAAACTTTAAATATAATCATTAAAAATTAGACCTTTAAAATAAAGCTCCACATGACCAGTGCAGCAAGTCTATGTAATTAGTTTTTGTTTTTTTTTCAACCACAGATGTATTTAGCTCATACCAGCTGTTCTGATAATGTAACTCAAATCAAGCCCACATGCTACCATTGTTTGATCAATATGATTTTTCCCAATACACTGATCAATGGGACATGTCCGATTTCATACATGGTTGCCTGTTCGCTGTGAATCTAATTTAAGTTGTTCCTCGCAGCTACTGTTCCATTAGAAGGAAATCAATGACTGTGCTGGTCTGTTTTTCATGCAGATGACTGGAGACTGCGTCCACGTTTACTCGTTATAGTGAAGCACTTATTGGACTTCCAGGTGTCTGAGGAGGAGGAAATATCTGAACTACTTCTCATTTTGTCTCGTTGGCTTGGAACAGTTCCTACTGTGGGCCTGTAAACACCTTGGAGATTGTGTGATATTGGGCTACAAAGATGATCCTGACGTGACCAAGCTGTTTTACAAGAGTTTACAAAGTGAAGCTACACACGGTTTCTTTATACTGAATGTTCTCAATTTATTACTCAAAATAACAATTTCTTCCTACTAAAGATAGAAGATTAGGAGGATAAAACATGCAGTGACAACATTTGTTTAGAAAAACCATTAACACAGTCGTGGAAACCTTTGCTCCTCTTTTCAGAACTGATATTTGGAGAAAATGTTCCATTGTAAATACGTCTGAAACATCAACTCTTACAGAAAACACCACAAAATTAAAACAAGTTGCTGTATGTTTCAAATCAGCTTGTGATTAAAGTTTCTGACTGATTCGATTTAAACACTTGTAAAGGACCATAGCAGAATTTCTATGTATTTTAGCCCCCCCCACACTCTTACACTCGACACAACTCAGACCACATTCTTTACATTTTGAATGTTTTTTATTCAGACAGCCAGCGGCTTTGGTTTTATAAAAATGATCAGCCTGAAGTGGCGCGAAACTTAATTCACCTTAATCATGTTATTACTACAGGATACATCTGAATGTTGTTCAATTCAGCTTACGGCTGACAAACATAATTATTCAGTAACTGACAGTAAAAATGCATCTTAATCAATTATGTTTGTGAGAAATTAATTTTTTGACAAATAAACGGAAACCTGTGGCTGTCGGAAGAAAAATATACACTTCAGTTGTAAAAAAATGGTCAGTAGTAATTTGTTATAACGTGACAAAACACACAGAAATACTGGGCTGTTTCAACAGACTGGACTCCTCTTTAAAATACTGAATGTTCTTCTTTGCAAAAATGGGTGCATAGGGTTAAGAAAACGAGACGATCATGAACTGTACATTTAAAAAAAACAATTATTCCTGGCTGACTACCACTGAACAGAAACTGCTGACTGCGTCACGTTTTATCAGGAAATATTAACAAAACTTAAACTTCTTAAAATGGAGCTGCAAAAAACAAGCTTTCTACAAATGGTTCAGTGGACGTTACATTCAAACAGATCTCTTGACAATTGACCAGGTCTGGTCCATCTGACCGAGCGAGCGCTAAGGGTGTGTGGCAGGTCATTTTCAGCGTCCTCCCGACTTGTGCCCGGCCCAGGATCTGGACCGAGAACGTGACCGGGAGCGTGATCTTGATACAGACCGGGATCTGGAGCGGGATGGAGACCGTCGTACTTCTTCCTCAGCGTAGTGCGAGGTTGATGCTGCGTTGGTGTTCTCGCGAGGTGACGCAGATCTGGAGCGTGACCGAGAGCGCCCTCTGGACTCTCTCCGACGCTTCTGTTTGTGTCTGTGGATAAACAAGACAAACTGCTGTGAAAGAGAAAACTTGCAGTGGTCATAGTGACTGTGTTTACATGACCATAAGCAACCCAGTTATATACGTCTCATCTTCCTCCAGGAGCTGATTTCTTAACTGTCATATGAATGAGAAACTTCAATAAAAGGTGTTCAGAGTAAAAAAAACAAACTGATTTTTCCCAGGCTGATTCTCCTGGAGATCGTGGGACTGGTGAGGCTGGATGAAAGAAGGGACCTTTACATGGAGCAGGACCAGCCAGAGTTCCTCACAGAAATCCAAGTCAGTCAAGAAGCAGCATCTTGTGTCACTACACAGCTAAAATCTGTGGGCTGTGCTTCTAAAATATGTCCAAACTTAAAGAAACATGAAAACGTACTTGCTGCAGGTATGAGTGGATTTATACTTGCCAGGTTATTACAGTACAGAGCTGAATAAATGAATAAAGTCACTTAAAATCACTCAGGGCAAAATGCGCAGTATTTATTTTCTTGATGGGGGTTGTTCAGCAAGGTAACACTACACCTGTTTTCAGACCCTGAACTTACCTTAATTCAACCCAATCCAAATGTTCTGCTACACTTTTCTTAAATGTTGTGGACTTGTCCTAACACATAATGAAATTATGTTGTATTTATTATATTCAGGTGTTTTACCTGTCATCCTCACGACTTCTGCTCCTCCCTCTTCCATATGTCCGACCACGGGAGCTGATGAAAAGCATGATTTTATTTTAATTTTACTTCCAACAATCTAAGTACACCACTTTTGGGGAAGTACTTTTTCTCTGACAAGTTACTGAGAGAAAAACTCACTCTCGAGGACTCTCAGATCGTCTGCGACGGCGATCATAAGAAGGGCTGCGTGACCTGTATCTTTCATAGCTGCGGCTGCGTGAACGTCTGCGTCGGTTGTCTCGATCATAGTCGTCATATCTAGAGGATCTGCCAGGAGAACGTCTTTCCTTTGATTTCATCTGATTTGGTGCTGTGAAGAAATAGTAATCAGAAAAGGGATTAGTACAATTCAAAGACAGAAGCTCTGCAGCCTGATTTAATCTATTTCCATTTTTATAACAAGACTTAAAATTACATTTTTTTCTGGTATTTGTAATAAGATTTAGATTGCAACTGCTTTCTGCCTGATGAGCCCAACAGTAGAAATCCTGTATGTGCTTCTGAAACAGGCAGACAGTGCTCTTCGAGAAAAAGAGAAACAAAGACTCTGAAAGGACCCCTACAACGTGCAGCTCCTAGGCACACACCTGTTATTTTACAAGAAAAACTAGATGACCAAGTTCTTTTTGCTGTTGTCATCCAAAAACTGTCACAGTGGCTGTTTGCAAACTTCCGTTTCTCCTCCAACATAGTTTTACAAAATCTTTACAAAACAAAGGCTTCTACAACAATCATATCTTATGACACACACAAGAAACCAAAGCTTGAAACTTACTCTTTCTGTCACCCTGGGCAAACTGGATTTCAATCTGCCGGCCACAAACCCACTTCCTGTCCAGGCTGTGAAGAGCGTCTTCTGCATCACGCACATCCTCAAATATGCTGGGTGGTTAAGGGTTATGTTTGCTCTCATTTTTGGTAAGGCCACACAAATTTGAATGAATGTTTTTTACAAAAAAATGAAGGGAGCAAAACTACAAATATTTCCTCTCACATAAAAATCAATATAATAATCATCCAATTCTTACGGTGTAAACATCATCTTAATTTTTTTAGACACTAAGAGGAATGGAGAGCTTTTTTATGTGTGGCCTGGTTTATAAAAAATGATCAGATATTATATATTACTTTACACTGTAAGATGAGAGAGGACAAAATACAACAACATAAAAATACATATTTTGTTGTAGAGATAAAAGATGAAGCAAGCTTTTCAAACACATCAAATCACTGTCTGAGGGATCAGGACAAAAACTATATGAACAAATCAAACACATTAGTACCAAAGGTCCTTGTTTAGTGGTTTCACCTCTCATCTGAAAGAGTTCTTTAGATTCAACTCAAGGATTGAAAATATGCAGAGTTGTTAAATTGCTGGCACCCTGCATGTTGTTATTTTCTACCTGGTCATGTGTGTCGTTCAGGTCACGCTGGTCAACATGTAAACAGCTGAACTGCTCCGGGAGACATGACAGAACTACACTAGACCTAAATGTTTTAAGTGGTGCATATAAGCAGATTATATTTGAAGGTGTTTGCATGTTTCCTGCTGTGACACCTGTGTGACAGGAGAACTACAACCTACAATTGCCCACACCAGCCTTCAATGCAAAGACTTTTACTTCATCAGCAGCAGCTTTCAGTGATAGTTGTTCTGATCCAATGTCAATGATCTTCCACACCCACATTTTCTCGTGCCAGAATGTGGATATTGCTATTTTCAATGGAGTGACCCTTTCTTTTTTAAATATATGAAATGGAGCTGACAGAAAAAATGCCTTTCAGGTGAGAGGTGGAACATCTTCAAGACTTTCAAGAAAGTTCATCTGCCACCGACAAAGTACCTTTGGGTTAACCATGACCTGAATGACTGAGAATCTCCAGACACATTATTACTTGATTAAATAGTTTTGATCAAAATTAAAAAGTCATCAATAGCACAGGGACAACTGATTTTGGTGTCATATCAAATTTGTGGATTTGTCATGGGAGGATACAAAATAATTCAGACTTGTTACCTTTGCCCATGCTTGACTTTGAACTTCATCTTGATCTTTACACTCTTTAATCGACTCCCAGAGAGACTCGGGTTTCCTGCTTGACTTTTAAACCTCTTTTCTTTTCCCCATTCTTTGTCGCCATATCCAAGCTTTGTCTCCGTTCCCTTTTCCTCTTCATGCTTTACTTTCTCTTTTCAATCTTTTCCCTCCCTCTGATCCTGAAGGTCTTTGTGAGACTTGTCTTTACAGCTACTCTATACGGGTCTTTGTTACTCTTTGTGGCCGGTTCCACAACTGGATGCTTTTACATTTTCTGAAGCAATAACAGAGAAATATGCATGTTAGATATTCAATCAAATTAGCTGCAAATAAAAACACATCAGAAAAGCACATCTTCTCTGCTGAAAGAAATTTTAAATATTTGTTAGAGCACAAAATATTGTTAAAATTCATTGGCAAAGGATATTGAATGTATGCAAATCCTCTTGGTTGACGTGTATAGAAGTCAAGTGGGATGTAGACATCTACTATTGGCCCATAGCGGCCAAACTCACGCCGCAAATCCTCAGGCCTGAACACCGTAAATACAAGTATGACTCAGCTGACCATCATGGGAAACTACCTACATCATCACTATCAACAGCTGTGAAAGCAGCTGAGGAATTAACTAAAGGGACAGCTCACCCAAAACACAACACATTCTTTTATTTTTGGGTCTTACCTGAATATCCACCTGTACACACTATTCACTGCTCCTGACTTTAACAATTAAAAAAAATGCATTTCCAATAAATCAATTTATTGTTTAAATAAATATAAAGCCAAAGATAGTTTATTTACTCTCACCTCCCCGTATAATAAAGTATTCCTACAGCTCTTGATGATATTTGATGCAATGCATCAATGCATCAGATATTTGATGCAATGCATCAAATTAACAACAAATATACTTCATTTGAAGGATTTGTGATACTCAGAAAAATGTAGTCACTATTTTAAAGCCACTCCTTCTCCAGTGATTGTCTATGGGAAAATATGTTCAAAACCTTAAAAGAATTTTAAAATATACATTATAAAACTTTCTCATTGTAGTGGGATTTGCCGGACTGTTTACTACTGGAAGTTTCAGAGGTACTTCCAGCAGTTACTGATCAGACGTTGTCCACATTAGTTTTCATGTGTGTGCAGCTTCGAGACAAAAGTCTTAGGAAGTTTTAGTCTTTCCCCACCTTAACCCAGATCAGAGAAGCTCACAATGAATTTGTATTTCAGCATTGTTGGAAAGGTTCCATTGTGTTTTTGGTTAACTGTCCCTTTAAGTTATGCACACTTTTTGTTAACATGCATTTTACTGTAAAACAAATCTAAATCTGGCATAAGCAGATATAATACTGTTGCTTCATTCAGGTTAGTTTAATTTTAAATAAAAAAGTACATGTCTGAAATGCATACGTCACTCCATTACAATGACGAGAAGAAAACCTGCAGATTAAGATTAGTACAACATGATCCACTTTGAGCAGTAGTTACTGACACTTGCTGAATTATATGGCACAATGTAATATTTATAAAATTGTGCATGAATTGCATTAACACTAAAAAAAAAAAAAAAAAAGAAGGCACAGCTACTGCTGATTACACCTAATTAAGTATGCGACACTATGGAGGAAAACAAATTAAACATTTTTTAATTGTGTATTAATAATATACTATATAATACAGCATCTTACTAGTTTTATATTTAAACCCAATATATTTAAAATTACAGTCACTTGTTGTCATGTCAGGAAGTTGATGGATAACTCCTACGCATTCAGCCTACAGGACAATCTCACTTTGTTTTGTCCTTGTCTCGTATTTTGTCATATTTTCACATAGTGCAGTAGAATTCCTTAAATAATATCCATTTTAAGATCAGACTATTTCTTCCTACACTGCCATTATGTGACGATACGTTTAGCTAGTACACTGTTAGGCAAGGATACGCATTAAAATGTATTATTATCATTATTATTTCATTTTTCGGGTAACATTTAACAGTTAACGTTAACCACACGAACAACCAACTAATTAACGTTAACACCAATGACTGGTGACGGAAGCAACGCCATTTAAATTGGAAACATTTGGTAACTGTTTTGACGTATTATGCAATTCGGTTTTTTACATTTTAGTATCTTTTTTTTTAATCTACCAATCATCAATTCAAATCATCATTTATTGAAATATTGTTTTCGAGTAGGACTGTTAGCTTACTGCATTAGCTCACTTAAAACATGGAAGTCGTGCACGGCCAGTTTGCAGCACAAAGTAGCGTTACAAATACTCACAAACACACGCAATTCTCTTGCTTTGTGTTTATATACGTGAAGAGTGTGTCTGTTGATAAGTAAATCACGCATTAATCACAATTTTCTCTCTGCACGCTGGTTTAACTCGATGCTAACATTAGCTGTTAAGCTAGCTGCCGTTAACATGAGTTAGTTAGCGTCAGTTAGCTACTGTATGATCTACGGCTCTAAGCCGCTGAATGTGAACTCACCTGGATTCATCTGAGATGTTTCTGACAAACAACGACGTGTTTGGGGGCCTCATGTATCTGGTAATACAGCTAAACTCACTCAGCAGGAAAAATTTGTGCTTTACGAAAACCAGTAACGCAAAAAAAAAAAGATAATACGCATGCGCACCTACAACGCGCCTTTTGCTTCTTCTTACTCTCCGTATTTTATGTTGAAAACACCGGAAGATCCCCACAGCGCCTCCTGCCGACTGAACTAAATATGTGCAGAAACGCGTGTCTCAGACCCTGGAGGCCAAGAGGCCAAAAAATCTACAGCAAAACTAAACAATGGACACAAAACAACCACACGGGAATGCAGGTTGCATCATTTGTAGTTATTTTCTTTGTCTTTTAGTGGACTGAATAAAAACAAACATGTTGGTTATTTAGTCATTCAAATTTATTGTTATTAGATATATCTGTATTAGTTCCAGACGTTCTCGTCTTTGAACACGAGGAGCCAGGTATCGATCAGGCTCGTTTACTTTTGCTGATGAAAGTTACAGAGCCAGCAGTGATTGTCTGAAAGAGGAAGAAAAAAAAGAGTGAAACAAATAAAACCCACAGAATGGTACTTTCTAACACAAATGTCCTCAAATTTACAGCAGCTAATTTAAAACATAATTAAAGCCACTGACCTCAACCATGTCATCACCTCGGATCTCTCGTACAGAGGTGAATTTCTCATTCTCAGCGATCAGTTTCCCACCCTCCTCCCTGACAGTGCACTGGTAAAGAAACAGAGGTTCTTAAACTGATTTCAGAATTAACAGTTTGCATAACCAGACTACTATCAAGAACTCAGATCTGTAGAGATGGGAGATGACATTTAGAGACACGTAGAGATCATTTTCTTCCCTGTCAACTTGAATCATGATAGTCTTGCAAGAATCAGTGCAACTTTCTTAATGAATCAGACTGTTTCAGTTGTGCATGGAGCACTGAGGAAGATCTCTGCACTGATGTTACCATCATTTGCAGCCTACACAAATGACAGTAGCCCTACACAAATACTGAATGGTCACACTTCTCGTCTTATGTCTTTATAATATGCATGAAGAGTTTGAATATTGAATTACCTTAAACTTTCTGCCATCCACCGCAGTCATCTCTGTCTCTTTTCCTATGACGAATGAGTGGACTTTGGTGAAGGCTGGAGTCTTTATTGTGAAGGTGAAGTCTTTTCCTTTCTGCTCAATCACTATTACCGGTTTGACTTCCTTTCGCATTTTGACGATCAATGCAGGTGCACCTTAAAAGTGTGAAAAAAACGACGTGTTATGCATAAGTAGGCAAAATAATCCTTTAAGTATAAATATAACCATACCAACTTCTTTCAGGAACTCCTCGAGATTTTCCTCAGAATACACTTTCCAGGTGCCGGTAAAGTCCATGCCTGCTGGTTGTGTTGCTGGTCTGAGGATGTTTGTTGTTCTTGTTGTCATAATCCCATCACAGACACTGCTGGTTGGCATGTTAGGGACTTCAAACTCCCTGTTATTTGGACTGAAATTTCCAGTTAGAGGCACGATAGGCTGAATTTTCTGTTAGTCCCCATTCACAAGATGTGTTGTAACACATTTAAAGAATGGTCAACAGGGAAAACAAATCATACTGCATCTTCCTAAAAGATAGGTTCACAGGTTTTTGAGTCTGTCTTAAAAGAGTAGTCAGTTATCCATCTGTACACTGGAAAAATCTGCTTGTGGTAACTTCCTTTTTTTTTTTTATAGAAGATCCTTTTTCCAAAATAACACAATCACTGCATATTACCACTGAAATCTGGCAATGACAAAATCTTTATTTTTAGACAGGAATTAAATATTTTCTTCATTTGACAAATACACATAACTTCAACACATTGCTTTTCTTCAAAATACAAAACTGCTTTAAATGCCAAACACAAAAAGCAAAACATTGTAAGGCAGCAAAAGCTGAGGCAGATCAGTGCTGTACAGTGCAGAGATGAAACGTCTCCTTTGTTTTACAGATATGTGGAGGGGTGTTTTAAACTTGATCACTGTGGGAATGTTAGGCTACTGAAGCTCTGAATTCAAAACACTTTAGCTTACAAAACAGTTGGTATAATCACATCACTGCAGAGCACACTGATGAGAGAAGGCATCGGTTAATGCTGTGCCATACGTTGTAGTCCCTGAGAAAAACTACGACCAGTCATGCAGAAATGTTAAACACAGTGCTACTGTCCACGGTCCTCGATCAAACAACATTTGCATTTGCAACTTTTAAGTTGAACCGACACATCAGCAGACTGTTGTGTTTCTGTTCACAAGTTCATTTTAAACAGTAAAAAACAAACGTGAGAAGTTTGTGTATTTTTTTTTATACTTTAGGGATAAGACCAGAACAAGTGTGAAAATGTAACTCAAATCATGAAGATCACAGTGGCTGCAGCTGCTCGGCTGTGCTTAAAGCATGTGGATATATTTCTGAATATCTCAGTGGGTGGATATAGTTTGCATTTAACAACACGACTAGAGTCTACAGCCATGCTAGCTGCTCTATGAGGTTACATTTAGGCACAGTGGTGCTTTAAGATAAATGCTGATGCTTAGCATGCATTAGCATTATGTTCACAATGACCATTTTAATTTAGCACGTTAGCAATTGCTAATAAGTGCTTCTTACAAGTACTGGCTGATGATTTCATTAATTCTGCTGTGCAGATACACGGTGGCTAAAAAACAAAGCTCTCTGATAAATAAACTGTTTCTAAATCACCTTAAAGGCAACTTTGGCATTTCTCTTCTGTAGTTTTTTTCCTCTTTTTCTCTGGCCAGCATATTGTAGACATCAAACTGATATCTATGATAAGTTAATACTGACCACACAACGCATCAGTTGGGAAACACTTTGTTCCTGTGCTTTGACAGGCTAAACTTCATCTCATACTTCACGCTCATTAAAATAAAAGCTCTGTCCTTTCTGAATGATTTCACCATGTTAAGACACACAGTGTGGCTCACTTCAGTCATAACACCCTGTAACAGCAAATGGGCAGTGGTCCATGCTTTGGTAATATGTATGATAAAAATACTAACTTGTGAAATAAACACTTACGGTAACAGAAAAACAGTTTGCACACTTTTGTTATCACAAAAACAGATACACAAAATAATACTGATTTATAAATCTGAAGCTTTGCTACGACTCCCACTGACACAGGGACCTTCACTTATTGGATGCAGCAGATGATGAGAGGAGAGCAGAATTCCTCCTCTGCCTTCAAGTACTGTAAATATGAGCTTCATCAGGAGAGGAAGGCTCCATCCTCGTCATCCTCTTTGTTTGGACCTGGGTCACTAAAGCAGCGTGACAGTTTCAGTTGGTCCTGCTCCTCCTGGTCGTCTGGCGCCTTCTCCTTCGGCTCCGCGTTGCCTTTGTCTTGCAGTGAACTTCTCTGATTGGGCCTCTGGGATGATTCGTTCAACAGGCTGATGGCATCAGGACTTCGTTGGACAGACTGGCCTCTGGGACTCTCACTGTCGTCGTAGGTGTAAACCTGGTGTCCTGTGATACAGACACAGAAATAGCAACATATTAGCACTCAAATGCTGCACCAAGGAGCTGCAGAAAAGGGAACAAGTGCTCTTTATTTCCTTTTGGCACAAGGAGATAGAATTTTGATTTATTGAAATGCTTGTGTTTCTAGTAGCTCTGACTCATTATACAGGGACACTTCCATAAAGATGAGATAGGTCAAAATTGATATAACAGAGGTCAAGATGTGGCTTAATTTAGGATCTATACAGTGTATAGTTCAAAGTTTAAGATGACTGCACTTCCCATTATGTAACTTAAGGGCATCCTTAGTTAGTTTTTGAGAGACCTGACCTTGCTAGATTTTTTAATCTCTTATCTCTAAGAACTGTGACAGGACTACGGTGTATTGATTGCATTTGCAATTCTATGTTTCCTACTTTCTCTTACTGGAGGACGAATACAGACTACGATAGTTATAACAAATACATAACAAATGGCTGTGTATAAAAAAAAATCCTAACGTGAAAGCGTGGTTCAGTTAAAGCTGACTGTGGATGTAAACACATCATGAAAGAAAACTCTTCATTTGTGCCGTGAACTTCAGTTTAAGAACCTTTTGAATTTCATTATAAAATGTAAAATCTGTACATTTGGAAAAATAATTTGTGTAGTCTGATAAACTGACCTGATTCAAAGCAGACTTTTCTTCCAGGAGGTGTTTCATAGCGGTTTGCAGGAACTGTGAGGTAGTGACTCATCTGTGAATGAGACACATATTTGTCATGACGTTTAGCAGCTTACAAATGTGTCACTAATAACCAATAATCATATTCTTAAAATATAGGAAACTCAATTTATTTAGCATGAAAATGACACTAAAATATACGTAGTTCTGACTGATTCACAGTCTGTGTAGAAACTCACCCTCCTCTCCATCTCCACCCGCTGCCTCCTGAAACGAACCTCACTCATATCGTCATCGAACCGGTCCAACATCAGGTCGTGTCGGCTGTAAGAACGAAGCTGAAGAGCAAAGACACAAGAAACATGAAAACAAAAGTCTTCACTTGACACAACTGAACAGTGTTGTGTTGAACACGGTTTGACAAACAAATGTGTCTACATGACATTAGCAAACATCCGTTTAAAAAAGATTTACAGTGTTTCCTACACGTGTGTTACGCATCACATTATTCGCTGCGTTTCTAATACCAACGACTACAAACATTTCGCTGTGGCCTCCCCTACCCTCTGTCTTGTCTTTTGTAGGTTGGCTCGGAGGATCTTCCTGATCTCTTCCTCTCGGCTCTTTGAGATGCTCGGTATCGCCCGTTTGCTTGGCCCTCTTTGCTGGACGTTCCTGCAGAAACAGATCATTTCAAATACAACTAACAGTCCCCTTAAACAAGCTTCTGAAGATTAATATTATATCAGAAAGTTTCTTTAGATGAACAGATGAGGTTCACAAAGAAAGTTTAAACAGATACTCACTGCAGGGAAACAGAAGATACAAGGGTTGGCAGCTTGGCGGCGCTCCCGCTCTCCACCAGCATCATGGCTTGTTTCATCTCCATCTTGTTATAGAAGGAGATGAGCTGAGGCTCTGTGGAACGATCACCTGAGATCAGCCACTTCTTCACGTAGGCCTTGTTAAAGCGGTTCAACCTGAACACAGCAGGAAAATCAATGGTTAGATACGTTTTTGCTTCACAGAAGAGCACGTGCACCAACCGCTACAACTAAATTAAAATTTTAATCAGAGGAGGAAAGAAAAGCTTCAGTCTTTCAGTGAGGCAGAAATAGCCTCACAGCAGCATAACAGCTGACATGTCAGCAAACAACAAACATTTAGATACTTTTATTAGTATCTCAGCTTCTGTTGTGTTTAATGTCCACTCAGAACAATCTGAATGGACAGATGTGACTATTCAGAACATCAGTCAAGGTTCTGTACAGCAACAAAAATCAGGAGGATAAATAAGGAAACAAGAGAATAACATCAACTGACGTAAATTAAGTCAATATTATTAACTTTTGACAGAAAATTTTTTGACAGTTTTGACAAACAATTGCTAAATAGGACTTTCTGAAAAAAAAAATAAAAATAAATAAAAGACAAATAAAAGATGTTAACAGAGACCAGGACATGTTAGGAAAGTCATACTTGTCTTTCCAGTGATGGTGTCCGTAATGTCCACATATGTCTTCAATTCCTGTGAGGAGATGATCCAGAAACTAAAGACAAAAAAACCATTAAGAAACAAAGAATCTTTTTTTGTTTGTTTGTTTTTGTCGTCAGAGATCAACACACGTTGGACCTTTTAGGGTCTTTTATAGCTTGTATGTAGTGTAACTCAGTCGCTCACACGTCTTATCAACGTTTTTGTACAAAAAATAAGTGAAGACGTTATTATCGCCGTCACCTGTGTGTGAATCTCCTCGTTAATTGATTCTTTGCTCTCCTTCTTCTTCTTCACTGCCAGGAGCTCCACTAGAGGCCTGATGGTCATTCCCTAAGAAATTTGGATCAAATTATACTACTTTATACTTTTTCTCATAGACATAGACACAAAACACATAAAAAAAAACAAAAAACAAGCTGTTTATTCCAGCTTTTTAAAAATCCACATGTTCGACTCCGCTCACCTGCACAAACACGGTGAAGAAGATGACGGTGATGATGGCAGTCAGGAACATCTTCTTCATCTTGCTCTCGGTCAGCAGGAACCCCAGTGAGAAGGCTATGGCACCTCGCAGGCCACCGTAGGCCACAATGAACTGGTCCTTTTTGGTCAACTTTATAATGCGGAATTTATTAATGATGGAGGTGAGACCGATCACTCCTGAAACACACAAACAGATGAAGGAGATGAGGAAGAATGACAGCAGCAGTGCTCCTAATGCTGGTGATAACGGTATTTTAAATTTCTCTTTGTTAGGTTCACATACTGTATATTTGAGCAGTGACCGACCACTGAGCTGCAAATTATCCAAATACGTTTTATCCTCTTTAAACTGAGGATCTATGAATAAAATAGTTCACTTCAAATACGGATATAGCTGACTGTATATAAAATGTTTTATCACCAATATTTAATGTTTTTTTCTTTCCACACATCGATCTTAACATATTAGAGGCATTTATTTACACACTGTGTTGTTAACATTCACTGATCACTGGTTCTTTTGTACTGACCCAGGACTCTCGACACTAAGCAGAGGATGAGAGTGAAAATGACGAAGGTCCAGTTCCACATGTGAGGACCCTGCACCGTGGAAACACCGAGGAAGATGAAGATGAGCGTCTCGCTCACGCTGCTCCACATCTTCAGAAAGTATTTAATGGTGGTGTATGACTTGTGGGAGATGTTGGCCTCCACGTATGGCCTCATCATCACGCCACACGCTATCAATCTTGTTTTGGGACGAGAAAGAAACAACAGAAATATGATGAACATAGAACAACAGCTTCCTTTCTTGCAGTTGGTGCAGAGTCTAGTCTTTTGTAGACATCTAACTCTACTCACATCAGCTCACTTTACCTTTTTCAACTATGCATTTTTCTTGTTATGTTCTGGCACAGACACAGATTCAGAACACAAACTTATGTCACTTACGACATGATCCCTGAGAGATGGAAGACTTCAGCGGAGAGGTAAGCCATGTAACTGTAGAGGAAGACGAACAGCGGCTCGATGACACGCGTGTGTGACGTATAACGGGAAGTGAAGGCACCCAGGATACCGTAGATGGCTCCCACCAAAATGCCTCCCAGTGAAACCACGAAAAAGCAGACGACGCCGAGGAGGGCGTCAACTACAGTCACAGCGTTGTTGTGTGAAAACTCCTCAAACAGGTGATACAGAACCTGCAGAGAGAGAAAAAAAGACTTTCAGGTTTATTATTGACAAACTAGTTCACTATTCCCCCAAGAGTCCTCTTTGTTCATTTTGTCATTTATAAAACTGCTGAAAAATAATCCATGAGAAGTGGAAGTACTGCTTCAAATTCTTTACTCAAGCTGTAAAATAAATGTAATGGAGTTAAAGTTACAAACATAGATTTTTTATAAACTACAGCTCTTGTGTAATTGAGAACATCTGGGAAGCATAATGTGGGAGGATTTAATTAGTTTTTATTCTCATATATCTTGTGTTTCTCTACATCTCTATAAATTTTTCAAACTTGTTTTTGAAGTTTACTGTATAAATAAAGTATGATATTTTTTTTCAGCCCTGGTGGAGACGCTCTCTGAGTGATTTTTAGTTATTCATGTATTCTGGTGATAAATGTAGTGAAAGCAGCAGCAGTTTAGGAAGACTGTGAGTTTAGGAAGAGCAAACCTATAACATTCAGCTTATGAAGTCTTATTTCTTTGTATTAACTGAGCCAGATACTGTACATAATCAATGTAAATGTTTTCTGTACCCTTCTGCACAGCTGTCACATCAGAGCCTCTCGTAAACAGCACATTTAATCTCTAACAGCCTCTGCAGCTCCGGAGAGGAGAGCATAGATGTGGGTTAATAGGAAATTCATTGCAGCTTGCTCCATACGATAAGTGAATGCCTAATAAGAGGGATGACTCGTCAGTTCCTGACCTGACTGGAGACTGAATTCAGACAGACGACAAGAGAAAAACATGGACTTCAGAGGAGAAATACCACCTAAATTTAAAGAGACTGTTTCAGTTTGGATAAATCCCACATCAATACTGTTTCCGCCTGTTTTATCTGAGGTGCATCTTATATTTACGGCCTCCTTTCACTCACCACAGTGACTGCATCATTGAGAAGAGACTCCCCAAACACGAGGATGTACAGCAGCTCGTTGATGTGGATCTCCTCAAACACAGCCAGGACCGCCACGGGGTCAACGGCCGAGATGATGGAGCCGAACAGGAGGCAGGACAGCAGGTCCACGCTGCCCAGCTGAGCTCCCTCGATCTGACACACGCCGTACATCATCCCGCCGATGAAGAAGGTGTTCCACAGTGTACCCACCACCGCAAACACAAGGATGCTTCCCAGGTTCTCAGTGAAGGGTCGGATGGGCAGGAAGTAGCCAGCATCAAGGATGATGGGAGGCAGCAGGTAGAAGAAGAAGAGCTTCGTGTCAAGGACGGGAGCTTCGTCTCTGATGGCCTTGATGATGCCACCGATCAGCAGACCGACGACAATCAGCAGGCAGCTCTCTGGGACGATGTTTGAAACTCTGGGAATAATGTGAAAACCTATAGAGAGAGAGAGAGAGAGAGAGAGAGAGAGAGAGAGAGAGAGAGAGAGAGAGAGAGAGAGAGAGAGAGAGAGAG
>JAUYWH010000003.1:3835255-3859952 GCA_034779795.1 Ctenopoma multispine
ACAGAGAGAGAGAGAGAGAGAGAGAGAGAGAGAGAGAGAGAGAGAATTTGACAGGATTTATATGTGGACTCAGATTTATCTAACTCCCTCTTTTTTCTTCAGCCTCTTGACAGGATGTTTTTTTACTGCCCAGCTCCCCTGCTCATCCTTGTAGAGGTGCTACTGCACCACAAGGTCTTCTTCTAGTCCAGTGGTTCCCAAACTCGGTCCCCCCCTGCCCTGCTTGTTTTCCAGCTACCGTATCCCTGCCCCACCCACTACTGATTACCTGGATCTGGGCAGGGATAGCTGGAAAACAAGCAGGGCAGGGGGGCCCGAGGACCGAGTTTGGGAACCACTGTTCTAGTCACTCATCCTCTCTTACAAAGTTTTTCTTAAAGCTCCGAGATAAAGACACAGCCATACCCGCATCATACTCTTGAGGACACGCCGGATACTCATCGTTACCACCGTAAGACTTAACATCTTGTACATTAGCACCATCCCAGTTATAATTACCATCTTACTCTCCCTCAAATGACAGTGCTTTAAGGAATCATCAGAAGATTCAGACCAGTCAGACTAATCACTTACGTATGTCTCTTCATCTATTGTGTCCATAATCATCTATACTGATCCATATGATAAAATGTCCATATTGTCCAGTTCTAAGACATTGCTGAAGCTGCATCATTTACAGAGACTAAACTAAAAAAAAACTATAACAGTACAGAGAGCAGTGCCCCTGACATAGTAGATCCATACTGAACAGAGCTTTCTAACCATTCTTATAGTTTCACACTGGGCCTGTCTGTGAGTATCGTCTCTCCCTCAGCTAAATCAGGCCTTGACATTCAGCGTCTCCGTCATGTGAGAAACAGAAACGTGGTCCAGGCTGCTGTAATCAACGTTTCCTGCAGTGCTGTACTTGCAGCTGCCCTCACTCCCTCCTCTCCGCTCTGCTTCCTGCACACTGGGGTCTTTGTTATCGAGCAGTGCATTAGGACAGGAAGTAGGACCGGCCCTCGGAGGCCACAGCTGGATGGACAGATAAGATACCACAGAGCTGCACTCTGCAACACGCCGGGAGTTTTGGCATTCAACATGTTGTCAACGTGGATAATATCACCAAAACAAACACAAGAAGACGTCAGGTATTGTATGATTATCTGTTTGTTAATGTCTTAAACTTCACTGTAATGATGGTCAAAGCTCAAAGCTACACTACAGACACAATGTCCTCTGCACATTTCTACCTGCTTTAATGACATCAAATGAATCTGATCAGTTAGCTTATCTATAAAAAGAAAAGCAACCATTATGATAATCAATTGATTCTCAATCATTATTAGAGAACAAAACAACACGTTTTCTGGTTTAAGCCTCTTTAATATAAGAATTTGGTGCAGAGCTTAGTCTCTCCACATAATGTATGTGAGCTGAAGTTCACAGTGAAGAGATAATAATAAATCTTCACAGGGATCGTTTATATCCCTTTAAACTGTGGCACTATAAAACAGATCTTTACTCCATGTGTCCTGAAATAAGTGCAGTGTGGGAACATAATCTGCAGACTATAACCCTGTGTACTGGGAAAAAACCCATCATATTTTTTTAGTTGCAGCAGGGTTGTTGCTAAGAAATACAAGTACTCAGGAGCACAGGATGCTCTGGGCCCCTCTGGGTTAGCCCTTCTGACCAATCAGAGAAACCCAACGTCTGCTTTATGTAAGATTCTTATTTAATGTAACTGCATAACAACGGATACCTGAAGCTGTGGAGTGTAGCAGAGCAGGTAGAGGGACGGCCGGACAGAGCAGAGTGGAGTCATTTCAAACCTCATGCTAACTGATGCCATCTCTACTTTATACGCTGCAGTAATTTCAGTAAAAGTAACAGCTGTTAAATATTTATCAGCTCCAACTCCAACATGATCCACTGAGTTTTAATCATGAGTAACAGTGGCGAAGAAGCTGCACGCAGAGCCTCAGAAACACACAGACACTAAGGAGATCTGATTCCTAGACTCTGTTCTCCTGACTGAAAACTGCTCACAGCACATTCACATTATTGTTTTCCTACATGGTCTTCCAGGCCCGTTTCCTGTGTTTACTTTCCCGTCTCATCCAACCAAAGAGGAGACAGGATGATTCTCACGTGTCTTGTTGTGATGCACTGTGATTTCTTTGTTGTTCTCTGACTAAAGAGAAAACAAACCAGCCTCGTTAGGTCTGATTATCTGATCTCTGTGGCTGCTCCTCATCATGGCTTGAAGCTCAAGGTTACATTAGCTGTTACTTGCATAACTTCATTAACTACCCATGTGAATATGTTAAGAGGACTGTGTGAAATAAAAAGACTCCATCTCTGGATCTGCTGCATTTTCAGACTTTTTAAAAACTAGAGCTGGTTAAGGATTAATCACTCGAAGCACTAAATGCATTTTTGGGCCTGGAGAAACCTGGAGAATCAGCACGTTGACAGAGGAAGCAGTGATGATTAATCTGGCTGCAACAATTTGAATTACTCACAAAGTTTCATCAGCAGGGCCACAAGGATCCATATAGAGATCTCAAAGGGCGTCTTGACGCTGTCGTAGTTGAAGGACAGGACGGGGAAGAGCTTCTTGGGTTTGTCGGTGTTGTTCCCGGGATGACCGTTCTCCTGTTTCCCCTGGGATGTATTTCCCAACATCTCGTCGCTTCCCGAAACGACATCACGACTCGCGGAGACAAAAACGAGCAGTAAAACGCACATGAACCCCGTGAGACCGGGACTTCCCCGGGCGAGACCCGGCACAGACATGTTCAGATGGTTCACCGACTGGACTGCTCCTGCTCAGCCTCAGATCCTATGAAGACGCAGAGGAGGACGGGGCGCCATGGACAAGCGCGCACTCTTTACGCACAGACTCCTCGGGCATCTTAAAAACAAACAGCTGTAGAACAACAATCCTATCTTAGGTTAAAAAAAGCTCCTGTCATCGGCGGGTTCTGATTTTAAAACACCACCACTCTCACCGCCCTGATGAGACGGTATACAGCTCGATGGTTTGTTTCAGGCTTCCCGACCTGTTGTCTCCGCTTCACGCGTGAGTCCAAACTTGCATCAACTCCCAGAATACACGACGCAGAAATCTCACGTACCGCCTTACGTACGTCTGTTTCTCTCTGTTGAAGCAGGAAGACCACCAACGCGTAACCAGGGTTAAAGTGACATCTGCTGGAGCGGAGGACCACAACGACCACCAGGCTGCCTCCACAGACACTACACCACGTCCTGTGTCCACATCTGTGTTCATGGAGAGGTTTCTATACTGTAAATATATACATTTATACTTTATATTATATAGAGTTTTAGCTCCTTACTACACGATTAATAACTATACTGCTTTAACTCTGATGATACATTTTATTTCTCCACTAACATTATTTATTTGTTATTATTAAAGAGGTACAGGTGTATTCATAGAGAATTAAACAGAAAAATACAGAGCTCCCTTTTTTGGGAATAGACTTACTGGTGTTAAAAAAAAACAGGCTGACTTTAACCTCAGCGTCTCTTTCGTGTCACTGAGCCTCACAGTAAAATCACTTCCCCTGTCTGATCATTCACAAATGAGTGGCTCCATTCAGAGAGTGCAGTGTTTCCCACTCTTCCACGTGGCTGAAGCCTGAGAATCACAGAGCTGTTCTGATGCTGCAGAATACACCTTTAACTCTCACACATGTCAGAAACATGAACGGTTTTATTTAGGAAAGACATGAAATCATCAAGTTAGCTACAGTGCTCGTAAAGTATTCCCATGTGTTTTAGTGTCATTTTACATTCGTAGACATTTAATGCTGTTGCTGCTTCACAATTTAGAGCAGAAATTCAAAATATTAAGATGTTAAAGTAAAACAAACTAATATCTATAAACACACTGAGGCAGCGTGCAGTGAGGCATCGCTACACAATGATGCTTGTGTTTTTATTTAGTGTCTTACAAATACTTTAATGTGCTTAATGCATTATAAGCAGGGTGATCATACCACAGGACAGGTTCACTGTATATACTGTAACTATATTGTCTGCAGCGGCTCCAAAATTCACACACGTTTACCCTTCGAGCATGACTCACATTTTCCTCCTGTGACACAACAAACACATTAACGCTCTCCACTTCCTCCTTCACAAACCTTCTGCGACGTTCACAAACAAATAGCTCGACGTACAAACAGTCTTTTAAACCAGCCACAGAGCTACAGCTACAGGCGGTGGTCTACTGGTGTGGATTTGTCATTGATCTCAGGCGGCCGGCCGTGTCAGCTGGACTCTCTCCGCCATCTGTCTGACACTGTACAGAGAAACTCCCATCCCCAGTGTGGCCATCGTCATGGCGATGGGCTCAATGAGGCTGCTCTGGGGCTGCATCCGAACCTCACCTGACATTTGTCTCTGTAGACGGGATGGACACACAGCCAGAAAGAGACATGTCAGTTTGACTGGAGAGCACTTTGAGTAACACTTCAAATTCAAATTCATTACTCAAGATAATCAAATCATGCTTAAAGTCCCATCAAGTGCTGCTCTTCTAGTTCAGCTTCTTCTTGTTTCAGCCCAGGCTTACTTTAGTTTAGTCCTTAGACAAACTGCCTTTCCCATCAGTTGTTTCTGTTTTTGCCCTCACGCTTGTTCACATTTAAATTCTTCTTTTAACACGCTTCACTTTCTCACTGGCTCGTAGCTTTAGCTTCCTTTCTTTCCCGACTCTCATTAGTGGTTCATGAATGCGTCTGGCCTCTCCTGTAAGTGATTTTCTGGTGAATTCACTGTTATTGTTTTGGTTCATTGGGTTTTGGTGACACAGGAATGTGTAAACTGTGGGAGCTGATTTTTACTCTGTGCTGATAGCTGGATAATCCATAATAATCTAAATTGTTTGGAAGTCACAGAAATGACTAGTTATAATAGCAATAGTTACTTTCCACCTCTCATTTCTGCAGCCTGCTGTCTCTCACGTGCAGCAGCAGACCTGTGATGTGGAGTCTGAACAGGTTATATAACATACCCTCAGAGATGAGCTCTGTCAGCTCTGTAAAATATTAATTCACCTTAGCTGTTTTCCAAGTTTCCAAGTTTGGAGAAATCTGATAAAGATATTTTGGTATTAATCGAGAGCAGACACTAACCTGGAGGAGACGGAAGTATCCTGGTGTTAGTCTCCCCAGTCTGATGATCATTTCTGCTGCTTCCCAGACGAGTCAACAAGCTTCCTGCAGGACAGGAGTAAATCATCATCACATCACCACTGCTTTTCAAAAATGTATTTAAGTATTTATTATATTTGAATTCTTCTTCTTATTTATTTAGTTTCTTCTTTTCTCTTCCTCCCCTACCTCCCCCCACCCACGCTAGCACCCCCACCCCGCCCTAACCATTCTCTGGCATACACTACACCAATAGAAACACACACTGCACATAGGTATAGTTTAAGTCTTGTCTTTTATGTTGTTTGTCCTGCACTTGTTTGTCTTTATTTTGAAAAAAAAAAGTACTTACTTACATTTACTTCCACTATGCTTTTGCTGGAAATAACTAGACGCAATATTCTAGTCAGTACTTATCCCTGAATTCTCCATCTGCCTTTCCAAACCTAAAGTTGTGTGTTGAGTCCCTGCTGTGTCTAAATCACACAATAAAATGGTAAATTATTTTAATGTATTCAGTTCAAATCTCTCAAGTACCTTCGATCTTTAGGTCAAAGAAAGTCTCTCTCACAGTTTGAAGTTAACGGCTTCTCTGGGAGATGATGAGCACCTAGCAGCAGTCCAAACACAGCATCCACGCTCACCTTCAGCTTCAGCTTCATCCACAGCTGCAGCAGCTCGACACCGTGTGAATCCCCTCAGTAGACTGAACAAACAGCATCAGTCTGTCGTACTGAAGAGCTCCTGTGTGTCCCTGCTCTTTTGTACAGTGGGAACATCCCCGTCTGACAGGCTCAACACACACTCTGCATGAGTGCATGAAAAGCCCTGGCCTGTCAGAGATGATTTGCTCATTCAGCCAGAAAACCGGGTGAGAGAAGAAAGAGAAGAAGTGGGCCTGTGCAGCATGTTGCATGCTTGAAGGAATATGTGTGTTAATGCGCTGCAGTAACTTATGTAACTCAGAAATACTAAAGAGAAAATACTTCTCAACAGCTCTGCTGAATAAGCCGCCCGAGTACGAAGCTGCAAAATAAAACAAACTGTGTTCACCTCTGTTGACAATTATTAGACTGCAGATTTAAACAAATTTAGTTGTTATACTGGTGTCACAGAACTTAAAGCTTGTTTTATGATGACAAATTGATTGTTTGTGGTCTTCACTGGGTCTATAAATACAGCACGCTGGAGAGTAAATGCATAAACAACTGTGTCATTGCTTATAAGACACAAAGGCCAACATTTTACTGCAGCTGTGTGTTTGTGTGTTTCTCTCTATAATGGATTGGGACGTAGACTAGACCACAACATGCTGATTGTGCAGTTCAAGTGACCTCATGTCTACTACTACTCAAGTCTACTAGGTTCTTACTGGTTCTGGAAAATAACAATATTTTCATTGTTGAATAGCTATTACCACCTCTGTGTTAATATGTGAAAGGAATACAATACATTTCAATAAAACATGTCGATAAAAATTAATAAAATCATAAAAAGAAGGAGGGAGAGAACAGACGAGTGTTGGGATTATCCTACCTGTGCAATAAAGGATAAAACAATGCAAAACCAATAAGTCAAGTATATTTTATTCACCTATCATTCACTGTTTTGACTGTAGTAGCCACTGGATGCAAATGTTTATAGCAATACAAGTAAAAAAAATTGGTCATTTGAATTTCCAAAAGGATCTGTATATTAAATAGTTTTGACTGGGCCATTTCAAAAGGTGGATTTTGTCTCTAAGGTCATTCTGTAGTTGATTTACTTTAATTTAGTTTAGGGTCATTGTCTTGCTGCACAATTAAACTTAGCAGACAGCCACCCTGACATTTTTCTATAGGATACCTGTAGGAAGCAGGTATTTCCATGAAAGTAATCTGCTACTGGCACAGTCTCCTGATTAGTTCTGTGTAAACTATATGTAAATCAGCTCACGCCTCATAATATACAGAAAGTGCAGAATAAAAATAATAATTATATCAAATCTAAAATATTTAATGTAAAACTGAAAATATATATGTGTCCCTTTTTTATCAGAAATTCTATTTAATTTGAAAATTTACCTCCGTACAAAACGTGCGTTTGGTTAAGGATCAATTTTGACCTGCGCTGCTCTCCGTACAACGCGGTTACCGTAGCAACGGGAGGACAGCGTCGGACCACAACATAAACGGAGCAAAGAAGCAGATGCTGTTCGGAGTTTGTGACCAAAACCACTCAGCTTCATGTTCAGCTTCGTTAACAAAGAAACGCTGCAGGTAGAAGGAAGGTTGACACCATTGTTAATGTTTAAAACCGCGTGAATTGTCTGTTAGCTAGCTAAACCGCTGACAATGTTTGCCTTTGGGGATAAAACAGGACGCTGAAGCAGAACGTTTCTGGAGGTTTGCAAATGGATTCAGGAAAAATAGTTCTCGGAAGGAAACCGGACATTCCCGTTATCAGACCAAGAGTTTTAGACAAGACCCATCATATTCCAGAGGTAAATATTTTGTTTCCTCTGATTGTTTAGCTAATAACGAGTATAAACGTTATACTGCTGAGATGTAGTCTTCATTACCGGGAATTTAAATAGTGTGTATGACTGACTTGAATAACTATAATTCATTCTTCAATTTATTTATTGTCTACAAATATAAGTAGAGAGTAATCACTTAGAAAGAAGCCTTAATTAGCTTGTTTATTACTTCTAAAACACACAGTTACACTGTCAACATATAACTAAATAAAAGACTGAGTCATAATATTACATTGTCAGATAATATTCACCTGTAATTTTACCAGGCCAGTGCTAAACTTGATCTCAGTAAGGTGATTCGCCTTCTTGAAGATCCTTTGACGGTAAGATCAGTTTAAAGTCTTTTTTTTTTAAAGTTTTAAGTGATGCTGTATGCACACAGCATGTGTGTTTTTTTACTAAAGGCTAACCTGAAAGAGAGGCACCTTTTTGTCCTGAAGAAACTACTGAAGAGAAGCCAAAATGGTTTTGTATCCTTTCTACTGACATGGACGTAACTTTTCGAGATGTGTTAACCTTTTTCCCAAAAATGTTGTTTCTCAGACGTCACACACTGTAGCAGACTGTCAGATTTTCCTCATTAACGGTCCCTAACGCAGGGTTGAAAATAGATGTGCTCACATGCAACCTGCACACAGAGCCAAACACTGATCCCAAGGCTCTAATTTACAGCTGCATGACTGTACCTGTCAGCGTTGTGCCTGTTCACATTCAACAGGTTATCACTTCCCTCCTTCACTGGGATTTACCTCTGTGTATGAGCCAATACAATATTAAGACTCCTTAACCTGTTTCAAGCTGCTGAAGGAGCTTACGGGCATAGCCAAAATACTCAACATCTGTGCTGAGAAAGTGAAGGATCACCCTGAATATGTGCCCATTTTGTGTGAGGCACTTCAGATTTCTAGGTGAGATACTAAAACATTTGGAGGCTATTAGGAAACATCATTTTTCATGTGATTAGCAGAACATGACGTGATTTTCTCTGCGTCATCCCAGACTTCCCTTCCTGAAGGAGAAACCATCTGATGAGATGAACTACGCTCAGGATGTTATAGAGTTCCTCTCTCACATGGGTACACAGCTCAGTTATTAACATATTAATGTGATGGTTCTGCATGTTACAACCTTCATACTATAGGTTTTAGGATATTTTAGACCTTGTAGCAGACACTAATTCCTGTTCTTTTAATATGTCATGAAAATGAATCTGAAGACACAGAGCTTAAACAAAAGGACTTGATGGTTGAGGAACTGATATTAGTCAGTTCCTCCATATTTCAGACCTTTTCTATCAGCAGCAGAGCAGTAGATTTCTTAATTTAGAAGTATAGTATAGTAAAGTGTAGTGAGAGAAGATGTGGCTTTCTTCTTATTGTTTCAGTATTACTTAAACTTTCTGTTCTTACAGTTTTACTTACGCAGCACTGATTTGTTCCCTTGTGGTCATTTTAAAATAAAGTCTGTTATGACAGATGAAGATGATGATGATGAAGAAGATATAATCTGACTGATGTGTTTCTGTTGGCAGGGTGTCTGATGAGGGTGACAGATGCTGAAGTGAGGCAGCAGATAGTTGAATCTGTCAAATCGTTCTACAACTGTGTGGCTGCTAAACAGCTGCTCGACGGTACGGATGGTGCCACTAAACCAAAGCCTCGAACTTTCAACTCTACCGGCAGATTTTATTGACTAAGCGAGGCTCTCTATTTTTTTTCTTTTACCTTTGTATTTATTTAAATATCTCACATTATGTTAACCAATACTGGCTTATAATTATTGGTAAAAGTCACTGCTAAAGTTATCCTTTCCCATATGTCTTTCTGGAGATATGCAGTGACATTTGTGAGGTTGTGTGGAACGTAGGCCGAACGGTGCTTTCGGCTAAATGCTCAAAGATTCACTGTGATGAGGGTGACAGATGCTGAGGCAGACATGAAAGTGTTTTTGTCTTTTTATAAGTGAGAAATATTAAATTTAATAAGAGTTCATCCAGTAGTTTGTTAGATATTTAGACCATCCCTGCAGCTATGTGATGAACACTATGCTAAATTTAGAAAAATTGCTGATTAATTTTTTGCTGATAGAAATCCACTAGAAAACACTTTTGACTTTTTTACTGAAACTGCTAGTCTTTTTATTACTTCTTCTCTTTATGTTCTGCCACTTCTATTTTCTCTCATCTTCTGTTTCTTGTTCATTATCTTTGCTGTCACGTCTGTGAATTTTCTGCAGGGCTCCAGCAGACCTCTCCAGGCTACAGGCTGCAGCTGCTGGAGCACAGTGACCTGGCTCAGACTCTTCTCCTCTCCATGGCCACTCTGGAGAACCAGTCAGCTATCAAGCTGCAACTTCTGCAGACACTTCAGATCCTCTCCAGCTCCTCTGGTCAGTAACTGATTTTATTGTGTCTGCAGATGCAGTGGAGGAGGGATCTGTCAGACGTGTCACTTTAATTGATGAGCTGATGATGCTTCTTTATTTAAAGTAATCAGCCCACAAGAACATTCATCATCTCTACAAAATAGCAATCTTTCAAACAGTAGTGAAGTGAAGTGTCCTTGTGTCAATGTCAGCAGGTCAATGGGTTGTTTAATCATTACTAACATCTCTTTAATCACATTTAATTGAACCACAGATTTGAACTGTGCGTTAATGCTGGATGCGCGGGGAGCAGAGACGATCTGTCTTCACATGAACGAACCCGACCTGTCCGGCCAGATCCTGTTCCGCTCCTCTGAAATCCTCTGGAACCTGCTGGAGAGAGGAAGCAAGGACAAGGTCGCCGCTCAGCTCTGCAGCATGGAGTGTGTTGTGTATGTGGATTTTATGGTGTTTTTAAATTAATCTGATATTTCCTCATTTTCAGAGGACACATTTGTTGAATCCATATAATCATAAATAACAGGAGTTATCTGAATCATCATCACCATCCAGTCACTCAAAAAGTGTGAATATTTCTATGCTCAAATTTTGTATGAATAGGTAATTGATCTTTTGTTTTCATCTGTATTGCAGCTCTCTGAAAGAAGCATTTTTTCATCAGCTGATGAACTGTTTGAAACACTCTGACCTCCAACTCAGAAATGACCTGCTTGTGATCACAAATCTCATCGCTGAAAACCCCAACTCTCTCCTCATTGTGAGTCCAGGACAGAGCTTCAAATAAGCAGTGAACTGCTGAGACATAGTTCAGTAAAATGCAAACATGCTTTGTGGAGGACTGTGGAGCGTGTCGAAGGTTCTGCTACGGTTTGACATCATTTTTCTCATTTCCAGGAGAGTTTATTTGCCAAGCAGCTCATGGCTTTTGTCACATTTCCAGAGTGTGAGGCAACTATTTTCATACAAATGTTAAGTTTGTTTATTATTTGAATTATTTAAGAGTATTGCTGTAGCTATTTTCATGAAATTAACTTCTCTCCATTTATACTGTAGTGAAAAACCACAACCCTGTGGTTCGCAACTTCAAGCTCAGCTACAACAACGAAGACTTGAAAATGAAGAAGCTACTACTGAATCTGTTGGTTTTAATGTCAAAGGACTTTGCTGCCGTGCAGGTCAGTCACAGACACAGTCAGAGGTTTTTAAATATTAGAATAATCTGAGTCTGACACTGTGCATGTTCTTTACATCCTGTCCTCACTTAGCTTTACAAAGAGGAACAAGTCATGCTGGCTCTGCTGACACTCGTGAAGCCTCCTTCTGTCTCATCTGAGCGCCGGTCTGGTTTGTGTCACTGGTCTTCTGTCCAGCAGGAGGAGCTCCAGCTGCAGGCACTGGCTACCCTCACCACCCTGGCTCCGCTCATGCTGGACGAGTACATGTCATGCCAGGGGAATGCATGCCTCCTGCTCCTGCTGGACTGGTGTGTCGGGCAGGGTAAGAAAAGGAAACAAAACGAGGGGAAATAAAAAATCTTTCAATTAAAATATATATTTTTAAAAGACATTTTTAAGTGTTTACATTTTCAGAAATGTTCCTAAAATTTGGGAACTGTAGTTGCACAACAATTTAAAGAGACTTACAAATCAGTATATGTATATGTATGTATCAGTATCATGATTCCTCTTTTATTTCAGATGCTTTCTTTGGTGAGGGTCACAGTTTCCATGGCACAGGAGGCAGAGGCAGTAAGAAGGCTCAGATGCGGCACTGTATCAGAGTACTCAGATCTGTCACGTCTTCTGGTGAAGAGTCAGTCAACCAGGACCTTTGTGACCAAGGAACCATCAACCAGCTTCTGGGTAAACTAGTAGTAGTAACTTGAATAGTAAGTTGAAATACACGTTTTCACTATTTGACACAGTGATATCTGTTGTGTTTTCTCAGGGATTTTAATGCAGATGGAAGAAAGCCCCGGTGAAGACGACGTAGTCACTCTGGAGATTAAATCAGATATTCAACTGATCCTTTCAGCACTGTGTGAGACTGACATGCACAGAAAGGTAAGGCTAGGATTATGGCTCCAATAGAAGCACTTCGTACAAAGCAGGTGAATTACAGTGAGTCAGTGTCACCATGAGACAGGTAACAAGTAGTTTAGTCCAAAACCAGCATGTGACTTTAATGAGAATGGAGCAGTCATCTCTCTCCATACAGTGCGTCTATGTTGAGTGGTTGACAGCGCTGTGATGTTGTGCAACAGGAGCTGTTTGGTTCTGAGGGAGTTGAGATGGCAGTTCACTTCCTGAAGAAAGGCGCAGACAAGTTTTACAGCGGTCTGGGACACAACAAGCTCGTCCTCTCCACAGTCGACTGCGTCTGGTCAGTTCAACTACACTTCACCTTCACCTTTTTTAAGTTATGACAAAACATACAAACACCATTCAATTTATATCTGGCTGCATGACTGTGACTTGTAGCATATTAATGTGTCTGTGAGGCATCATTCTTTGTCAGGATCCCAACATGGGGAAACTTTACTCTTGTTATCACTGTGGGCTTTTAGAAATGTGAAATGTGTTAATATTTACCTTTGTGCTGTTAAGTCGAAGGCCTACAGCAACAGACACACACACAGACACATTAAGTGACAGAGTCTGTAAATGCAGTAAAATCAGCTTTTTCATCTTGATGATTTATACAAACAAATACACAGGAAAGTCTTCATGAAGCAGAGAACGTTTTGGTCAGTGTGTTTCATATTCTATCAGGTCCTGTATCGTGGGCTGCTACACCACAGAAGATTACTTTTTGGCTACACACGGAGTGTTTCTTCTGCTTGACTTACTCACTGTAAGTACCTGCTTTCCAGCAGATGTAGTGTCAACTAAGGTTGAAGTTGGACCTTTCAGTTGCTGTGTCTACCAAATATTTGCTGTCAGGTGGCGTCCATATGCACATACACCAAATAGTTTTGTGTATCTCTTTATCAGTCGAGCCCCAGATGTTTGCATGGCGTCGTCCTCGCCACCCTGCTGGAATTATGTGACAATCCAAACGCACTGTCTCACATCCTGAGCTGGAGGGATGATGGTGGTCAGACTGCTCCCAGACTCCTGCTGCAGCTGTGGAGGGAGGAGGAGGAAGACCTGGGAGTCAGTCGAGAAAGAAACGGAGTGATTACAGGTCTGTGACTAGACTTAAAACAACAAAGAGAGAAACTTACATCTTACATATGAAATTAGTATTAATTAATTTAGTCAAATAATCAAAATGTTAACAGAACATAAATGACAAAGTTGTGTGTTGGTGTTTTGTCACTTTCTAACCAACATGTCATCATGATAACAGTTAAACAAAATGTGAAGCTGGTGTGAAGCATAAAGTGCATTTGTAATATCTTTATTTTGTGTTTAAGATCCCCAGAGGCCCATCCTCAGTCATTACCAGCAGGAGGACTCCCAGCTGTTGTTAGCTGCCAACACACCGAGTGCAGCAGTACTTGAGATATCAGAGAACCTGCGGTCAAAGATTTACTCCATCTTCTGCAGACTTGGTAAAACAGTCAGTTTCAGATGCTACGCAACTAAAAATACCACACATTTACTTTCCCTATCTCAGCAGCTCTAAACTCACTCACTTTATGGTTCTACACTTAAAGAAGATCTTGTGAAACTGCTCATCATCTGGATAATACCCCACAGTGAATCATGGTGCATCGTGCTAAAAGCTACAGAGACAATTTAAAGCTGTAATTGCTGCCAAATGTGCTTTTACAAAGTAGTGCAGATACAAATACTTTCTGAAGCCACTGTCTCAGTTTAGGTGAAAGTGTTGTAGTACCATATTGGCGGTAGTTTTAATTCACAATTACATTGATAATTATGTAGGTTGTCAAGAGCTGTAATGCAAAGTATGGTGATGGTGTGTATGATAATAGAATGGATAGTTAATGGACTGTCAAATTATTATTTTAGACATTTTTGTTAATACAACTTAAGTGTCATCCTGAACCTGCACAGCTGCACTGTGATATGTAAGTTGTTTCCTTTGCACTTTCAGGTTTTCAGGACCTTCCTGGATTGTCAACAAAAGATTATGTGACACTGAGCATCATCAGGAGATATCTGGACTTTAAGGTAAAAAGTAAACTGTGCGACAGTTAAACACAGATCATGCCAATGTCAAACACTGATGTTTATGATTGTACATTTAATACCAGAACTAATTTCTTTACAAAATAAGGCTTAATTTCAACACATCTATTAAAGTCACCTCTTCTAGATGATAAAGAAACACAGAGATAGAAATAAATGTCATGTTGCTGTAGGTCTGTGAGGTGTGGGAAGAGATCAGCAGGGAACTGAGACGGGCTGGTGTGAGACCTGTGAGCCCTGATGAAGAGGCCCTGAGCACCATCTGTAAGATTTCAGAGGACACAGCGAGGAAGGTCATAGCAGAACAAAAGAGCATCCTGGAGCAACAGGAGAAAGAGGACGTCAGCGAGGAGGAGCTTATGTACACAGAGGTACAGAGAGAAAAAAAGACACCTGCAACAGTCGCAAAGAGCAGAAAGCTTCAACACATACATTTCTATTTAGCTACAGACAGAACTTGGTGGTGTGTCAGTATGTGTGTGTGTGTGTTGCAGATGAAGTCTCACTGGAAGCAACGGGAGCTCATGGCGAAGTCGTGGGACAGTTATGTTTCCAAGACGTCAAATTACGAGATCCTGAAGGTTTTATATTTTAAAACCACACATATAACCTCAAATCCTCATTATTCACACAAAGACTCCCTCTGAGTAAAATCTGTCAGTGATAACTGATGTAGGTTTTTCTACTTTGTTGAACAGGAAGTGAGAGCACAAAGAGAGTCATCCAGAACCAAATCAAAACAGGCTGATGCTACACTCCACCCTGAAGAGGTCTCTCACTAACACACGTCTGATTTCACAATTTTTATGTGTTGCACCACACTGTGTCAGGAATTTAGCCGCAGAGGAAAAACCCTGCAGTTTGTCAGGCAAGAGGTTTTAATTAGTAATCAGTCAACAGACTTTTATTGACCTTGTGTGGCAAACACTTTTAACTGCAACAGCATCTCAAACACATAACACATAAAAACTCATTCAAACACATAAAACTGATGGTTTGGAAATACACAACACCTTTTGAGAAGCTTCATAGGTTTATGCTCAAAAAACATTCTCATGAATCTCAACGTGTGGAGAATTAATGATTGAACATTGGAAGAAATCATTACTGATGAAGTAATTAGCCTTCAAGCTGTGTTTTAAGACACATGACAAAGTGCTATAAGAGCAACAAGTGGACAAATTTACAGCTGATTACACATGGTGTTTTGTGGTGTGTTTCAGCATTTCATCGGGCAGGTCATATCAGTAGAGAGCACAGATACACAGGGGACTGCAGGAGTGAAAGTGACACTGGCCAGAGTTCCAATCAAGACTGTAGGTCAGGACCAAGTGGAACCAACAACACAAGACCCAGAATACTTCAGCACTGTATCTGTCAAAAACTAACTTCTACAAATATACTTGTTCAGTACAAAACCTTTATATTACTGTTGTTGTTTATCTCACAGTACAGATATTAATGTATCCAAAGACAGAAGAAAAGACTTAACTTTGCAGTGCATCAACATATTTATCATTAATAGCTCTTTTAATTTCTAGCAGCCATTTTAGAAGAAATTAATATTCTATAGCTCCATTTCATGTGCCCTTTAAATTTTAAATGTAATTGTGTAATTGTCAAAGTAAAGTCACAAAGTAACTGTGATGTTTGTGGATATAGTCCATTATTTGTTAAACAGTATAACAAGTAATAATAAACCTAAGTTAATTAACACAGTTAATGCATGTTACATGGTCAGGTGTGGGGTTTGTTACAACACCTGCCTTCTGTTCTTCAAACGTAAATTCAACATGCAACATGAACAGAGCGGCCCCCGGGCAAAGGTGGCCTTTTGGAAATGTTGATGTTTTATGTAACATCAGAATAATTACTAACTACTTTTCCTAAAAACTCTACTGCATCATTTTGTCCATTAGAGGTTAACACTAAAGACTAAAGCTCAGGACAGTTTGTGAAAAGTATTTTGGGGTTAGGTGTTTTCTCACACGAGAGTCAACAGTGTGGAGGATACACTCCAGATGTCCAGGTACGTTCTTGGAAAGTGTATTAGTCTGAACCTAATCTGTATTCTCACAGACATCCCTGACGTTGTTGGCACACTAGGAGAATTAAAATTAGAAAAATGTTCTCCTCAGTGATTCACTGTCAGACATGTATGTCCAATTCTGAATATAAGAGGTTAAAAATGATTTATGACATTCTCAGAAAAAGGGATTTTGTTCTCTGTGTGTATATGAATTAAACATAACGTTGCAGATCTCAACAACAAACGTGGAAAAAATCTGGACTATACTTGTACATTCATATTATCAATAGCATCAAGTTCAACAGTGTGTAAACCATTTTGTCATGATTGTCAGTCATTTGAAATTCTAACCTCGTTTCCAGAAAGGCTAGTACGCTGTGTAACGTAAGAAAAAACACATGTTGATGGTTTAGCTAGTTAGCAAACAGATAGTTAACATGGTTTTAAATATTATAAACGCCCCAACTTGTCGTCTAACTGCACTGTTTATTTACCAGTAGCAACGACTTAACCCTAACGGAAACTGAACGCGAACCTGACATATTTTCTAGTCATAAAATCATCTAAAAACAACATTAATCGTCCAACTTTGCTTCGTTGATGGTGTCGTCTGGACGCGTTCTCCCGTTGCTACGGTAACCGCGTAGTACGGAGAGCAGCGCAGGTCAAAACTAATCTACACTGAAACGCCCATTTCCTGTTTAAAAGAGGAAACGGCAACAACAATAAAAGGGGGACAAATTCAACAATTAAACCCGTCTCGGGAGCGAACAGAGGCGCCAGTGAGGACGTTGCTTGAAAGAATCTCCGCAGACAGACATGCTGTCGGACGCAGGTCAGTGTTCATGACGCGCAGCTGCAGCTTGCTACGTGCTACATGTCACACACTGACACTGTTTGGGTGGTTTAAAAGGCTTGCTAACGTTAGCGTTCACACACTGATTCACGCCGTCTTTTATTCGATTTGGTCAAATAGCCATTAGCTGCGTTGCTTGTACAAAGGTGAGCGTAAGTTTATCTTTGATTTATCCACCTGTCACAACAAAGGCCTCGTTAAGAAAGCTGCAGAGAAACGTCCAAACAGTTACAGCTCTGTTGTTGTCACTGATATCCAGACTACTCTGGGAATGCCTCCGGAGCTCGGCGAGCAAAGAAAAGAAGCTCAGGGGAGTCACCGGGGGACGGACAGGCCCTGCGCTCCTCTGGAAGGCAGATCACCGTCCGGGTGAAGCGCACCAACAACCCCCCACCTGGACAGGTAGACACGCGTCATCCATGTCCAGGCTGTGGTGTTTCACTATGTCTGTGTAATCCTCTTTATTCTCATCCTTGGTCTCCCACTCGATCATGTCTGTATCAGAGCTGATACTGGTCTTTGTGAAATATAAAATAACAACTTTTTGCAGCACATTTAATTATATGTAGATGTATATGAGCATCAGAAAGCTTTAGGTACCTGTTTTAGCTTCCTTGTGTGACACATATTAGTTTCTCATATTTATTAATATGGTCCTATAACAAAAATTACAAAATGTCCTCAACAGTCTGTACAACATGCAGACTGTTTGTTCTGAGCAACACTTTACGTTTGTCGTACGTTCAATCACAGTGACAACCTGAAAAATGATCAGCACAGGTACAGACCCCTGATTGTTTTCATACCGACACTGACAAAGAAGCAGTTTTCACTGTGCATCAGCTGTGTCATGACTGATACCTGATCTGCTTCACTGGGTCAGGTTTGCTGTGGATACTGAGCCAGTGTATCAGATGGTACAGGTGCGAGATGAGTTTATTGTCATAATAAAACGTTTAAAACTGTCTCCTAGAGTAAAAGAAAAGCCACCGACACTGAGGAAGAAGACGACCAGTCGGAGAAGAAGTACAGAAAGTGTGAGAAGACCGGATGCTCAGCGACGTACCCAGTTTGTTTTGCAAGTGCATCTGAAAGGTAGCATGTGACCGAAACGACGTCTTGACTCACTTACATCCTTGTATATACTGATTGATCAGATTACTGGATGGTGATTTCCTGTGTCTCGCCTCAGGTGTGCTAAAAATGGCTACACGTCTCGCTGGTATCATCTGTCGTGTGGCGAGCATTTTTGCAACGAATGTTTTGATCACTACTACAGAAGGTAACGCTGACAGAGCCTCTGCACCTCAGTACAGTGCTGCAGTTTGTAATCAGAACACCACAGGAAAGATCTTTGGAAGTCAGTTTACGAAACTGCTTACTGCGTTTCTTTTTCAGTCACAAAGACGGCTATGAGACCTTCGCTGCGTGGAAGAAGGTGTGGACTAGTAACGGGAAGAGTGAGCCCAGTCTTAAAGCTTTCATGGCAGATCAGCAGCTTCCCTTCTGGGTCAGTGTGGGCGGCTCGCCTGGTTCTTGTTAAATAACTGAATGTGGTTACTGTTACTTCTCCATGTGGCAAATACGGTAGTGTTTGTTGATGCTTGTTCCTTTCAGGTTCAATGTACTAAACCTGATTGTGGGAAGTGGCGACAGCTGACCAAGGAGATCCAGCTCACTGCTTCCTTAGCAGCAACGTATCGCTGTGGAATGAAGTTCGGCAGCATTAAGGTAAAAGGGGGAAAAATCAAAACAATTCCGTAAGTGCCACTTTCAGTTTTTCTGGGAATGATTATCCTGTTTGTTTGCCACAGAGTGAGGGACTGGACCAGTGCTCCCAACCAGAGGACTTGGTAAACTGTCACATAATTAAATATAGTAGTGAGTCATCGTAGTATAATAGAAAAATACTTTGTTTAACACTAAGCCATTTTATTCCTGCAGAGGGTGGCAGAGGTGACTGACAGCTGGTGGCATTCAATGCTGATTTTGCCGCCTCTGTTTAAAGAAAGTCCAGCCAGCCCTTTCCTTGCTGCCTACTACCCCGACTGTGTGGGAATGAGTCCGTCAGGCTCCACCAGCAGCGCGTCTCTCTCTCAGATGAGAGCAGATCACTGCAGAGCTGTGCAGCCGCAGAGTAAGTCTGTGAACGCAGAAGACGTTCAGCAGCCATTGTTTACTGTGAAATCACTGTTAGTCATTGTAGGAAAGATGAAACCAGGGAGTCCAGCCTCACATTTAGACACATCAATACAAACCACATTGTAATAGTGAATTAACCATGATTGTATGCTTCAGTTCCAGGTCTGTGTTCATACTTCCAGCCCTTCTACCAGCCTAACGAGTGTGGCAAGGCTCTGTGTGTGCGTCCAGACATGATGGAGCTGGATGAGCTTTATGAGTTTCCAGAATTTTCCCGGGATCCCACCATGTATCTGGCCCTGCGTAATCTTATTCTGGCCTCCTGGCACAGAAACTGCAAGGTTGACTGTCGATATCTGCTTACAGTGACCCAGAATCCAGACACAGCTTCTCTTATATTTAATAAATAAAATAAATAATAAATTTTTTCCTCTAAAGGAGGTGCTGACTCCACAGAAGTGTGCGCAGCACATCATTGTCCGGGGGTTGGTGCGTGTGCGCTGTGTGCAGGAGATGGAGCGTGTGCTGAACTTCATGACCAGAAAGGGCCTCATCAACACGGGTGTGCTGGCAGTGAAACAGCCTCTCCTTCCAGAAAGATATTGTTCAGTAAGTATCCTCATACGTTCAGGGATACGTTTATCATTTATTTGCTGAAGGTGCACGTTACTTCAACTCGTTGTCATTTTTGCAGAAGAATGTTGTCGTCATTGGTGCCGGGGCGTCAGGGCTGGCTGCTGCACGGCAGCTCCAAAACTTTGGCACTCAGGTGAAAGTCGTTATCATAAAATGTTCTCCTGACCTCATGCTTCATAGTTTAGTCACAGAACTGTCCTGTGACACTCACTTTGTTTCCATTGGTTAACAGGTGGTGGTGCTTGAAGCAAGGGAGAGAATTGGGGGCCGGGTGTGGGACGATACTTCTCTGGGCATCACTGTAGGCCGGGGAGCTCAGATTGTCAATGGCTGCGTCAACAACCCCATCGCCCTGATGTGTGAACAGGTTGGAGTTTGATTTCATGTGATTGTCTGAATGTTCTTCTGAAGTTTGTCTTGGGTTTGATGTCGTATTACCAGCCAGAGACACCGTTTTAATGTAGCTTTGACTTTTGTTTCTTCTTCTATCTGCTGCAGATGGGCATCAAGATGCACAAGCTGGGAGAACGGTGTGACCTCTTCCAGGAAGGGGGGCAGGTTACTGACCCGGCCATAGACAAGCGCATGGACTTCCACTTTAACGCCATCCTGGACGTGGTGTCGGAGTGGAGGAAGGACAAGTCACAGAACCAGGACATGCCACTGGGAGGTGCAGAATCATTGTCACCAAACACAACATGGCTGTTTGAATTTAAAAGTGTGAGGTTAAGTCAGCATCTTACAGACGGGACCAACTGCATTTATAGCTTTGATTACTGACTAAAGTAGGAGTTTGGGATCACATTTAGTGCTGTTGATGAGAACAATTATTCGGAAAATATGACACGGAGTAATTCTGGTGCTCCAACATTGTGTGATTATTTATTAAAGTGCTAAGAAGAAGAAAAAATCTCTCTTTCTAACTTAAAAACAGAACTGGGTCAAGGTTTTGACATATTTGTCATACTGCATTTTACTTTCACAGAGAAGGTCCAGGAGGTGAAGAAGAACTTTCTTCAGGAGTCTGGGATCCAGTTCAGTGAGTTGGAGGAGAAAGTGCTTCAGTTTCACCTCAGTAACCTGGAGTTTGCCTGTGGAAGCACATTAGACCAGGTCTGAAAAGCTCACCACTTTAATTGGCTTTTACATAACGGTAATATCAAGTATAAATCTTACGTATACGTGTTTGCAGGTGTCGGCAAGATCCTGGGACCACAATGAGTTTTTTGCCCAGTTCTCAGGAGACCACACTTTACTCACCAAGGGCTATTCTGTTTTACTCCACAAACTGGCCGAGGGACTCGACATCCACACAAATTGTCCGGTTTGTTAATTTTTTCTGGTTTTCAGCATCATACTGTAGATTCTGTACACCTCACTGTTACATATATACATGTTCTGTATTTTATTTAGGTTCAGACCATTGACTACTCAGGTGACGGTGTCAGAGTTACTTCCTCCAACGGGTCCCAGTGGGCTGCACAGAAGGTAGAAACATGTAAATAAATATTAAAGTACATGAAATGAACTCCTCAACATCAGCCTGTTTAATCTTTATCATCCGTACCAACACTTGCTCTTAACAGCCTTTCCTGTTTTAGGTTCTTGTTACAGTCCCATTGACTTTACTTCAGAAGAATCTGATCCAGTTCAATCCTCCGCTTCCTGAAAGGAAGCTGAAAGCAATCCACTGCCTGGGAGCTGGTATCATAGAGAAGGTGACAACCTGTAGTCAGTGGTAGTAAATGCTAAGATGTCTTTTTGCTTTAGGCAAAATAATAATCTGATGATAACAAAGTCTTTCTAGTTGGTAAAATGTGGTTTTATAACTTTCTGCAGATCGCTCTCCAGTTCCCGTACAGGTTCTGGGACAACAAAATCCAAGGGGCAGACTACTTTGGTCACATCCCGCCTGGTCCTGACAAGAGAGGCATGTTCAGTGTCTTCTATGACATCGATCCACAGGTTTGTTTCTTTCTATCTGAATAAATCTTATTCATCTTCAGCCCCTGTGTTAGGCAGCACTGGTTTACACAGCAGCTAAAACCAGCTGCATGTAATGTACTCTAATTTAATCAGTCGCAGGGGCCGAGTACCAAATACTTTTACTATGGTGTACTAGATTTTGGAATGCAGGTGATGGAGTATTTTTACAGTATGTTATCGGCACTTCTACTTCACTAACATTGCTTAGGAGTTCTTCCACCGCTGAGTGGTAAACCGCAAAGCTGAGAAAGAATCTTAGTTGTTGTGATTAGTTTAGGACACACTGAGCCTCAGACACAGGAGTGGAAAATACTTCTGAATGTCGTTAAATAAAAGCGCTCACGTCATTATCACGCCGTGCTCTTTGTGTGCATGTTTGCAGGGAAAGCAGGCTGTCCTCATGTCAGTGATCACCGGTGATGCTGTACCTGCTGTCTGTGACATGGACAACAAGGAGGTGGTAGACGAGTGCATGAAGGTCCTGCGTGAGCTTTTCAAAGAGCAGGTGACTATTAAGGCTCACTTTTACATTTAAAAAGAAAAAATGTTTTGATGCTTTGATATAATTTAAGACGACCAGTATGTTGCATCAGAATTACCATTAATTTAATTTAATGTACTGTTAATTAAATGTATAGTCGGGTCTATAGATTCATCTTTTTTGTATGTGTGTGCATATTTCTGATGTTGGTTCCGTCCTGTCACAGGAGGTCCCAGAGCCACTGCATTTCTTTGTCACACATTGGAGTAAAGACGTGTGGTCTCAGATGTCCTACAGCTTTGTGAAGACGGGGGGCAGTGGAGAGGCCTACGACATCCTCGCCGAAGACGTGCAGGGAAAAGTGTTCTTTGCTGGCGAGGTAACGCGAAAATATTCTATTTTTCAACCTGCCGCTGGATAAAGGGAGAGTTCACTGATGGTGCTGGATATGATCACTTTCATAGCTGACTGACCATTTTCACAACAGACAGTTTGACCTGAACAGCAACACAATTAAAATACCTAAGTAATTTTTTTTGCTGTCATGCTAAGTTATGGTCCATCACACATGGGATCATAAGACACCTTTACCTTTGTCAACAACATGATACTTTCCATGTTGGAATAAAAACACTTCCAGGAAGCCGATCATACAGTAACTTCAATAATTATCAGCGAGGGAAATATAAACTAAATGAATACCAAAATAGGTCATTATCATTGGGTCATCAAATCACACAAATCATTACTGACACAACATTTACCTTTACCTTTATTCTCATATTTTTCAATACAAGAGGCCAAAAATAATCTCTGGTTTCTGATTAGTTGTTGTGAATCATTCATGTCCATCATCTTTGTCACATCTAAAGTTCCCAGTAGAGAGGGAAATAAAAAAACAAAATGTCTTCCTTTTGATTGTTTTTTTTTATTTTTATTGTTCTTTGTTACCAGGCCACCAACAGACACTTTCCTCAGACTGTGACAGGAGCCTACCTCAGTGGAGTCAGAGAGGCCAGCAAGATGGCTGCTTTGTAAACTCTGTCAGTCCCAGGCCACTGAAAAACACCAGCATGGGCTACACTGAGCAATAGACCGTTCATCAAGCTGTGTTTCCTCATTCGCTCCACTTGAAATGATCTTTTGCTGTGCTGTCGTGCGTCTGATCAGCAAGACGCCGTTCGTCGTTTTTCTAGGGCAGAGTGAAGTCGGATGAGGTTCTACATATTTAACACAAGAGAATTTAAAGTGCTTTTTATTTATATCACAAATCCAGCAAATGTTGTTTGTTTGCGTCAAGATGCAAAAAAACTTAACGGCAAGGCATGAAGAACGTATGATCCCTCTGTGTGATGCGGGAATGATGTTGGTAAACTCTGTCGTCTAATCACGAATTTAATGGAGTAAGATTTAATCTCACAGGATCCCGTTTGAAGAGCTCATATCAGTGATCTCATTTACCTACCAATGTTTTCTATAGATATGATTTAGCATCTTGTCCTGTGATGAACACGGTGAATGAAAGGTAAATGATGTACATGCTAATAGTCCTTCTAGCACTTTTGATTTGAACGAGTAAAAAAACTAATGAATAGTTTGTGTGTTTGACAAGTTTAATTTCCGTTGTGGCTGAGAATCATCAGACCCCAGATTGTCACCTTACTGTCTCAGGGATTTGATCAGGAAAGCACCACTTAGCAGAAAATGATTAAAGAAAATAGTGTGATTCAGCAGTTTTGAAGATGTTTGGAAAAACATGAACTCAACAAACCAATGAAAGAAAATCTGGTGTATTAGTTCCTGAACACTTAATTTCCTGAGGGTTTGGGGTTTTGGAACAGCACAACAATCTCTTTATTTTCTTTGATCAGTGTTCATTATGACACCTTACGTGTAGATTCATATCTGTGTCTGAATCAGTACGTCTAGATGATCATGTCCTGTTTGACATTTCAGTGCTTGTGTATTTATCTTGTACGTGTGTAATAAACTGAGCTATAAACTGCCACTATCAGCTGGTCTCCAATCACTAACATAGTGTTATATTTCTTAACATTTATATCAACCTAAGAGAGGCACTATTCTCAACGAAATATAAGTCATCTCAACTCATTATTCAGAATGACGTTTTCAGATTATGTGTATCATATTGTTCAAAAATAATTATTGATGCATTGGTATAGATCCCTTTAATGTTGCAGCTGGTGAAGGTGTATTTACTTTCTATGTTGCTGAGTAGTTTGTGGATGTCCCTCAGAGAATTACTTTACTTTACTTTAGTTCATTTGGCAGACGCTTTTATCCAAAGCGACTTACAAGGAGACACAAGCAAATTA
>JAUYWH010000003.1:3860174-3890993 GCA_034779795.1 Ctenopoma multispine
TATATATCTGTGTGTGTGTGTGTGTGTGTGTCATTTGAAATATTTTCTAAACAAGTGAGTTTTCAAATGTTTCTTAATTATTTATTAATATTATTTTATATGTATTATTTATTATTCTTTATTATTTATTAATTAGAAAGTTTTATCAAAATAATAATGTAAATAATCATTTATTATATTTTGCTGTAGTCTGTATTTTACAAAAAGAAGCAAAACATTTTACAATATATGAATAATAAAACCTTTGGGATATTTATAATTCAGAAAAATCATATATTTGAGTAGGCATTCAGTTGCTAAGCGACTATTAAATCCAGCATGTGACGTAGGTGATCGTCATCAACACTCGTCCCAGCGCCTTCCTCCAAAAACTAAAGGGGAGAAAATAAATAAACGTAAACTGGGACCATTATAGATCCACGACTGGAGGAAAACTGGGTTTTGAACGTGTTTAATGACACTTTGTGGCGCAGTGACTGTAGCCGTAGGCAGGTGGAGCAGCACATTTAACAGCTGGAGACAGCAACAACCAACAACCAGCTTAAATCAAACTGCGAACTTGCCGTTAGCTAACGATAACTGAAGAAGCTAAAGCTAACAACAATTAGCCAAGTTGGCGCGTTGTGGATGAAGAGGATAAATTACTTGTACTAACTAACAAAATGGACTGCAGCACCACTGACCTGCCCGCTAGTGTGGTACATGACTCTCCAGGTAGTTATTTATTTTAAATGTCAGCTGAGGAGGCAGGCATGTTGCTGTTGTAGCTAAGGGCTAAGTTAGCTGCGACGTACAACCACACCGCTGCTGAAATACACAAATCTAATAAAGTGACATTTCAAGGTGCACACGAGTTTTTATAGACTTTGTTGCTCTAACATCACTTTACAAATACAAATAATAGGAAGTCACATATTAAAAGTACATTTACTCAAGTACTGTATCTAAATTCAGTTTGTAGTACTTTAGAATATTCAGCTTCTGATACTTTATACTCTGAGTCCAGTTTATTTCAGAGGGACATGTTCATTTACTGCAGTATTTGACTAACTGTAGTTAATAGTTTTCACATTTATATTAATTAAACTTTGATTTAATAATATAGGTTAATGGATGATGCAATGAAATTATCCATAAATTAGCTCCACATTTACAAGCTGCGACGTCGTTAATGTGCTAGTAATTATAATACAATAATGTAAAATACATTCTTTAGAAAATAAGTCATTCTGCATATAGAAGTACATTTACTACAGTTACTGGTAGTACTTTAGATGCCAGACTTTTTCTTGTAATAAAATATTTCTGTGCAGGGTTTTTGATAAAACCTCTACTTCTTTCACTACTACATCTACTTACATCACAGATTATAATATTACAAACAAAACATGAATGTCTTGTGAAATATAACACAAATGTTATAAACCCAATTGCATGTAAAAGTACTTGAAGTTAGCTCTGTGACATATACTGTGTACATGTCATATAACCTTTATGGCCTTTCATTTTCTCTCCTCCCTCTTTCTAATTAAACTGTATTATCAAATAAAAAAAAATTATGGTACAGAATGCTCTCTGGAAGGATCCAGTTGCATATTTTTCATTTAAAATAACCTTTGACTAGGACAAATTATCCTGACATGAATTTAAATGGCCATACTTATTACATGTGAAAATTACATTATTGTGACATTTCTGAGACTGCTGTAGACAGAAAAGTGCTTAGATTAATTTAAAGATATATCAGTTGGAATAGTGGGCAGCACAAATGGTACTGTTGAACTTTATTTATTTTTTGTATTTACTCACATTGATCCCATTTTATCTTGTGATTGATCAGGAAGGGACAGTGTGAGCTCTGATTACTTTGTACCCCTGTCAAAGCTCCTGATGAAGCCACCCAGTGACAAGAACCAGTCAGGTGAAAACACACAGCTTCAGATGAAACTGATAGTCTCTTAAAGCAAAATGTACTGAATTAGTTTTTTTTATGTCTTCTGTTGTAGCTTCTGATGACTCTTCAGATGACAAACCGTTGGTACAAATGAAAACCTCAGCAGCAAATAAATCATCTAGAGCTAATGGCACAAATAAGAATGCAGGTGGTGACATAACCACACGTCATCAAGTTGCATTTTTTTGCAGCCATGTTGTCTGTTGGTGACTCGAGTGAATAACTTTAAACATTTTTAAATTTTTTCTTCAGATCTGAACACAGATGAAAGCTCTGACAACGAGCCTCTGATTAAAATGGCCAAAGTGTCTTCTAAAGCTGCGAAGAAAATGTTCTCAAGGCCTCCAAAAAAGTCTGTTGATAAAAAGAAACCAGGTAAAATCTTTTCATCTCCAGTGATCTGCAGAGTTCAGAGTTCAGCTTTGGATCAGTGATATATTTACTTGCTCTTAACTAATCTATTTACAGTAAGTTCCTGTGTACATATGCAGCAGATCATTAATCTGATTTCTCATCTACCTCTGATTTGTTTTGGAAGCAATTTTTCACTGGTAGTAAATCATGCTGGAAGCACTTTATTGGTTTTCTAGGCACCAATTGGCTCAATTTTAAGTGTGAATGTTACCACAAAGTAATAAGCTCTGTTACAATGCTGTAGACAGTTCAAGAAAAATATTTTCAATTTAAAAAGATGTGGCCTTTGAAAGCAAAGAGTACTAAATTTGTATGTTTATGTCTTTTCCTGGTGTAGTTTCTGATGATTCCTCAGATGACGAGCCGCTGGTAAAGATGAAAAAAACCTCTTCACCCACCAATAAAACACAGGAAAATGAAAACAAATCATCCAGATCTAATAATAGGATTGCAGGTGGCTAAACAATCATGACACCAACCTTATTTCAAAAATATTAAATAATATATAAATTTGTTTCTGGCTTTAAAGGCTTTAAATTTGATCTGTATGCACCTTTTTCAGATCTGAACACAGATAGCTCTGACAATGAACCTCTGATTAAGATCGCCAAAGTATCTTCTAAAGCTGCAAAGAAGTCTTTCTCAGTGCCTCCAAAAAAGTGTGTTGGTAAAAAGGAAAAGGGTAAGAGACATTTTCCTTCATTGACCTGCAGTGTCAACAGGAAACTGTCTGTTGTAGACACTTAGATTTGATTTTAATTTAATTTCACAGACTCACCTGCTGACAATGATAGTTCAGACGATGAGCCTCTGAGTGAAGTTGCCAAGAAACTTCAGTCACGACATGGGAAAAAGGCTTCTGTTGTGTCATCAAAAAAAGAAACCCCAGTCCTGAAATCCAAAAGGAATGCAGCAAAAAAAATTGGTAGGTGGAAAATGTAGGAATTAGAACATATCTAAAATATTTTTGTTATGGCTCTAACTCGTTTTGTTTGTTTTAGTTAAATATGCAGATTCTTCCAGTGACAGCTCAGATTATGAGCCACTGGCAACAATAAATAAGAAGTCGACGAAGGCTGTTAAACAGCAAAGGACTTCGGCAGATAAGAAGAAGAAATGTACAGACGAACCATTAAACGGTAGGCAGCAGTTTATAAGACCCATTCCAAAAGATATGAGTTTAATTCCGTTGGATGAAGGACTAATATTTTTTTGTAAAAGACTCATCTGCAGGAAACAGTTCAGATGATGATGTGCTCCTGGTGAATCTTATTGCCAAGAAGAAGAAACCGTTGAAGAAAAACACAAAGACGACAACTTCATCACAAGGCACTGCTTCAAAAAACAGACAAGGTATTTTAGAAACAACACATTATTTGAATTTTGCTAACAAATCATTAGACGGCAACATTTTTTAATCCTTCCCACTGTGACTCTTGTGTGATAGGAGTCTCTGATGAGAGCTCGGATGATGAACCCTTAATTAATCTTGTGAAAAAGAAGCAAACAGGCAACAAAACCAAAACAAAGACTTCATCTGCAAAGAAGAGGGACACCGCTCCCAAAAAGCCACAAAAGAAGCCTGTGTCAGGTAATGCCTCAACAATGGAAGACAAATGGATTTGTAATGTAATTGTAAGTTAAGTAGCACAATAAAACCTTAACCCAGGAAAATAATGTTTATAATATAAATCTTTTTTCAGGTTTGCCGAGTAACAGTTCAGATGAGGATCCCGTAATCAAAGCAGCTAAACACCCACAAGTGACCAAAATCCTGAGAATAATACTAGAAAGGTGTGATGGTGAAGAGTCTGGGGCAACAGGAAGCCTGAACAAAACCAAAACAGGTACTGATCAGATAACTTAGCGATGCTAAAACAAAACCTCAGAATTCAGAGTAACACTATTCTTGTTGCTGAATGCAGACAAACTGATTTCTGAAGAGGCTGTGAACAAAGAATCAGAGAGTTCGGGATAATCGTCATCAGAAGAAGGATAAGCAGATGAAATGTAAAGTTGTATAGTTCGAAGGCGTGTTTGCCAATTTGACCTTCCAGCTTCTGGACAAGCAAGTTCAACCCACTGATCGGCTCCAGGTCTAAGGAGCTTCCAAACTGCTCGAAATCCCACAGAGAGACATCGTCTAAATATCAGAGTCGGTAATGTAATGTAGTAAAGTTACTGTGTTTTATATATGTACATGTTAATTTAAGGTAACAGTATTTTTACTTAATGTTTTTAGGTTTGGGACCAATGTTTTGCACGTTTATGAAAGATTTTATCTGCATTATTTTTTTTGATTTTACTCTTTGTGCCTAATGTGTACCATTGGTGTTTCCTCTGATTTTATTTTGTTAAACAGGACAATTTAACACATTGACAGAAGTTACACTTGTGTCCTCGTTTGAAGCATACACTTAGCATGGAGCAGTAAAACTCTGTTGTGTTAGATTAAATTTCTTTCGCTCCATTCACATCAGATGAGTCAGTCTCTTCAGTTTCAGCGTGGATTACCACACACTCATTCATTACTTTACAACGTGTGCAACAACACAGCCAAATATTACCGGGTGTACTCCATGCAGGTTCTACTAAATGATTTAGTCTTAAAAACAGAAAAAAGGTGAAATAAATCCTGAAGCACAAATTGTTATGTTTTGCATTGCAGTTATTAAACTATTAACAGTTTCTGATTTTTGTGTACGTGTGTTGTATACATGGGAAATGTAGAAAAATATCCAGTTTGAGAAGCTGGAATCAGAAAGATGATTAACTTTTACTTTTCTGTACGATTGAGTAATCGGCAGTTTGAGCAATAAAATATATCCCATAAACAATTTAAGGCGGGCAGATAATATAAAGTTAAATTATAACATCTTCAAAATGAATAAAAACGTTGTTATCTTGTAATACAAATCATGACCAAAATGAAAATGTTACTGGTTTATAGTTTCCTTAAATTACAGTTTAGTTTTGTTTTGTATGAGGAGTTCGGTCTTCACTCTTCTTCGCTGTTTTCCGTGTTAATAACTTCCGCTGCGTCCCGGACACATATCGCTGCAGCACCAGTGCTAACTGCAGTGCTAACCTCAGTCCTCCACACAGGCAGCATCACAGAAAACGCTGCAACTGCGGCGCTGATCGTTCGTAACATCGTGCAAGTAAAGTCAGTCTGGAAAAGTGAAGCTATTAGTGTGACCTGCCGCCCCAAGGAAAGTTAACTGCGACCCGGGGTTAAGTTAATTAACTGCTTGTGTACAGTTTGGCTGCAGCTTGATAGCATGCTGCTAGCTCAGAACACCAGAGAACTTCTTTCTGATTAATTTTCTCTCGTCATGACTGAGTTAAGATGCCGGAAAACAGAGACTTTAGCAGGTGATAGAGAAGAGGATGAGCTACAATATGAGCCCGTGCTGCAAACTGAACGTAAGTTAAGCTAATTTAGCTGTTAGCTGTATATGAATACTGTTTAGCTTCCAGTTCACTCACATCCTTTAAGTAAACTTCTCTATAGAAATGTCAGCTCTGATCTGCGTTAGATGTTTGTTTTGATACCACACACTTGATTGTCTGTTGTAACACATGAGCAGATGGTAATGAACCAGTGAGCACAGAGGATGGGGTGAGTGTGTCCAGTGGTGGAGCAGGTGACAGCTGGCAGCAGAAAGGTGAAGATGATACTCGTAAACAGGACAGATCAAACAGACCCGGGGCATCAGTCAAAGGATCCAAGAGTTCTACTTGTAAGTTTATATCCAGTATATCTGACTACACAGGTATTCAGTTATCACATGAAGAGAAAGAAGAGATGGTGACAGCCTAAATCCACATAAGAACATATATTAATAACTGATTAGATGTAAGTTGTTTTCCTGTTATCTGCACTTTGTATGATGTTACTTGATAAATGAACCCTATTCATGGTGTTATTTTTGAAAGCATCTGCACTTTCAAAACCTTAATATACTGTAACAGTGTCGTGGTATATATCTCACAGAGATCTGTGCACTGTTGTCTGGAAGGATTATTTATACTTGACAACCATATTCATGTGTCATGTGTTGAGGAGGAACGTGGGCTTTGTAGGGAAGTTCTGGTGGTAGCAAAGGAAATAAACCTAACTTTTTCTGCTCCTCAGCACGTTTTCTGCAGCGTCTGGTGAGGGTGTTCTTCGGATTTCTCGCAGCAGTTGCCTGCGGCATGCTTTACGCTGTGTATCTGTCAACATATCATGACAGGAAGTTCTGGTTTTCAACTCGACAGGTGGGTGACTTGTTTTTTTTGTTTTTTATATCTGCTTCAATTACATTACGACTTCACTGTCATATCAATTTCAAATATTCACTCTGGTGCACATGCTGTTTCACAGGAGTTGGAGCGTGAAATCACCTTCCAAGGAGGCAGTGGGCTCTATTATTACTACTACAAGCACATGTTGGCGGCACCATCTTTTGAAAGAGGTACTGGTATCCTTTCTGCTGCCCATTAAGGAAAGAATATGTAATTACATATTCACAGTTGATTAAAGTGCTACAACTGTCACTCTTTTCTACTTTAATCAGCTTCGTTCTTATGTATGTTTCATTCTCCAGGGTTTTATGAGTTGACTATAGATAACAAGACGGTTTCAGGTCAGACCATCAACGCAGTGGCGCGTCTGTATTTGTATCCAGAGCTCATCGCAAGCTTCATATACAGATCCACAGACATCCAGGTCAGACATTTCACATCAGCATTCTTGTGATACGCCTACAGCAAAACTGTGAAGAATTCTATTTTTGTAAAGTTTAGACAAGATTTATCATCAAAAAGACAAGGTGTATATTTTAAGCTTCGTGAGTAAAAGCAAATCCTCACTTAAAGAGGTTCTTCCAGCATTTTAGGTGCAGCTTCTCTCGTTCCTGTTGTTTCTTCAGTATCTCACTGTCCTTGGACATGAGACGGTTTCTCACACTGGTCTCATCCATCAATAAGATGTTACAATGAAAATGTTCCACCGATTCTCAGCGGAGATCAACCCATGAATTCTCACAGCACAGCAGATACAATGTTCACACACAGTGGATTAAAATAGCAAATCAAATTGAACAGACTTCCTACTTATTTTTGCCAGACGCCTCCTCGTACCACCTCACTGTAGCAGTCAACAGTTAATTGTGAATTAGTGGCATTTTCTGTTTATACATAGCTGTTAAAAACATGTCTGTGTTTCTGTGCCTTCAGGATTGGGTGGAGCCAATCTACTTCTATATTGGGACGGTTTTTGGACTCCAGGCGGTCTATGTCACTGCCCTGTTCGTGTGTAGCTGGGTGTTGAGCGGCACCTGGGTGGCGGGCATGTTGACTGTGGCGTGGTTCGTCATCAACCGGTGAGAGGATTTCTGTTACAGTTTTTCATTAGTGTGAGGTTTATAGCATAAAACCCTCCGGTCTCACGTCTCCTTTTCTTTCTGCGTTGTGGGGCCTTTCTTCTTCTTCATTTCTCCCACAGACCAGACACAACACAAGTGGACCGTGCCATCCCCCTGCGGGACAACTGGGCTCTGCCTTACTTCTCGTGTCAGGTGGCAGCTTTGACTGGATTCCTGAGTAACAACCTCAGCTCCGCCACTGAAGTGAGCCTCTGGTGGTGACTCTCAGTGATGAAATAATTCATTATCGAGTCAGCGTAGCACTTTCTGAAATTCAATTTCAAATTGTCTTCTCTGTAGATGTTTTGCTATCTTGCCATGAGTGCCACCACCTTCACCTTCCTACTGGTCTGGGAACACAGCCACTATGTTCTCTTCATCCAAGGACTCTGTCTTTTCCTGCTGGACTCTTTTGACCTGGTGCCGTCACGTAAGGTAACACAATTCTGATATTATGGGCATCCGGCTTTTTGACCTTTGTTTTTTTGTAATATAACACTTTATTTTTAACGTTTGTCAGCGTAATCTGTGATATCTGTCCTTGATTCCTACTAAAGGAAATGATTTATCTCATTTCTGTTATGTACAGATGGCTGACATCCACAAGGTGTACCTCAGCTCCTTGTTCCTGGCCTACTTGTTCCAGTTTCAGAACCCGGCCCTGCTCAGCTCACCTTTGCTCAGCCTCCTGATTGGCTCAGTGCTCGCGAGGTACTTCCAGGTAGAGTTAGCTGCTCCCTCACATCAGAGTCCAGTCAAATAACTTATTACAGAATAAGATATTTTAGATCTGGTGGAATAAGTAAAAAACAAAGTATTTTCAAATGTGAGGATCTTCTCTGTGTTCAGCAGATGCTAGCTGTTTTCTTTACTGTTCTAGCAAAAGATGAAGATGGGTCCTCTTGTAGCCAGAGTGATGAAGCTCTTCCTACATTTCCACCTGGTCTTTACCACAGGGATCACCTTCAGTTATCTGGTGAAGGTAAAGCCACAGAACCAAATGCTGGCAGACTCTGTTCATCCAGTTAATATCATTCAACAGCGTGTGTTGTGTTTACAGAAACTAATACCTGTGAGTGAAGGCGACTTCATGTTGAAGTTCCTTGAAGTCAAATTTGGACTCAACACAACAGCGTGAGTCACAGCAGAGCTTCCTGTCACACTGCTGCATGGACGTATGTTCAGTCTGTATCATGTAACAGAGTAAAACATTCTTCTTTTCTTCTCTGTTAGTGATTTTGTCACCAACTTCCTCCTGTGCCAAGAGAGTTTTCAGACACCCGGACAGGACTTGTTTCTGCGACTGACGCAGGCCTCCGTCCTTCCCTTCTACTTCCTGGTGCTCACTGTCTGCCTGCTGTCCACCGTACAGACCATTTACAGAAGACTCAGGTGCTGCACACAGTACAACGACTTTACGTTATTAACTGAGCTCTCAATAAAGAAAATGCAAAGATTCAAACTGGAGCTTACGTTACTGTTGCATTAAAGCAGTCATGATCATTTGTTTCTTTGTTGATCACAACCATCAAACATACAAATCATCATCTTTTCAGTGGCCAGCCGATGAAAACCAACCTCCGACTTGAAGACGGACAGATAGGAGAGCAGCCTGAAGTCATCTATCATGTCTTTCACACGTTGTTTTTTGGAGGCCTGACTCTGCTGTTTGACGGGTAGCTGTGTTCTATTGTTCTGTAATAAAAAATAAAAAAAAGCTTTGTGAAATTGTTCGTTCCTCTGCTCTCATGACATTGACTGACGTTCTTTCTTCGTGCAGGCTGAAGTTTTTATGGACGCCGTACGTCTGCATGTTTGCGGCATTCGGTGTGTGTTCTCCAGAACTGTGGATGACCGTGTTTAAGTGGCTCAAACTGAAGTCCATTCACCCTGTGGTGCTGGTGAGTGGCCTCTGAGACTCACTTTTACCAGCAAGTACCATGCGCTTTCAGCTACTGTATAAAAATGTTCATATCCAGTAAAAATGTTTACATCTTTCTACATTTTGTCCACAGTCTCTGATCCTGAGCACCGCCGTTCCTACCATCATTGGCTTCAGTTTATGGAGAGAGGTGAGTTACCCACTCTTTATCTTTCTGTGCTCTTCAGGTTGGACGTTTACAGTCACCTTACATCTGCTGTGCACCGCTCTCTTCCTTAGTATTGCCCTCGCGTTTTAGCCGAGCTGTCTGATCTGCCCGAGTTCTACGACCCAGATACGACGGAGCTGATCAGCTGGATCAAGTGAGAACAGATTCTACGTCATGAACCTTTTTCCTCTGTGTATTGTACTCGTGCCACTCGCCTCTCACTCATTGTATTTAAAGTCTTCATCAGATGTCTTCTCTCCTCGTCCTCCAGGTCACAGGCTCCAGTGGCAGCTGTGTTTGCAGGAAGCCCTCAGATGTTAGGAACAGTGAAGTTGTGTTCCGGATCAGCTGTGACCAGTTTACCGCTTTACACAGACATCAGCCTGCTGAGGAGGACTGAGGATGTGAGTGATGATACAAGGAGAGTTCGAGCTTTTCACCACATGTTGGACTTTTAACAGTATTTTTTTTTCTCCTGTTGTAGAATTACCAAGTTTATGCAATGAGGTCGGCAGAAGACATCTATAAGATTCTGACGTCTCAGAAGACAAACTATGTGATCATAGAGGATTCGATTTGTAACGAGCTGAGTCTCAACAAGGGCTGTAGGATCAAAGACCTGCTCGACATCTCCAATAGACACGTGAGTGGAGAAGCTTGTGTCACAAGTGATCACAGTGTATTTTATAGATAGTGTTTCTACTTAAAAAACATATATGGAGATGAAGAAAAACCCGTCCACACCAGTGAACCTTCACTCAGTAAAACCATTTTGATCAGCTTCAACAATCCTACTGATAATGTTTTAAATTCTAGTTTAGTGCATTTAGATAAAATTCTTATATCAGAACATGAGAACGTGAATAATCTTCGACGAAGTCTAAGCACTTCTCCATCCTCTCGTCCCACTCAGGCTGTTTATGACAAAGGAGAGATTTACTCCTTCTCCAAACATGGAAGATTCTGCCATGAGATAAAGATGAACTACTCCCCCTACACAAACTACTTCACCAGAGTTTTCTGGAATCGCTCGTATCACGTCTACAAAGTGAACTCGGTCATCTCCTTTCAGTACTGACTCCGCTGAGCCTGTCTCTGCCCTGCTCAGGTGTTACGCGTCATATCCACAGTGGGACCAGAAAAACGACTACGTACTGTTCAGGCGTGGGTGGTGAAGCTGAGCACATTCAAAGCATCATAAATGGACCCTTTTAAAGTTGGAATACGCCATATTAATCACTGTACTGTAGTTTTATAAGCTGTGTGTTACTGTTACAACAGAACATTTCATGAAGGAGGTGTGTGTGTGTGGGGGGGGTTAATATGTGAAATACTGTATCTGAGATATGTGCGTTCACTTGGTACAAAAGGGTTTTTAGGGTCTTCAGTCTTCAGTCAGACGGTTTTAGGAAAGTTTCAGGCTCCTTTTACTTTTTCACACTTTACTGCTGCATTGTGGTTCATTTGAAAAAACAAAAAGTATTTAGTCTCTTTGCTGTGACTCTAAACAGTTTCATGTGTAAGTAAAGTGCAGAAAGTGAAGCAGGTGAATACTTTCTGAAGTGACTGTTTATTTTAAAGTCCTTCATTCAGTGATGAGGATTTGATGTTACTGATCTCCTTACACACAACAGACCTCGTCTTAAATGTCTCACTGATTATGATCTATCCAACTTAGTAATGACAGTAGCCTTGGTGCCTAAAGAGGACAAACTACACACCTGCTCATATTCGTAGTTATCACCGCCATTGAATGTTATGTGGAACTGATGTGTTGCTTAAGAGATAAAATCATGATCAGTGATAACGCTACCACACAAATGTCGGTCAAGAACGGGATCATGTTCAGATGTTTTAGATCTATTAATCTAAAGCTGCTGTAACGTGATGGTTGTTAGCTGATAAAATCCTGAAAAAAATGAGTAGCAGCTTCTCTTCAGACACTTTCTGCCTGATGCAGTGCATGTTTGTACGCTGTCTTCTCCTAACATGGTCAGCTTTCACAGGGAAGGCGTCTCTTTGTGTGAGGGTGAAGGACTTCTGTGTTGTTCCTGCTGTCTGCTCCACACCCTGAACATGAAATCACAGAGGTGCCTGGCATGATGGGAGCATCTGTGAGCTATAAAAACGAGGGGCGGGCTGGCTCTGAAGCGGCTCGTATCTGTTCATCTAGATGCCTTATGTGCAGAGGTGGGAACTGTCACGTTTCTGGTCTGACAGATTGGATCACATCTTCAGCTTTACCTGACACCGATCATTTCCACACCCTGTTTGTTACCTGAAGTATTTGGTGGCTCCTCTTGGTGCTAATATGCAAGTCTCAATAATAACTGCCCCTCTGCCATGTAGTGAATATGAAATGCTTATGAAAATTAAAAGTGTGTATTAATACATACAAAACAATTGCCTTTTTGTCTAACACACACACACACACACACACACACACACACACACACACAAAGGTCTTTTTAAAGTTGTCAAACACTTCTTTTGATTTCTTGCCAACGTGTTACAGGTGATTTATTAGAATCAGTAAGTTAAGGTGTTTTACATGTATTGTTCATATGTAAAATTAATTTTGGTAAAGAAACTATTAATAGTTTTTCACTTTTCTCCTCTGAAGATAAGATAATAGATTTACACACAATTAATCTCAAACAAGCCCATAATCAAAGCTTTGGGAGGAAGTTCAGTGACAAATATGTGTCGTAGAATTCAGGTTATTTAGTAGTTATTATTTTTGTACATCTTATGTGCAGCAGTTTAATCAACTCGTTTCTTTCAGCGCAGACTATAAAAATGCGCAAATGTGGCGCAGTGTTCGTCTCCGTGGCGACGAACCGGAACCGGAATTACGGCGACAGACGGCGAAGTGCAGAATGAATTATGTGAGAATCAAACAGCCCGTGTAGCCGTAGCAGCAGCTCATTTTTGTCTAGATTTAGCTCGTATATCTTCTGTTTGTTCATTGTGGCCTGTTAAGGTAAGATAATCCATCCCTGTGTGCGCGGACCAGGCTGTAGAGTTTGGCTTGTTAGCTAAACCGTTAGCCTAAACAATATTAGCTCCAGACACAAGATGAGGGGAGCGCTTGATTTAGACACCGAGGATGCTCTGTGTTATACTCAGCTACAGTTTTAATGGACAAAGTTGATATCCCCGCCCAGTTGGGACTACATGTGTATAAGATTAAAGCCACTTCGACTACAACAGAGTAGTAAACATTATGTTTAGCTAGCTAGCTGCTTTATTATGATACGGATGTATTATTTTTAATTATTGAATAATCAATATGTCTAAAAAGGTCAAATACCGAACAATTGCTGTTAAAATCGCCCAGGTGATGTTTTTATCAACAGTTCAAACCCACAAAATGTTCGGTTTAACGTCATCATCAGTTATATTAAAGAAAAAAAATTAAACTCAGTAAATATAACTTTTGCATTTTTTTTTAGTTTATGACATCATGCAGTTATGACACCTATGCTATAAACATACAGTAACACTTATTTAGTTAAACAATTTGTTAAGATTCAATCTATAATTAATAAAGAAAACAGCATGTTAAATGTATAGTTACCACAGGTAAGCTGAGATAATACTCTGACAAACACATGCGCCTCTCCCCATTATCAGTACACTAATCTTGTGTCTAAATACAATGTCTGGATCGTTTCAGGATACTTACTTGATTAATTCTTTCTGATAGACTTTTATTTCAGTTAGGATCCATAATTCAGCGCAGCCACAGTGATCTTAAAGAAATCTGTCTCACTGTTCACCAGGGGAGGAGGATGAGCGCAGAGGCAGCGGACCGAGTAGCTGCTGTGGGAGGCAGTCGGCCCGGCACCCCTCTCCAGACATCGTGGTTTGAGTTTCTCCTGGATGGCAGCCTGCTGGAGAAACACCTGCAGAAGTCAAACCCAGGTCAGCTCAGACTCGTGTGTGACTGTTTTGAACACAGTTCACTGTGTCAGTGTAATAGTGGCCTTTCATGACTACATCAAGGAATCAGTAGAGCACCATAATACAATGTTTGTTACTCCTTTAATAACTTTATAGACACTTTTATCTGGTTAAAACCTCATGTTACTATAAAATGTTAAAAATAATCATTTAAAATAATATATCTACTGATCCTTGTGAATAAATAGCCAGATATAAACAACAACAAAATTGTTACTGTGGTATGTGTAATTCCTTTCAGGTTTCTTCTACATTTTTCTAATTATCTAATCATTTCTGTCAAATTATGCATTTATGAAAATAGCATCAGAGTTAGCATTGTGACCATAGGTATATCCTTTTCTGCAGACCCATTACCAGTGCAGCTGATCATCCAGTTCCTGGAGCAGGCGTCAAAACCCTCGGTGAATGAGCAGAATCAAGTTCAGCCGCCAGCAGACAACCGCAGGAACCGCACCCTGAAGCTGCTGGCACTGAAAGTGGCTGCGCACATGAAGTGGGATCTTGATGCACTAGAAAAAGGGTAAGTTTGTGTGTTATAGTTTTTCTTTATTCAATATTAATTCCACAAATATGATCACAAAGAATAATGGCCTTCTGTTAACCTAAAGATGCTCTAACACCCCGACATATCAGAAGTGTAAATGCTGGAACAATGTTTTGAGAAGCAGAAGAAAAGACAGAAGAAAAGACCTTCTGCTCTTACATATGCAGTCTAACAAACCATTAGGCATCATGAATCTCTCCTTGTATCCTGTCAGCTTGACCATTCCAGTGTTAAATATGTTACTGAACGAGCTCCTGTGTGTGAGCAAAGTGCCACCAGGGGTGAAACATGTGGACCTGGACCTCTCCACTCTGCCTCCCACTACAGCCATGGCTGTTATCATCTACAACCGCTGGTGAGTAAGAACAGATGCAAACCAGATGCTCCCTGAAACGTGAATGATTTTACATGTTGAAAATACCTTAAAATGGGTTTGTCTGATGGTGACCTGTGACATCTTCAGTGATCATGTATTTATATTAGAATGCATAAATGTAGAAGAATAGAAATTTAAATAGCTGCAGTGATTAAAAATAAAGATTAGAGACTAAAAGGAAATGAAGCGTGAACTCTGAACTCTGAGTGTGTTTATGTTCAACATTTCTCTTGTCGTGTCTTAAGGGCCATCAGAACCATTGTGCTGAGCAGCTTTCCAGAGAAACAGACCAAACCAGGACCTCACCAGATGAACATGTAATTTCTATACTTATCTATAGTGTTGTACACTTGGAAACATCCAGGCTCAGTTGTGCACAGTGTACTAGTGCAATAGCTCCTCACTTTGAAAGGTACACCAAAGCATCAGTGGCTTTTTTTTCTTGTGGTTTCTCGTAGGTTAAGTATCGTGCAGCAGGAGAAAGAAATGACTGAAAACATCCTGACTGTGGTGAGTTCTTCCTCAAAAACACTGTAATGAAATATACAAATTGCCACAATAAAGATACATTTTAGTATCACATATATTTAAGGATTAGATGAACAACACGTCATAACTACCGAGTTAAATCCTTCTCTTGTGCCCTCAGCTGAAAGAGCAGGCAGCCGACTCAATCAGCGTCCTGGAAGGAGCCCTGCGGCTGAAGAAAGACTTCTACGTTCACACCTTACGGACTCTGGACCTGTTGGCGGCTGATGCTGCTGCCAACGGAGAGACCGAATCCTCGACCGCAGGACTTCGCATCAGCGCTGATGAGCTGCACTGTCAGGTTTGAAAGACCACACAGTCTTAAATCACTCTGAATTGACTGAATTCATGTTTAATCAAACAGTGACAACAACAAAAGCAATTTGTGTTTCAGGTGCATTATGATTTGGGAGGTATCTTCTTCCAGCAAGGCTTAACAGACCAACCAGCCTTTGAGAAAGCCCGGGATCACTTCAGACAAACAAAGGAACTGTTAAGAAAGGTAAAACTACTTGATACGATATATTTAATCTGTCAAAACCCGTCAAACACAAACCTGATGGTGCTTAGAATTTTGTTTCTGAGCAATTCTTATACATTTGTATTTTCAAGCTGGAGTCCACTGTTCACGTTCACCTGGATGAGAAGCGTCTGGCTGGCTACTGGAACGCCTGCAAAGCTTTGACTGGGGACTGTGACCCCTCCGACCCCCAGAGCACAGCCTATGATCTGATCAACAGCCTGATCAGGGAAAACAACTACCAGGTCAGAGGAACCCGGCACGTTGTAAAAGTGAAGGCCGTGTTTGGGACTTTACATTATGTAGAACCTGCAGGTAAATTCCACCTCTGTTCTCTTACAGGCTGTGATCGAAGCCTTCATCAAAGACAACATGTCCCGCAGTTTGCCAAACCACTTCAGACAGTCTGTCCTCAGGGAGTTCCTGTACAAAGTCCAGCGGGGGTGAGAGCACAACAGAGTTCAAAACGAACAGGCAGAATTATATGAAGCTTAAAGATTTAAAGATCTTTATAATCATGTTCTAGGAAGATGTGATATCAATTCTAAAACAGTCACTGATCGGCTCTGTTAGACTGTTAATAGCCAAACAGTTTTCATTGAAGACGAACTCACACAGAGGTTCAGGACGTGTCCACATTAGAGTGTAATGCAAACACCTCCACCACTTGCAGGGAATCTGGCCTGGATGAGGTTTGCCACAAGCTGTGTGTTTGCAATGCTGTTCGAGATGCTCTGGAGGGAGACGTCCTCAGTGTGAGATTCCAGCAGCTGCTCTTCAAACCCAGTAAACGAAATGTGGATTTTATTTTAGAGGTGACTGAATTTACTACTCTGATGACCTACTATCCTCTTTTCTAGTAGTAGTAGCAGTAGTAAGTGTCACATTAATACAGTTTTTACAACAGACAGCTGTATAAGGAGTTAAACGTGGGTGTTTTTGTTCTACAGGTGTGCACACGTTCTCTGGAAAAGGATCGTCCCTCTGAGACATCCAGAAGACACATGGCCAGTTTTTTGAAGTGAGTATTTTCTACATTTCGTGAGCACTGACCAGCTTTCAGATGTGAAATAATATTTAATGACGTGTTCACCTCCTAAATGAAACCACTCTTGTTCTGCAGGACTCTGTGTGAAAGCTTAGAGGACCTGTCGCTGGTGTTCGTGGTGTCGTCTCATAAGCTCTTCATGGAGCTGCTGAAGGAGGAGGAGAGGAAAGTCCTGGTGGAGCAGATGAGGAAGAGGTCGGCCACAATCAACCTCAGCGCCAAACCTCTGCCGTCCTTCTACGACATTCCAGGTGTGGCTGAATTCTTCCTGTCAAAAAGTCACTAGTGATGTTAGAAATGTTTCTTCGGCCTCATTTAATTTTGGTTTGTCCTTCAACAGCGTCAGCGAGCGTGAACATCGGGCAGCTGGAGCAGCAGCTCATCCTTTCCCTGGAGCCGCGCAGGATCAGACAGATCCTTATTGAAGTCCATGGCATGGCCGAACGACCCTTCTGGAGGGTCAACAGCAAGGTCAGAGGTCAAAAAGATAAAACCAAAGTGCTGATGTCACTGAATTCAGTAACTCTACAGTAACTAAAATAAAACTTTTTCCTGTACAGTGGGAGGTTCCTCCAGACTACATCAACGTGATCCTCAGTATTAAAGACAACCTGACCAAGGATCTGGTTTACATCCTAATGGCCAAAGGACTCCACTGCATAGCAGTGAAGGTCTGATCATATTATCAGTGCTCAGGGACATTTTCATGCTGATAATTAGACACTGAAACCTGAGCAGTAATGAATACTTCCATGTTTTTCTGTTGTCTCAGGACTTTGTCCATGCGCGGCAGCTTTTCTCAGCCTGCCTGGAGCTGGTTACTGAGTTCTCCCCAAAGCTGAGACAAGTGATGCTGAATGAGATGCTGCTGCTGGAGGTTCGAGCTCACGAGACGATGGTGGCCGAGGGCAGCAAGGAGCGACCGCCCCCTGACCTGGTCAGCAGGGTCAGAGGTTACCTGGAGATGAGGATCCACGGTAGGTGGATGTGTTGTTACCTGGTCTTTACCTTTCTGTAGTATTTTGTGATGTGATAAACTGGTGCTGCAAACACTGGGTTCATGTTAGGTTCTACTCTTTGTCCAAGCAGCATCTGTACTTGCACACTATAGATTAACACTGCACATCGTCTCCTCTAGATCTGCCTCTGCGTCAGGTGGTAGGTGAGGAGTGTGTTGCCTTCATGTTGAATTGGAGAGAGAACGACTACCTGACTCTGCAGGTGCCACCATCTCTGGTCATGAACAACCCGTACATCAAGGTACAAACTCTTATAGCAGTTAATGTGAAAACCCAAATGCTATCCCCCTCTCTTACGCCTGACCTCACCCGTACTGCAATAATTATCACCCGTTTCATTCCTGTAGCTCGGCCAGCTCCTGGCGTCCACATGCAAAGAGCTCCCAGGTCCTAAAGAGTGTCGACGCACAGCCAAGGAGCTGTGGGACGTAGTGGTTCAGATCTGCAGCGTGTCCGTCCAACACAAGAGGAACAACGACGGCCGAGTGGGCCTCATTAAACACAGGGAGTCTTCCATGGGGATAATGCACAGGTACAGACCTGTTTACTGCTGTAATCCTTAATCACCAAAGGTTTTAAAAGTTTTCTGATTCTGCCATGTTTTCATTGTTTGACTCATTCAGGAGCAAGTTAATCACTTTCATCAAGAAACTTAGAGTAAGTACAGAAAAAACTAAACTTAGGCAGAAATGTTACGTTAGTGTGTAATGTTAATACTGTAATGATGCAAAGCTAAGAAGTTTCATCTTACTGTATTTTGCACAGGAGCCTTTGGTGCTGACGACTCTCATCTCCCTGTTTGTGAGGCTCCACAGCATAGTGCGGGTAGGTCTCAGTAATGTGCTTTACTGACGTCACAGTTTTTCATGACGGTGGCGTTTCTGCTGTAGCCTTTGTGTTCTTCTTTGCTCTGCATGTCTTGCGACAGGTGATCAAATGTTTTCTTCTTCTTCAGGACGACATCGTAAATGAGGTGACGGCAGAACACCTCTCCATCTGGCCCTCTTCTCTTCCAAAGTAAGACGTTGTCGTGAAATTGTTCAGATCATTAATGAGTTAATTCTGCTGAAGACCACCAACTGTGACGATATGTGTTGAACAGCATACAGGTGGTGGATGTGGAAGCCGTAGCAGTGACGGTCAAGGAGCTGGTGTCCTACGCTCTAACTTTAAACCCCAATAACCAGTCGTGGCTCATCACACAGGCCGACATCTACTTCGGTGAGAAGAAACGGATGCCTTGCTGCGAGTTGATCAGTTATTCCAATTTGTTTTCCACATATCTCATTCATTCCATCTTCTCTCCCTCTCTTCAGTGACAAATCAGTACTCTGCTGCACTGAACCTCTACCTCCAGGCCGGAGCTGTGAGCTCGGACTTCTTCACCAAAGCTGTGCCTCCTGACGTCTACAGCGACCAGGTGAATCACTCAGACCACTCGCAATTTTTGTAACTGATTTAAAAACATAAACCTACCGAGTGAACAGATTTATAGTTGAGCAACATAAAATTCTGTTTCTATAATTACATATTTAGGTTAAACAACATTTTGGTACAGAATTTAGTTTTTGCGTTGATATCCCTCCACTGCAGCTCAGCAGCTAAGATTTAATTTGGTTATACTACAGTTCATTTGATTGGCTGTGAGGGATAAAGTTTTACAGACATGAAGAAAATGGGATATACCCAGTGTTAGACAGAAAAAAAACTAATCAACGAGGAGTCTGAAGATTCTCTGTCGCCAGCCTGCAGCTGAGCGGATTCCCCCACTGGTTGTGGCCACAGTGCATGTGCAGCTGTGGTGGGTTTAGAAAAAAAAGTCTGCAACCTGTTAACCTAACCTGACCTCTCACAGCTGACAGGCTGTTAGAATCTTTTGAATGCCTGTGTGAACAGAACAAACAGTTACAAATGAAACCTGTTTCAATGCACGTGTGGAATTTGAGGAGACTTGACACGGACTGTTCTTCGCAGGTCCTGAAGAGGATGATCAAGTGCTGTTCGATGATGAACTGCCACACACAGGTCAGAGGCTAAACCAGTCATTTCTCAAGACACGGTCTTGTTGGAAAGACAGATCAAGTGAATACTTTCTTTCTCAGGTCGCTGTCCTCTGCCAGTTCCTGAGAGAAGTTGACTACATGACGGCATTCAAAGCTCTTCAAGAACAGAACAGGTAAGGCGCAGCATGACATGCTACTTTAACAACCACGAAATGTGTAATATTTATTTATTTTCCTGTACTACTACAGTCACGACTCTATGGACTCCTTCTACGACTACATCTGGGACGTCACCATCCTGGAATATCTCACACGTATCCTGTTGATGTACTGATTCTTTAAGAAACGTCTTTTGACTTTGTCTTCTCTGGTCTTTTTAAGGGTTCAACAATGTAAAATGTACCAACATTATCTGCTGATTTTTCTTAACTGTGTTCAGATATTCACCACAAACGGGGTGAGGTTGAGAAGAGACAGATAGCAGTAAGTTTTTCGAACCCAGAAACCAAATGAATGACACTTTCTTTCACACACACCGTTCTTCTTTTCCCGTCAGCTGCTGTCTGACAGTGTTTAGTAGTGTATCTACGACTCCCATCTCTTAATTCCTTAAGTAACTCCTAAGTTTTCTTAGCATCTTTAGAGGCACGTGATAAACTGCAGGAATTCAGAAATATTGCAACCCTTTAATTTTTCTCCCTCAGATAAAAGCGATTGGACAGACGGAGCTGAACACCAGCAACCCAGAGGAAGTGCTGCAGCTGGCCGCACAGAAGAGGAAGAAGAGATTCCTGCAGGCAATGGCTAAACTGTACTTCTAGTGAACACGTGCATCACTGTCAGACTGTGGGAGGGTGGAAATGTATATTTTTATTTTTGTGGTAGAAAATAAATTTCTAAATAAATACAGTTCAGTTCATTTTGTAAAAATAAATCACAGACTATTCAATGCCCTGAGTTGTACAATTAATGCATCTGTTTCGACAGCATGGTAAAGATAAGGGAGGAGGACGCACTTTGTTCAGATGAAAACAAAGTACACACTCATACATTTAGATGAGAGAGAGACTTGCACCACGTAGAAGAACACAATTTAAAAATGTACATTTAAATTGACCCTGACAGTGTTTAAAAATTTACCTTCTGGCAAAGAACATATTTAATATGCTACAAAAAGTAAACAATTGCACATTTAGTATTAAAATCATTTTCTAGAAATGACATAACTTACAGCAAACTTCACACTTTTTTTAAAAGCATTTTTTTGTCTGAATCACAGCATCCAGTTTCTAATAAAGAAGCTAAAACCTTTAAGACAAAAAGCTTTGGCAAAGATTCTTTCAAATTCAGGAACCATCCCAAATAATGCGTTCAGCTGCAGCTGCCAAATAAACGGTCAACAGTAGTCCTTGTTTTTTCCAGCACTGACTACTAAACATGTCTTTGTTCACACTCACTTCAGAGTCGTCCTCTTGTCGTTCAGTGTGAGCAGGTCTTCTCTGTGCTGTTCGGAGGAGTGGGGAACTGACTGTTCACCTCCTCCTGACCCACATCATCCTAAAATAATAAGTTCAAAGTCAAAAACCAAAAAACTGCCGTCATCTGTGTGAGTTTTTCAGAAACTGTTATTTAAATAAATAATTATTTTAGTAATTTAGTTTGTTATTACACAATCTTCAGAAACAGGTTTAAAACTAATTAAACTTAAAACTGCAACAACCTGCAGCCACCAAATGGATGTAATAATCTCATCCTGTGTTTGGAACAGTAAAGTAAAAACATTTTAGTCTGATTTAAATCTTTAAAATACGTGAACTATGCACAAGATGTATTTACACTTGCGATGAAGACTTTTGGAAAGATAGCAGCAATATAGCAGCTGTGGGATGAATCTACAACGTACTCACCAGCATGGTCATGTAGTCTGTGTGTGTCTGGATGTTGTGTCTGTCGTCTTTCTTCACTCTAACAAAGTCCTTCAGTGTTGCTTGGCCAAACTGTCCCAGTGTTTCAACAAAAGGAGTCATCCAGTTAACACACGGCTGGAGGACGTCTGTGGACAAACCTGAGAATTTTTAAAATAAATATGTTAATTAACACAAAACTAGACTCTGTCAAGACCGTCAGGCTGAGATATGATTTCATTTAAGGTCTTCAAGCTGTAGAAGGCACTTCTGTCACTTCAATAAAAATCTAATTTTATTGATTTAATAAAAAAAACTAAACAACACACAAGATCCTTCTGTATTTTATCCTCTCATCAGGTTCACAGTTCAGTTTCAGACTGAAGATCTTCTATCCATTTCATCTACATGTCTACAAATTTAACCGAACCTACGTCTCACCTGAAATCTTCTCAACACTGTCCTGTTGAAGGAAATGGCAACAGACGGATGCAGCCAGCACACGGTACTGGAAGTCCAGTGAGTTGATGTTGAGGATACAGAGATCTAAAAGCTAACGGAGGAAAAAGAGAAACAGTGTTTGACATGACTGATGAGTCAGACTTCAAATACGATGACACACATTAGTCTTGTCTGACACTGATCTTCACATCAGAATGAAATACTGACTAAGCTCTGAGACAATTCTGAGGTGATGCTTTAAATGCAAATCTTTTCCAAACACCTACACGCGTCATTTGGATGTAAGCTTCTTGCGGAAACTGCGGCTCCAGCAGGTCAGAGTTGGCGTTCATCGATGTCATCTGGAAGTAAAGCTTCAGCCAAGACACGGCGGTTTCAGGACAAAGGTTCCAACGCAACGCCTGTAAAATATGAGTAAAGCAGAGTTATGCCAAAATGAAAACCCTCGTATTTATAATTAATGAAGAACATCCTCATACCGAGTAGTTTTACCTTCAGAATGATCAACTCCATTTTAAGAATCTCGTCCTCATAGAAGGTCCCTGCAGTCACGTAAGCCATCTCCGACAGCTTTGGAGGACAGGCTTCCTACAAGGAAATTAAACTACAGACATCACTTCATCACCAAACACAGACAGTGTTTCACAACCACAACATCGATTAACCTGTCTGTATGTTTTGTTTCCTTACCTCCATCTTTGATGCTATAAAAAGACAGGTGATCCCAATGAGCTGCAGCACACTCTTTTCCACGTTGCTCTGGGTCAACATGAACCGGTCGAAGTAGTCCTGTGCCAGGTAGAACGTCTGCCGGTGGAGAGTGTACGCCTCGCTCACCTAGTAGAACAAGTGAAAACATCATTAGAACGTACAGAATGAGAAATGTGTCAGCTTTGAATAATGAAGAAAAAAAGAAGAGATACACTGAAACTGGTCTAAAGATCATCAACGTAATGCCTGTAACACTTCACAGATTCATTTGAGCATGAAATGTCAGTTGTTTTTAGCCACTGAATAATTAACTGGATGGATCTGGAGTTCTGCACATTTACAACATGACCGCAGTAATAATCAAGTAAAAGTTCCTTTCAACCCCCGAGAATTTAAAAAGACACAAATGTCATGTTTGTGATAAAGGATAAATATTTAACTGCATATTAAAACTATAAGTATTAGATTTAAAAAAACAGGTTCTTTGGAAACAAACTCAGTCGAAACTGGAAAAAACAGCGGTGAAAGTAATCTAGTACATTTACTTAAGCACTTGAGTCAAGAGGTAGATGAAAACTTGCCTCAATTAGCCAGTCGAGGAGGATCGACCTCATTCTGGGTTGTATCTTCGGATGTTTCTGCAGGAAGTTCTTACTGTGTCTATAAGTCTGCTCCCTGCAGACCATCTTTAACCACACGTCTTCAGAAGAGCCCCATCTGCATCATGAATAAAAAGACTATTTTAAACTGTTTGGCAGAGAAAACCAGCAAACCGTGACCGAATAACGTGTGATAATTACCCAATACAAGGAAGAGGGGACGGTGGAACCAAAGAATGTTTGGAAGTGAGAACTGGACAGCCGGGACTGTCACGCTCAACCCCGAGTCCTTTCTCCTGAGTCTCAATGACAGTACAAGGTTTAGTGACAGCTCCACGCCTCTGCTGATTCTGACACAAGAAAGAAAATTTTTTCTATATTAAGTTTAATGTTGTTCTGGCTTCCAAAAAATAAACAGATGATTTGTTTCTTTCTTAAGCATCTATGTGTGTTTTTTTTAAAGATCACTCACTGGTTATACAAGTCTGTTCAATAAACATGACAATAAATAAAAGGGTGACATACCTTCTCACACTGCAGCTTTGACAGGGGCTGGTCCTTTTTTCTATTGCCCTGCTGTTAAGACAAGTTGTATATCAGACAATCTGGAGATGCTTATCTGTGAATTCACTGATTACAGCTTTAACTTTTTATGTTCTTGAATAACAGGTTTTATGGGCTCTTACCTTGGTAACTTTGCTTTTCAGGCCTGGAATGTTTTCAGCTTTTTTCTGCAGGCGACCACTGCAGAGACATTAAACTGAAATCAACAAGGAGCTCAGCAATCAGCCAACTTACAATTACCATTCATACAAGCAAGAAGACAGGTTATTACCTTTGTCTAGTCATGTCTGTAGCTGCTTCTGTCTGTAAAAAGGAAATCATTTGTTAACTACAAAATGAGGAAGTTAGCACTCAGATGAAAATGTCAGACCATCAGCTGGAGCGGTCTTGGATTGTATAAAACACCTAATGTAAGAAGAAGAAGAAGAAGAAGAAGAAGAAGAAGAGGCTGCCTTATGAAAACTACAGACAGCTGCATCATTTCAGGAAGTTTAACTGCGCAGCTATTACAAACATTATCATACGCGCCAATATCAACAATACGCGCGTCCACGGATCATGTCTGCAGCCTCCATCCACAGAAAGAAACCACTACAGGCTCAACTTCAACCTGAGCTGCTTCAGGTGCTTCAGGTGTTAGGTCAGGTCCAGGTTAAAGATTTAAAATGTGCATGAGTCAAAATGAGCAAAAAAAACAACACACACACACACAAAGAGGCGGTGGACACAACACAAAGGCCCGTGGAGGACATTTTATCACAAGAACCATTTATAAAACACTATGTTTAATATTAATTTAACATTAAACCGACGATTACACACTAACCAGCTGATAACACTTCATGCATTGTGCTGTATTTCACCATGAATGTGCCATAAGTCGTCGTTCATCTTACCTGTGACCACACAACTTTAAACGGACTGATTGACGTTCAGTGGATGCAAGCTTTCCTTTCCTGTTTCCTTCTCAGAAGTACGAGTTTATAATAGTTGTCAACCAAAAACCACTTTCAGCTAGCTGGTCTTAAGCTAGCTTACTCAACACAGTCAGTCCAGTTACCTTCACTAACTTACCAGGACAACAACAACCAACTAGCTGCTTCACGTCAACCCTACGATGACACTGCCGCAGAGAAAGTAGCGACAAATGGTTCAGATGTATAAAAAGAAGCCGAACAGGCTGTAAACCGAACAGCAGAACAGATAATTGATCCTCACCCTCGTCAGTTCCGAGCCCAAATGAAACCCGTTCCAATTTGCCGCTGGCGCCAACAAACCTGCCTCCTGTGTTGCCAAGTTTGACGGGCGAAAAGTTGACAAATCGTAGTCTAGAATCCACCAAGTCGTCACGAAAGTTTAGATTTTGATTGTGAACTCCCAATGCTCACGATATCATACGTTAAATGTCTTTTGTATAATTTTACAAGAAACTGGTGTTTGGGTGGATTTAGCGACTCTGGGCGACAAGTTTACTCTCACACTTTAACCTATATTTGTGCACATTTGGGAAAATGAAGTATCCCGAATTAACTATTATTTATATATGTTTGAAATGTAGTCATGGATTTAAAGACAACTATTCACTTGTTATTTTGATACGAAAGAGAGTTTTAAAACTGAAGTATCACCAAAGTCTACATTTCTGTACTTTCTGCTAATATACGTCGGACTACTGCTCCTAAAGAAAACCTCTGGGATGTAGCTCCACGTTTCGTACACAGAAACAGGGTACACAAAAGAAGTCTAAATTAAAACTACATGGGCAAATCAGTGTTACAAGAGAAGTTACACTGTGCGGAAAGTGACCCAATCTGGCAACACCGTACGGGTTTTGTGCACATTGCACATGCGCGAACATCTTTACACTCCTTTACCCTTTTTAAGAGATTTTCATGTTAGTTTTTAACTAAATCATGTCAGCTTAAGGTGAGTGTAGTTATGTTTTATTTCATGGTTATGTTCTATGTCATTATGTTTCATATACAGACTTTAAATTTGTATTATATTTGCTTTAGTTTCTTCTGCTTGTTCCATAAAGCTAATTAAACTAGCAACTAAACAGAAAAACTGACGTTTTGTCAATGCAGTCTGCTTAAACCGTAGGTTTGCTTTACGTGTATTAAGTCTGAGATGTTATAAGAAATAAATGTATAAATCTTAGATTAACGTCTTTTTGTGTTTGTTTCCGGTAGATCGGTAGTGGGTGGGGCTACAGAACACGACAGCCAATCGGGGAGAGAGTTGATTTGAGCGCGTGCTCCTGGAGAAGATGTAAACAAAGCAGGAAGCTGTCAGAGCAGGTGATGGAGCAGAGGCCGCAACACGTGTGTGTTAAGTTATTCAGGTGGAAGATGAATCAAATTCAACATGTTATAGTTGTTTGTTTTATATTAAAAGATGCAGACACCAAACACCAAACACACAGAAGGTCTCCTCCAGTCACTCATTAAGGAGTTTAAAATTTAATTTGAACTATAAATTGTATTTCATTTGGGTTTTTGCAAAGAAAACTAAATATTAAATATTTTCAAATCCTGTATATCACGTTAGTCCACATATTTTGAGGTGATTACAGAGAAACTCTGCACATATAATGTTCGGACCACAGTGAAGTAAAAGCTAAGCAAAACATTTTTGAGTGGTGGAAAACTTCTTACAATGTTAATTAATTCACTACTTTAATTTTAGAAAAAATATAACAAAACAGTAGCAGCATTTGATGACCCTACTTCAATACCTCATACGTGGTTTACAGATGCAGAGTATTCATGGTCCACCTTAGTGACAAATCAAACAAATATGGTAACAACTCAATAAAACTATTTCGGCTAGTTGCACCACCAGATGTATAATAACGCCCTCTACTGGTTAAAAGTGGGAGTATGTCACCTGGCTGATCACCAGTGAAACACATACAGTACACACATGTATAGACATACTGTACATACAACTGTATTGTAGTATTTAATATGGCTACATGACTGTTAACATGACATAATCTACTGTGTTACGTATTATTTTCCTATATAAAAATGACCAAAACATACATTTAGTATCGTTAGATTAAATAAAAATCAAACAACTTTGCAGTGTTTCAAAGCATAGGATTTTATCATTCATGAATATTTCTAGACATTCAGTTTCTGATTCTGTAAGGACTTGACTTGACTTTACTATATAAAGTGCCTTGAGATGATATGTGTGATGACTTCGTGCTGTGTAAATAAAAGTGAGTTGAACTGAATTAAGTAAATTCTTAACTGCAATACAAGTTACCAGAGTGACAACAGTATAAATATACATTTAAAGTACAAATTTATGAACAAAATCACAATATTCTGAGTTGATAATTTAATTTATTGGTTTATTGATCTCATCAAAGTTTAAAAGGTTTTGATGTATCAGTGGTAAAGCCATGGGCTTCTCTTCTTGTCATGTACTCTGCTGAATGGGAAGTACTGTCATTTGAATAACAAGGGATTTAGAGAGGAAGCCACACTCTCTCTGCTGCACAGCAAATGCTAAACGTTTTTTTGTTTCAACGTGTGGGTAAAGACAATAGAAGCTGCTTCCCTGTTTCTGACAACACCATGATCCTACTGAAGGTTATTTTGATTCTTCGGCTAAGCTGTCTTTGTGAAGGTAATGTTAACGCTTACAAACTTTGTTTTCACACACTAATAGATATGAACTTTAAATTCATTTATACCGGCAACTGTTCTCTTTGTGCTCTGAAACCCAGGTGAACCTGTGGTAAAGTTGTCAGTGTAAGTTCTAAGATCGCTCCTTTAGGTCAAACTAAAGTGGCCTTCAGTCCAGTTATACGTGATGTTCTTTATTTCTATACGAGTTTTAAGTGTGTAAGTGCAATGTTTATACTTTGTACAACCTTTTTACTTTGCGTAAATGTGGAGTTTAAAAGTACAGATAATAAAATAGTATTTCTATCCTGAATGTTCTTTATATTACAATTTTTCCATCCCCACAGCTTTTCCCATTGACTTTTACCTGTGGTTACTCTTCAACATTTCTGTGGTTCGTGAGTTTGATGATGTGTGTTAACGAGGCTAAGCTAGAGGCCTGTGGCTTAATGACCACACTGTTACTGACAGTAATTTTAATGTGTATTTTCACATTTTATTCCAGCTTTTCAAAACTCCACTCCGACAGCTCTACCTGATGTTCAGGGAAACACAGGAAACAATACAACAAATATGATAGAAAAGGAAGTTTATCGTAAGTAGTAAGACCATTTTATAATTCTTCAAATGTGTTATTATTATATATATATATATATATTAATTGTATTATATACACACGGGGATTGTGTACACTACTTTTTGTTCTGAAGGAAACAAACTAAACCCTTGATGCAGAGGCTTTATGAATATTCTTGCATTTGCTCTCACAGGATGTGGGGTGACCTCCTTTTGAAATGCAGTTTTAATTTTGCAGGTGCAAATCAAACTGAGATAGCGGATCAGTTCTCCCACTCTGCTCTGCCAGCGACCTTTGCTGCTGTTGTTCTTTTATTCATGTGTGGTTTTGTGCCCATAACTTCAACAGCATACGATAAGTTTGTCTCAGAAGATACAAATCAGTTTAATAAATTTAGACAAAAAAATCACAGAAATACTATGACACAGTAATATTAGTGCAGTAATAATACACGTTTGTTCATATTTAATGAAGCTCTTACAATAAAAAGCCATCATCAAAAATGACGTCATCTACTACATATAAAATAACATATTTAAAAATTATTTTAACAGACATTTGACAAACACTCAAAAGTTGCTTTGTGAATTCATAGAAAAAAATGTAGTTTTAATCGATGTTGTTTGATACAGTCTGGTTCAGTCATAACAACGGTTACGGAAAAGAAATGAACAAACACAGTCAGTGCAACATCTCAAAGTTTAAAATAAATATATTTATATTCTGCCACTGTGCTTATGACTGCTTCATTCATTTAACTTTACAACTATTTTCATTTGTAAACCCCCCTCTCCAAAATCATGCTGCAGATATTATATATTTATATTTAAATAAAAGCTGGCTCAGCAAATAAGCGTTCGGTGCCTAACATTCACAGAAAGACACAGAGAAACACAGAGTTAGTGATTGTGCAGGTGAAAGTGTTTGAGCTGATCCACGTGCTCAAACATAAAAAAATCTTTCACTTGGTCAAGTGATAATTCTTCGAAGGTGCAGCACAGTATATGGTCGCTGTACATGGTTAGACGTGTTTGATGTGGTGTGTTGAGTGTCTCGTCCCTGAGGTTATTTTAGTGAGCGTAGAGATCAACATGACGACCAAGATACAGAAAAGAGACAAAATAGTAGATGAAGCAATCACCAGTTATTTATTTATAACAATACAAATTTAACATGTGGAGAGGCACAAAATATCATTAATGAAATCAAACAAGGTCTAAGTACTCTCCTCAACAGAGAACCACACAGTGTGGAACCAAGCGAGGACCAGTAGTTTTTACTACTTACTACAAAGGACGTAAACGTAAATATAGACAAAAATGATCAGAGATGCAAAACAACAACAACAACAGCAAGAAAAATATATATATCTAAATTTAAAATATAATACAAACCCACTTATCAGCTGTGTGATCCGTCAGATCAGACTCACAGAACCAGAATCTTTACCTGCTTTTGTTTTTACTGCACATTTTATGTTTCTGCCTCTCAGACGACCTTCTCATTCACCCTCTGGCTGGTAAATGCAGCTGGACGCTCAGGATGCCTGGAAACAGCAGCAGTGATGTGGTGCCGCTTCCAGCTGATTCTGTAACTGCGTTGATCGGACAGATCTGTCAGGCGCGTATGTGCGGCGACGTCTATGAAGTGAACACGACCAGCTCGCCTCCCAACACCACCTGCTATCACGACTGTCTGTATTCAGATGGTCGTTTGCAGAACTGTTCACAGAGGGAGGGAAGTAACTGCGCTGTCATTAAAACAGCTGTTTGTGGTAAGAGTTTTGTCTGTTTTCAAATAGGCGATTTCAAGATATTTTGTCTTATTATATCTCTTAAAGTGTGTAAATAGTTAAAAGGTAAGCTGCTCTCAGTGCCGTGTGGTTAAACAAACCTCTGCCACTTCCATATCACACACATCCTACTGTAAAATGACTGAAACGGTTTAAAACACAGCAAGCTTTCACATCAGGTACAGTTTAATACCTACCTATTCTGAATATCAACACTTTTCATATTTTAATAAATTCTCAGAGTGTTGGTGCATTTATATCCCTCATATTATATATATTATATATATATATTTTTCTGGTTAATTTGCTCTTGTAACTTTGCTCTATAACTTTCAAACGATGAATATGAACAGTTTCTTCATACGTAGGCTGTGGCCCAGGGGCCTCGTGACCTCTCGGGCGTGTAATCTGTTCAAGTACTAAGTGACAGTAACTAAGACAGAAAGCAGCTTATAAGAAAGAGAAAATATATCGTGAACTGCATTTCTAGACATAATAATGTAACCTTGAATCTAACGTCTAATGTTGTCACCAGAAAGTTGAGTAAAATGAATAGTGAACCACAAGTTGACAGCATAATACTGTTGTTCCTCAGGAGGGCATCTTGTGCGGCTGTCAGGGGGGACAGACCGCTGTGCTGGACGGGTGGAGCTGTGGAGAAATGGAGAATGGGGCACAGTGTGTGACGACCAG
>JAUYWH010000003.1:3899574-4032621 GCA_034779795.1 Ctenopoma multispine
AAATAAAATAAAATAGAATATACAATAAACACACAATATATACACCGGTACACTATGTACACACATACGCAGTATGTGTGTACATAGACTGAACAGCCAGGTTCAGTCTGGCTGCTCAGTAAAATACTGTTTTCAGATAGATCTCCAACAAACGCCTCTACGTGCAATCACTTTTACTGTGCCGAGCTGTCCGGGGGCCCTGCTGCCTAATTTTAAATGACGACTATGCATGGCACACATTCTCCTAACGTTTCAAAACAGCAGACTTACAAACGCAGCCTGAAAACCCAGATTAAACGTAATTATAACGTCTACCTCAGACAGTTTCAACATCTTCATGGGTCCCTTTGGTCTTTGAAGTGAGTCAGCTATAAAGTTAAACTTGTCAACGACACCCAGTGCTCACATCTCACTAATCTCAGTTATCCTCAGTCTTGGCTGGTCTCCCTGTGTTTGAGGTGCACCAGAGAGCTAAGTTTGCTGTTAGCACCCAATTAAATTCATTTACAGCCAGCCCTGCTGCGGCACCTCTTATAATAAGCCTGTGATGCCAGTGATGCATGACGACGATGAAAAGATTACAACCAAACCCACATCAGCATGAAACAGCATGGTGCTAAGAATATGAAGGATCCCATTGTCACTAGAAGGTAAAGGATTATTATGCATCACTCATATTCAACTGCTAAGACTCATTTACCTTTACAGCAAATACACTGAAGTTAATGTTTTATGAATGTGAGTAGAAAAGCTGCAGTGCTGTGTTACAAAGGCATCTTAACTGTGTATTAAGTTAGCCTCTTATGTGACGTTTCGCTGCCCTAAAATCTCTCTGATCCCATCAGCGGTGCTCGTGTTTAAGTGACACCCAGTGTCTCGAAGTTAACAGTTAGTCAAACCGCCTCGCAGATGATAATATTTACTCAGACAGAGCAAATGGTGCGATAATATTACCTCAGTGTGTCTAGACCACAGCCCATTAACGTCACTCTACACCAGAGAGAGGAAGAGGAAGAGGTAGAGGAGGGAGGGGAGAAAGAGCAGTATCTTTTGAAAGGAGGAGGGAAAGCGAGAGTTGGATCGAGCAGCATCGTGATGTTACATTAAACATCCAAAACAGCAGCTGCTCAGAGGAGGAAATGACCAGACGAGAGGTGAGTCAGCGAGAGAAAGACAAAAAAACTAAAAGAGAAAGAAACTCACTGTCCTGTTTTCATTAGGCTTTAAGTCAGTGAGCTTCTTGCTTTTCCAGACATGTTCAACTCACAGACTTTTCAACCTTTCAAACATCTTCTGTGGATCTGCTCGGGAATGAGGCAGGGAAAGAGTGAGCGCAGCGATGAGAGGGAGACTGAGGGGTGGGGGGGGGGGGGGGTGCGTGCGAGTTTTTTGGGGGTCAAGCAGTGACAGTAGACAGTGTGGTTCTGTGATGGCAGGATATTGGATCAGATTGCAGCCAGTACGTCCAGTACAATGCGCCGCTCTGTTCCCCAGCTCACATCTGCAGCCGAGGCCCTTCCTGCCCGCAGGACCACAATCACGACAGAAACACACCCACAAAGAAAACACACACATGGGTGAACACTCACGCAGCCCAGGCAGGCAAACGTGCACAGATACACCACGCAAGAATATCTAAGCAGACAAGGTAGGAAAACAGACTGGCGAGGAGCACAAGCTTCTCCTTCTTCACCCTCTTTCTTCTTCTTCTTCTTCTTCTTGCTCCATCAGCCTTTCTCACCATAACCGCTCACAGATGGCTGCAGCTGTGTCGTGTAAACGTGGGTCAATTACAGCGCTGTCATTAAGACAGGAAACAGGGCTCTGAGACACGCGAGGGCTGCTACAAACACTGCTATAGGTGAAGATACAGTAGCCTGTACAGTTCTTCCCACTGACGGCTGCAACTGGTTAAAGTCTGTTAACAAAGACACTTTTCCTCAGTTCATATGTCTCCAACAATATTAATACAGAACCTTAACCGCTTATAGTCATCTAGCCCATGATGATGATGGTACTTGATTGAACCTGAAACTGTACTTTTTAATGCATTTACTGAATTTGAACAACATAAACAAGTTTTTTCAGGTGTGCAGGAACACATGTAAGTCTGAAATCACGTCAGACTTACAGGTTGGTTAAGTTTAAAGAAGTTCAAATGCTGAAATTGACTATTGTCGTAGTAGTGAAAGACATTTTTGATTATCAATGCAAAAACTAATTTCTCCAAACGTACAACATTATTGTACTCGCACTGTAAGCTGAGGTGTCCTACTAAAACTGAATTAGAGTCCTGCAGTGCATCACATCCGCCACTAGATGGAGCTGAAGCGGATTTATTTTCTGCCACACAAACAGCTGTTTACATGTCAACAAACTGAGCAAACAGACACGCGCTCACACGAGTGAGAGATAAACAATGCTGGTGCTCACTGAGCAAGAAACGGTTGAGCAGAGTCTGTAGATTGTGTCAAGTAACAGGGTAAACACACACAAACACACAGATTATGTTTGTCTACTAAAATGATATGGATGTGCGACTCCTGTGACAGACAGGATGCGATGCGAAGCAGAATTAAATTACTATACTACATTCATCAAAGCATTTTTGACAAAGAGTCAGAGGCAGGGTACAGCGTAGCATCAAGCTTAAAAATATATTAAATATAAAAGCTTTGTTCTTGGGTTATGTTTATATATTGTGTGTCTGTGTTGAACCCTGAGTGTACTGCATGCACAGACACACACACACACACACACACAAACCTCTGAACTCTGGGTCACACCAGTACAGACTCGTGTGAGGTGACAACTGTTCACTTCACAGGAGAAAACTTCCTCTGCTGTGCGTTTCTGACTTAGATGTGTGCGTGTGTGCAGGTGTGTGCGTCTGTGTGTGTGTGTGTGTGTGTGTGTGTGTGTGTGTGTGTGTCTGTGTCTGTGTGTGTGCAGGTGTGTGCCCTTTCCTCTTCTGGTACAGCTGTGCCAAATACCAGACACACACTCCAGCTGACACGCTGACCCCTCACCTCTCACCTTTACACAACCACCACATTGTTATACACACAGAGAGGCAGAAACAGTCAAATTCATTTTTACACCAAACTCTCCTCATGAATAACTCAAGATGGCAGCGTCATGAAAAAACTTTAAATTCAAATATAAAACCAATTCCAACACTGGAAAACGTAAACTAAACTCAACTTGTTCCTCAGCCACCAGCTGTGTCTCCATCCACCCGGCTGACCACGACGGCTAGGCGTATGAGCTGCTGCAGGTTATAATTTCCAGCATGGTGCTCTATAGTTATGACTTATTTATAATGCCTTGTGTACACAGACAGAAAATCCATTATGAGGATCCATGCTGTAGAAAAGGGGGTTTACATTATTTATATGGTTTAAAATGAGGATTTTTGGTTAGTGTGGGTCTAATTGTCATGTAGACGTTAAACCATGTCTGGTCGGCTGCTCCAAAAGGGCAACGACAAACACAGAACCGTGTTTAGTGAGACGTGAGATGATCCAGGACTCAACAGTAAGACAGAAATGAGATTTACATAAAACCAGAAGGACTTAAAACACAGAGAAAGAATGAGTGTAGAGGTGCCAGAATGAATCTTCAGTGATCAGATCATCTAAACAGCATCATGTGAATTTATAGTCTAACTGAAAATACACAAACTGTTCTGCAACTGATGCTCGATTAAACAAAAGAAACTGGTGTCAGATTTCGATTGATGATGTTTTTCAAAGGTTTTACAAACTGTGTAAATTAATCAAATAAAAATTAAAACATCGGCAGTATGCAGACATTAGCTTAATGTGACTTTGCCCACAACATGATTATGTTCTGAAGAGAAAAGAGATCATGAAATGCTGCCAACTAGCTCGAAGACTGCAGATCAAACCGTTCAGGTCCGTCAGACATGCTCATCTAAGAAGCCCTAGGAACAAATAACTAATCACCACGTGCACTCTCTGTGTACGCAACCAAACAACTCGAGTTAGAGGATGCTGATCCTCTTTTGTCGTGATAACTGAACAAACAAGGAGGTTAGTGCTCTATTACTGTCCCTCAATGACCATTATTCACAACATCTCCACATTAAACATCAAACTAAAAACCAGGTTGAAGAAATTAATAAAATACTGTAAGTTGGTTTAACTGAATAAAAAAAAGACTTTCAGAGAGCATGTGTCCCAGTCCTCTGCCCCTCTCTCCCGTGCACCATCGTATGGTCTGTGCCAGTCTGTGTGCGCTGCAGTGATGCAGCCAGCGCGTATCGTGCTGGAGTCTCATGCGGTTGCAGGGCTGAACACCACAGTTCTTAGTTTGGACCTGAGGGTGGATGGTGACACCACAGGGCCCCTGACCAGGAGACACTGAGTAGTTCCCTGTAATATACTATCACAGAGGACAGACAGTCGGCTTGAACGGTACAATGTGATCATGAGCTCAGCTCTGACAGCACTTAATAAAGTCTTAAAGTCCATATATCACTTAAAAAAAGAAGAAACACACAAAAGCAAGAGTCACTGTCGGTTTACTTTGGCAAGTGGTGGCAATATAAATGGTTTAAAGACACCAAATATCTCTAAACAACCTAAAAAAAGAATGTGCCAGCTTAAAATTGACCAGTGGTAATGCAGATTACTCATAATTTGTAGATAATGTCATACAGTTTGCAAAATACAAACTCTGACGATGGTGATCTTCAATCTCCATTTCACCAAATTACTGCTTTCAATACGCACCACACAGCCGATCTGACCGCGCACAGAGTCTAGCCAAAGAGGTGACAGGTCTTATAATAAAGAATATATTGCATGATAACCATCATCAGTGTTTATGGTGATGAATTTTCAGGGTGGAAAACCCCATGTGAGAAATGTGCCCTGCTCTCTGAGGAGGAACAGTTATAGCTGTAATTTAGCACAGAGGGAGGACTGACTGGTTGTCATGTGTCTGGATCTTACTAAAACACCGATATCTGAAACTACATTCAGATCATTAGAAATCCTGAAATATTAACAGATAATAGGAGATGCAGCAGAAATTCATTTCCATTACATTTGGTAATTAAACTTATATTACAGAATTTCAAATTTCCCCTGTTCAACCTTTTAACAATGTGTTTTCTTTCCAGGTTTTTTCTCTGTCGTACCCCCAGCGCATACCGGGACTGGCTCCAACTGCAATGTTGCGTGTAGCATAAGTTATTAGATAATTGAGGGATAATCTGTTTGGCCACTTCAAAAAATTGCAGGGAGAGGAACATCAAGTGTTTTGTAGCATATAGTTACACATTTAAATCCCAGTCAAAGAGACTCACTCATCTCAGTGTAAGTGCACAAGCAGCTTATACCCACATTTACTGATGTCTGGAAAAAAGATCTTTTAATCTTTCAGATGTAAAAGCACACAGCTGGTCCCCACACCCTCCTGCACTGACTTCCTAGAAGCAGCAAAATAGCAGTGACTGGGAATAGCATCCTACACAGACAGTCTGTTATTACAGAGCTGGCGCTCTGTCCTGTCCTCTTTGTACATCTTCTGCTCGAACAAAATGCCTCCAAGGAACGACGCCTAACCATCCACACACACACACACACCACTAAATCATCACCTATGAAACCACAAAAAGAGGAAGAACTATCTCCTTCTTTATCTGTTCCCTTATGTCTGCAGAGCTCGTGTGGTTTTGTCTGAGAACGGATTTTACGAGTTCACATTCCAAGAGGATGTCATGGGTCAGAAATGTTTGTGTATCTTAGCTTTGACTTCTGTGTGTTTTCATTTTACAACCACAGTCTGAGCTTTATCTGTCCATGCAAATGATGTGATTTTACATCTGTGATGATAGAGATGGTGAGGGTGAGTAAGTCTAAGGCTCCTAACATTACAATGTCGACTGGCGGCTCTGAAACAAGTTTCTACGTGAGAGACACACAAAAAACAAAAAACCCCACATAAATGTAAGTAAGTTCCCACTGACACTAACCTATTTAAAAATGCTCCATAAACTGAGCCCAAAGTGTTTGTGTTGCCAGCTGTGCCAGTGTTCACACATTCAGCTGTAAACTTTGTTAACAGTCTGTAAACTGGTGCATAATAAAGAAACAGTAACAGGCACTTAGACAAAAACAGCTTTGAGAAAAGTGAGCGGCGTTAAAGATTTTAAGGTCAGCCTGGGAGGCACAGCTCAGGGCACAGAAGTCTCACAGACCTGTTAAAAGCACCTGCAGCATCTATGCGACTGCTCACTGCTTCAGTGCACAAGGTTTTTCTGCCAGACTGCCAGTCTGCTGAGAAATATGAGCAGCACTCACGACTTATGCGAATAAGGAAACTGACTCACTAAACATGGACACATGAACGAGGACAGGTAAAAATAAATAAAGATGGGAAGAAGATGCATGTGAAATGATGACAAAGCAGAGGAAAGCTGAGTGTTACAGCTGCCTGACAGAGTCACGTGTGACCAACACAGTCCTGGAATACCTCAGTACAGTCCCAGGACTGAGCTGTCAAAACCCTGCTGCTACCGCACAAAGTGGCGCTATTCACCAGGAGAGAGAGAGAGAGAGAGCAGGGTTATGTTTAGCTAAACGGAGACAGGCTGTCCTTTGAGGAGCGCTCTGCTTTGAAATGAGGTCGAGGAACATCCATGTCAAGTAAACGTTGCCCTCTGATTTTCTCCTGCTTTGAACAAAACTCGTCTTTCATCCGTTTCTCGACTCACTGCTCTCATCCATCCCTCCTCCCTTTCTTCTGCTCTTCATTCTCACGGGGAAGAGAGAATAAACACGAAGCAATCTGACCACTTTCTTCTCTAAATTGGTCTTTCACTGCCTGGGTGGGGCACTCTTATAATTTACACTTACATCTGCTGCTGAGCCACCGCACTGCGCGCACAGCAGCGCGCGTACGGACGCACCGTCCGGGCGCGTCTGGCTGAGTGTGATGCGCGCACACAGGGGGGCTACGCACACGCCTACAGGTAAAGTCAGTGTTTTATTGACGTCACTCCGACTTTATCACAGGGCCAGATGATTTTTTTCTATAAGCAAATGAACCTCGGCGCTCACACCACCTCTGTAATCATCCTATAAGATGAGAACCACAACCTGCCCGATGTGCTGCACACAGAGGCGCATTCACGCAGATGCGGTATACATTTCCACACCCTGATGAAAAAACATCCATAGCCTACAGACGCATATACACAAACAGAACTGTACAAAGCGCACATAGACACGGAGACACTAAACGCTTTCACTCCCAAACCCCTGCGACCGAGCTGCTCCGCCGCATAATAAGCTATTCATAAACAGGAAAAATGTCTCAGGCTTCCGCCTCCAAAATACACACGGGAGATGACGGGAAGGTTGCAATCGCCTCTTGCAATCTGAAAATGGAAACGGGGCCAAAGAATACAGCGAAGGAGGGCAGCTCGTTACAAAAGCCTCATTTGGTCCATAAGTTGCAGAATTTGTCTTCGCCAGCGATGAAAGAAGGAAAAAAAAGTCTGTTCACTGAATCTTCTCAAAATATGTCTAAACCTGCCTTGATGTTTCTGTTTATAATCTGCTTGTTGCAGCCGAACTTCTACTGAAATGACAAGAAATACACAAGACACAAAAACTCTCAGGTCTATTGAAGTCGATCATTGCTTTGACTTCATTTATTTTAATAGTACGACACGTGCTATTCCGCATCAACAGCTTCAGTCATCTGATCTAGACTCAGGTGAATCAATGGATTCTCTGTGTGGAAATTAATTGAAGGCAACTAGCGGCTCACCATGGAACTGCAGCGCATTCAGATCATTCCTGTAAAGAAAAAAATCCTCGATAACTGTGGAGGATGAGGGGAGAAGAGGGAGAGTAACACTTCACCAGAGGATGCATCATTAAAGCGAAATTTAACTGACAGAAAGTTGTGAAGTCCTCTTGTGCAAATTACTCTTCTTATGATGCCATATCAATATTAGTACAAACAACTTAATTTACTGAAAATACTAAATTAACTCTCTGTAGACTCAGTAGAAATCCCTCCTCCCGGGGCAAACGGAGGCAGTGATGGATGGACTGGTGCACAGGTTGAACTGGTAAACACGCAGCCAACCTCACATTCATACACAGTCCCAGCTGGCAGCCTGCATCCACAGCTCAGCTTACTCACAGGTCTACACGTAGTTGCAATACAGAAAAATACCAGTACTAATCTTATAAACTCACACCATGTCCACCCCCAGATAGGATGAACATAAATCCTTAAAATAAGACGAGCTTATAATACTAAACTCAGTGTTATTAGAGAGAAATGGAAAAGTAGTTATCAGGTGAGGGGTTCGAAAATAAACAAGAAGGACCTGGATGCCTGAAGTGTTTGAGCTTAACGCATCATTTGTGCCACCTGTCAGGAGGCTGCACGCACACTGCGAGAGGCAGAAAACCAAGTTTGTTGTACAACGAAGAGACCGATGTGTTACAGAAAACACAACAATGTGTCTGTGTGCGTATTCCAGCAGATAAAACGCAAACAACAGCCGCCTGTAACATCTCTTCTCTGTCGTCACAGACAGACATGCGTCGTGCGTAACATCCATTATCGGACAGAGTTTGGTTAACAGTTTGAGTCACACATAACTAACTGAAAACAGCAGCGGTGGCATTTTAGCTTTTGCTTGTTCGTTTAGCTCCGTTTACAGGTGTGAGCAGAAAAATCACTGAAAGTACCAGACAAAAAAAAACATGTCAGATACGACCTTCAGAAACCGAGGGAAAGACAAGACCCAAGTGGTGCTGGGATGATTTAGGGATTTGACAAAATGATGTGCAACAAGTATAAAACAAATTTTTATATTTTAATAACGTGGGCCCACTGCTGTTGACATTTCTAGCGGAAAACACAAAGAAGCTCGTCAGGTGCGAAAGTGTCCGAGGACGGTTGATGTGTGCACTTTTACGCATCAAGGTAGACAGCAAATAATGAAAAGAATGAAGCCATGTGATGACGAAAACACCCCGATTCACTCACTAATCCATGAAAAATCTCATTTAAAAAGCAGAACAATCACCACCAATGTTAACAAGTGGAATCATCTTACCTGCCCGAACCACAGTCGTTTGGCACACAACGAGGGCCACGGTCACCAAGGCGAAGGATGAGAAGTCCATGCGCCGAGGTCTCAGTTTCTTCCGAAAGGGGCCATCTCCAATATCCATAGTGTAGTAGTTAGTCGACCTGGTTGAGCTGTAAATGTAGGACAAGGTGGAAGGTATCCTCTCACAGAAAGTCAGCCGACGAGAGGGACCCGACTGAACCTTCTGCGAGGCAACGGACAAAAAGGCACGCCTCTAGAGACGTCTCTACTTCTGTCCCGGAGACTTTCCTGAAGAAGTTACCTATGTCTGTCTATGGTAATGCACAAAACCTAAAAACTAAGAGGGGTTCAGGGTGAATAAATATATTTTATTTTAACGTTTAACCCCGTAGTGCTAAAGCCCCATTGAGTCAGATTGGGTACTGGTACCCAGAGTGGAGAGAGCAGCAGAGAGAGACCTGGAATCACACACTCTCTCTCCCTTCTCTCTCTTTCCCTCTCCCCTTCTTTACTTTCTCCCACGAAGAGTGAGAGCGTGTGTGTAACTGTGTGTGTGTGGAGGGAGAGAGAGGTAACGGCAAAGGAGAGAGAGGGCGTGCGTAATTGCGCACACGGATCGACGGAGAGCGGAGGAGCCTGTGAGAGTGCGAACTGAGCGGTTGTAATGATAGGCCGATACAAATATTTCAGCTCAAACACACAACAATGAGGTCTTTTCAGCTGTGTGTTAGTGGCTGTGAAAATATCTCTGATTCTCTAAAAATCCCTCAATTTACTGAGAGGGGGCAGGAAGGGTCTTTGTTACTTGCTTTACTTTAGACTCTTGTCTTTGTATCTAGTGAAGTTTGGTTCTATAAACCCTGTAAGAACCGTACAGGTAAAGTTTAGATTAAACGGCAGCAAAAGGCAAGTGACGGCTCCGCCAGCCAATCAGGCTTCTGTCCGCTCTGCTGACCACGCCTGTTTCAGGGAATCCGCGGAGCTGTCCTCGTCTCTGATTGGTCAGCTCCACGCAGATTTGTTTGCAGCATGAGCTCAGGTGCAGAGAGAGAAAGAGAGAAGGGAAGAGATAGAGGGCAGTAAAATCATTTATGAATCACTGGGTAATAATCAAATGCCTGCAAAGTCAGGGTCTTAACTCTCTCTCTCTCTCTCTCTCTCTCTCTCTCACTGTCTCAGAAATATATGCACAGAGGAGGAGATGCAGGGATATGATGGTAAACAATGCATTTAGTTCTCAAAAATACTCATCAACAAAATCAGGTAAAACAATCTGCTGGAAAAAGCTAACTGAAAAAGTGACAGATAAATTAATTCTGTATTTGTCTCAGAAATGTTTTGCAAACCGATATCATCATATCAGCTGATAATTAGTTATTTCCCCACTCGCTCTGTCTGCAGCACTGTGGGCGGCTCAGTGATAAGCTTTAGAGGAACAATGTGTATCAGCATGTGAAGTAAATAAAGTTTTGATGCATATGACTGTATTTTGTACTGAGAAAATATCAAACCACCGACACAAACTTTAAACTGCTGACATGTTTTAGACACTTTCATATCTCCGTCTGTCATAAACATGTCATGTATATTTCAAAGCCGTCTGCCCTGTAAATATCTCTGCAGTCACAAAGACCTGAGTCACTTTCTTTAATGCAGACTGAACATCCAGAAAGCTGTGATTAACCTTAATTATCCCCTGACGCTCTATACCACTCGCTACCCTTCATTTATGTCTGATTCTGTGAGGGGGGAAAGGGGGACGTGTTTCATTCTGTGGTATTTCAACGATCACTGTTCTCACTGTCTTTCTTTCGTAGGAATTATTATGAAAAGAAAAAGAGACGTGAAAAAAAGTACGTGTCATTATTCACACATATATTAGCATCTCACTCGGCAGCAGTTTAAACTGTTTTGTTCAGCACAGCACATTTTAAAATTCTCTTAAATGTACTATCGTCAATTTTATGGCCAACATTGCTCTAACTAACAGAGCGTTTGTGTTACTTCATCCACTGCAAGACTCGGTCTCAGTAAGGAGGAGGAAAATCAGAACAGGACCTCACTCACAGCGTAGATAAGAGACTGACAGCAGACTAAACATAGCATAGTAAACATTATATGGAAAAAAATATTTGCGTCAGTGTGGTGATGCTATTGCTGAGTGAGAGTGGAGCAGCTAATGTGTGGAGAGACAAACATTCATCATCAATAATCCCCAGCTTTAACATTATGACCTAATATTGTTAAATAAAGTGATAAGAATAAATGACAGCGGAACAGATGTAATTTTGTCAAAGCTTAAATTAACTTATAAATGCATTTTATTGTAGTTAAAAAAACTCAGACACCAGAACGCAGACACTGGAGAGTATCAACACCAAGGTTTGTTGATACTCTCCAGGTTTCTGAAGTGTCTGCGTTGTGTCAGAGTCTGTTTCCTCATTGATACGTGTTGCCACTTCTTCTTAACCTGAACCTAACCGTACTCTAACCCGACCATGGAGCGTGGTGCTCAGGGAAATCGCACAGAGGAGAAACAGACTTTTGACACAGGACACATGCACTTAAGAGATGTCTGACTCCACCACCTCTTTTCCCAGAATTCAAGTGTTCTGGATGCTAATTCTAGACCAGGAGAAAAGGGACACGCTTGGAGCACGGTGGCCATGTTTTAGGTTGTGTTCAGCGGTAATGCACTGTCTGAGTTTTCCTATGAATCTGCCAAAAGATGGAAAGTGCACTGCCCTCTCATAAGAAACTACAGGGCTGAGCTTTGATGTATGTGATCATTCTCTGTAACCATGAGCCAGGCTGCTGCATCCACCAATTAGACCTCAGGAATCATAAAGAAAAGATGGCTGGGGTGGTTTATACCTATATATTACTATATGAAAGAGTAACATGTTGAATTTAATGTTCTTGGATGGAGAAGAAACTTCTTTTTTTTTTGCTGAAGTTACAGAAATAGGAGAGCAGCAGGAAAACAGAATGTACCAACCCAAACACTGGTGCATTAAGTGCAATAACATAAACAGAATAAACCCAGAATTTGTCATTTACCTGAGTTTGAGAGATATTTCTCTCTATTTGCTCCACGGAGCTGTGTGTATTTATACCAAATCAGAAAGTCCAGGAAACGTTCCCTCAGTGTGGCAGCTCTGGGTTTTATTTTGGCTTCCTGGACACAGTGGGTCGAGTGTTTTTTTGAGGATCGGCTGTTCTGGTTCTGGCCTGTGCTGTGAAAGTAAATGCCACAGGCGGTAAAAAGAGGCAACCCAAGAGACATCTGCGGTTGGTGTTGATTCACTGAAATACAAAGATTCATATTCCAGGATCATAAGCACCACTTCAGTTGTATAAACGAAAGTGACGTTCTGGCCTGGTGCGTTTTAATAGACTGTTGTGGTCTGGATGGAGAGTACAGTATCTGAATGCTTCTCCTGATTAATCTGTGTCTTTGGTAAATAAATATTTTATTTAAAGACATTTAAATGTGTCCACGTGTTTAACCCTGTTCACTTTGTTATTATTTGATCTTGTTGGAGTTGGTTATGAATGAACTGTATCCTGTTTTATTATGTTTATCCTTAAAGTGTAATTAGATTTTATTGATTATTGAAATAACTGAAAGGCGAATATTATTCATAAATGTGCAGGTTTTGGGTGACTCTACACCATCAGCACTGTCGTTGCTCAACTACTAAGAGGTTCACTGCAGGTGCTTTGACAGCAGACTACCTGTTAGCAGACGGATCCTGTGACGTGTTTTCTGCTTTGGCCTTTTTCACCCACAGCCCTGTAGGTGACGTGACTCGATGACGGTCAGCAACCTGCAGCAAACAAAGGCAACAGCAGAAACCAAGAAGATGGGCAGTAATGTTTCTAAATTCTGATTTGCAGAAAGCAAAGCAAACCAACTGTTTGACAAAAGAAATGCACGTCTGTTTCAGGATGGCTTGTAGCTCAGTTGGTAAAGAGGTTGGGGGGGCAGTGTGAAGCCCGGGGTCAGTCAACGGTCAACTTTATTTGTATAGCAACATAAGTCATCTCAGGCAACTTTACAGTGGTAAGGTTTAAGACCTTACACAGAATATATATTTATATATTTTATATATTAAAAAGACATGCATATTATATATTAATATTAATAAACTGCCAGAAGGTTATTTGGTTTAATATGACGTCTCATTAGTTTTCTGCTGATACAGCATGTACAGTAACATGAGTTTGGCTTAAAAATCTTGTCTTGTGCCGTTTTAGTATGTGAAGTGTTCCATCCTCAGTGCCCGCACCCTTAAACCAAACCCTGCCTTAGCAACAGTATGATCAACACATCTGCTGAGCATCCACATTGTAGAGGTACCACAAATTCCAAAGAGCAGGAACTGCATGACTTCATCACCCTAAATTGGACCAATGGGACACCCCCACAGACCACTTTACTGAGGCGTGAGGCCGCTGAAATGCTACGACAGGGTAAAATGTCCTGACATCTAAAGGCAGGTGCTTCTACTTGTATCTGAGTTAACAGGTCAATTTAAACCCTTCAATTACATCATTAAACCTGAATCTTAGCCATATCTGAATTAATAAAGCCTTATAATCTTCGGGGCCATAATTTAAGGGTTATAAGAAGTCAGAGACCACAAGGTTTCCCTGAGGGGAAGCGCCGTCCGACGTTGCCACCCACCGACACTTTATCCAGACAGACGAAGCTGGAAACTGGCTGTAATACCGAAGGGTGACTGGCACCCAGCTGATAGAGCCGCCTGGTGTGGCAACATCTGGGTCAATCCAAGCAAGGGAAACCAAGGATGAGAATGTCTGCAAAGGGAAGGCAAGAGGTGGCAGCAGCTTTTGGAGAAAAGTCAGCAAGTGCCTGTGGGCAGCTCTCTCTCTCTCTCTGTGCCATTTCCAAAAGAGGAACCTTGTAATTACAATAAAGTGGCCATATTATACTGCTGACTTCCTTGAAAAGTCTGTATTTTACTGGGCAGGGCTGCAAATGCGCACACACACCCAGCTAGCCACAATACACTGAAATAGATCAGAGCGGGGGGGAAAGGAGAAAAGGGAGTGGACTGTGTATCTTACAGTGTGTGTGTGTGTGTGTGTGTGTGTGAGAGAGTGTGTGATGAATGCACACCCTGCTTGGCCTGGCAAAGCTGCTAGAGGTGAGCAGAGTCAGGTAGAAAAGAGAATTTAGACAGAGAATGGGTCAGTGATTCTGAATCTGGCCATGGAACACACCCAGCTAACCACATACCTCGAAATAGGCAGGAGAGGAGGAGGAGGAGGAGAAGGAGGAGGAGGAGGAGGAGGAGGAGGGAGATGAGGGGTGACGAAGGGGCATAGGGAGGGAGGGGGTAGGTGCAGCAAAGGTGCACACAAGTGTGTTTCTGTGTGGGGTAAGTTTGTGTGACACTTAATGTATAACAGCGTGTGTGTGTGTGTAGGCGCGAGATCGAGTTTAAACACGAGCTCAGTTTATTTTGCCCAAGTCTACTCGTCCTTTGATATTTGATCAGCTGAAATTAGTAAAAAATGCAACGTGTGTGTTCCCTTCTCTCTCTCATTCTCAGCATTTCTCTCGTATACGCGTTTCATTACAGACTTTCAACGCCTTGCAATTCTTTGTTGTGATTTCGAAGGCAGCTTCTTTTACCTCTTTGACGTTAAATGTAGTAACATGTGAGCTCCAAGATCTGCTCAATTTAGCACAATTACTCACTGTTAGAAGGTAATTTGCCTCAATGGTGCATAAAGGCTGCACTAATAAAAGAACATTATGAGAACTGGTGATATAGCATCAGCCAGAAAGAGTTAAGAGTTAATTATTTCACCATACACAGCATTTCATATGCAATGAAGCCATTTTTCAAAAATAAAAGCCTTTGCAGAGGCATTAACAGAGAAGAATATCTGAAACTGTACAACATGCTGACAAGTAACATCAGTTTATTTATTTCTCACAAACGCCTGTGAATGTCGCCTTCGCCTGAAATAACCACTCCTAGATATGCATCCAAACACCAAATTCCCTCTTCCAAAAGATGCAAGGGACAGGTAGGATTTGCAAACTACAGCCTGGGAGGGGACGTGAGGGCCGTGGAAAGGTACAGGCAGAAAGCAGGCAAAGGAATGAATAGAGAGCGGAGGGGGGAGGGCGGCTGGGAGGAGAGGTGCTGGCGGCGTGGGGCACACAGGCATGCACAGGGTGAGAGGGAATGAATGAGGGCCATTGATAAAGACGCAGAGAGCGGACGGAGAAGGAGAGAGAAAAGGGGGACGGGGAAGGGATCAAAAGGTATTTACATATGGAGGTTTTAGAGAAAAAACAGAGGTGGGGAGGGAATAGGTGGACGTGTGCATGGATGGAAGGACGGACAGATGCATCTCTAACTGACCTACTGACTGAAACTCAGGGTGGGACCTCGGTGACTCTGACACAGCGACATATTTGTGTCCTGAGAGTCGCAGGTTTTTCCACAAATTAAGTCACCTGTCAAAAACAGCTTCAAGTATTCAGGAGAGACTAGAAACACAAGTTGTTGAGGTTTAGCTTGTGAAAATAACTTTGCAGAGGAAGCTTCTCTCTGACTCTACAAAGACAAGAGATCACTGAAAGACATTCTTCTGAATAAAAAACAAAACAAAACTGTATTCTTCATTGTGAGAGATGAAAGAGAATCAGCAGCAAGTATGTGAAGCATTAAAAGTATTCAGGTGGTTGAACGACGATGGGACAGGGGGCAGTGAACCCCGGCTGTAACTCAGACCGCTCTGCTGCACACAGTGAGGTGGAGGTCACGCGGGTCATTTTAGAGCCGGAGTGACACCTTGCTTTACCTGGCCCAGCAGACCCTTACAAACAGCTGTGGAGGAACGTGAGGAGCTTCGAGGCTCAGCTCAGCTCTCCCAGGCTGGGACGTGCATCCTGCAATAACAACGCAGAGAAGGAAAAGAAAACTCTCGCCGCTATGAAGCAGAGGTGACGTGAAGAAAAAGACATTCAGATGCAGACATGATGAGGAATGTACCTTTAGGTTTCCTTTTTTAAAAATAACTAAATAATAAAGTAGACAAACATTAAATCTCAGAAATGTTCTCTGCATGAAGAAACAAAATGTTCCTTCTAATCATTTTAAAGCCAACACACACACACACACAGAGAAAACCAATAATTAATCTGAGGAACTGTCTGTAACCAGTGTAGCTGTAAAATTGTTGGGTATAATTTGAGTGTTTATGTGTGTGATCTTGGGATCAGGAGAAATGCCACTTGGTAGTAACCTGCGCCTACAATATATCCAAAGCAGTTTTAACACTCAGACGTTTTTAAAGACACGTTCATATAAACACACAGCTGTGTATCTGTCAGACATGACGTCTTCATCAAAACTGAATTTATACCACAGCTACTGTTTGTTTCTGATGGACTTAAGGCTTAAACCCACGTAACTGCTCAAACTGGTGTTTGGTGTTTGCCATCAAATGTATTAAGCTGCAGGTAACCATAGCAACCCTTACTGGCTGATTGACCTAATTAAAATAATTTGGTCATAATATATGCAGGAAAATGATCTCTGATGAGAAAATAAAAGCATCTATTTTTTTTATGTTAGTTAATATTAAAATGTTAATCGTGGGATCTTAGTTTAATTTGTTGTTATATACTTTCTTATTATATAAGTTTCCCTTATTATACTATATATATATATATATTAATACTTTGCTAAATGTCATCCTGTCAATCAAGTTGTGCTGTAAAGGAAAACAACCAAAGAGACTTTTGATCAACTCATCCTGTTCAGAGAAACTAAAACCTGCTTCCACTCTCACGGAGCCTGCTGACAGAGGGACTCCTCAGGCGGCCTAGGTCGGTAAGGAATGCAGCAGGGGAGCGGGAGGGAATGTACCACAGGGGTGTTGAGGAAGGGGGTGGGGTGGCAGCGGAGGAAACACCGATGGGGGAAACAGAGGGGTCTTTTGTGAGACAGGAAGCTGCTGAGACCAGGGCCCTCTCTCTCTCTCTCTGGGTACAGTAGTGGACCAGAGAAAAAAAAGACTAAGAGGATGAGGAGGAGAGAAGAGCAGTGAGAAGGAAGAGAGCTCAGTGAGGGAAGGAGACAAATGGAGGTGGCAGAAACAGGGCAGAGTGATGGAACAAGGACGTGAAGAAACACGATGTGGGCGTGGGACGGGTTCCACTGAGTGGCCAGATGTTAACATGCTATTTATTTTTCCCATAGTTAGATAATTATGTGTTTGAGTCTTTCCAGCGCTTGGACGGGTTTAAAATGATCCCAGCAGAATGATTGATATAGAAACTAAGTCCCAAGCTGCGGCTTACTAAATGGAACCTGTGTGTGTTTCAAACATCACAGAGTAAAATAAATCCAATAATTAATCTTCCTAATTTGCTACAACATTAATTTATGTTATGAAGAAGTTGGACTTTTTAGAGCTTGTCAGATAAATATTGTAAAGAGATTTTACACCAGATTTCATCCTATACACCTGTGGAGTGCATGAAATCAGGAAAATGTGGGTGCTTTACTTGGGTTCTTGACAAAAACACACACAAATGTACTGGAAGTAATAACGAGCATCTAACCCATCTTTATCGAGGCAGGTCCTCTGAAACCTTCCCGTAATTTCATACATACAGTGGCGTCCCTCAGGGTCTAAAAGTGGCACCGTGAGCTGAAACTGACCAGCTCTGAGCATGGTGGGGCAGGGTAAATCTGGGTGGAGAAAGAGCAACATCAGCATTTGCCATTACCACCACCACTCAGATGATCTTGAGTAAGATTCTCCACCACAGCTGCTCCAGTTTAGACACTCAGTGACCAACAAATCTACTGTATGTCTGGTTACATATAACACAGATATACAACTGCAACAGTGTACACTGTAGAGATGAAAGTGGAAGGAGAACAGACTCATTATTGAGGACTGGGTGCTGGTGAGACTTGTCTGTCCCTGGGACAAAGACGCAAAAGATGAAAACTAAAAAAGAAAAAGAAATGATTAATTTTCTAAACAAGAGTCTGAACATGCAGCCTACAGACTCAGCAGCAGGTTAATGAGGTCAGGGAAAACCAGCAACGAAAACAATCTGAGCCGTTCCGCCCATGAGCTCATCCCAGTCTGTCCTGTGAAGAACCATCAAAGAGCTTTTTCATCCGGGGCCACCACTGTACGAACAAAAACTGTGATGCTGCAGACTGAAAATACCGCCCTCCCTCTTCCCTTTTCTGCCTTCCCACCCACACTACGCTCTTCCTCTCTGTCTGCTGGTTCACCCTTGCTGACACATCTGGGCCCTCTCACGTTCGCTCCTGGCGCGCAGACAACAGCTCGTTAATCCTCCGACACACAGACGGCCCATTCTCTCGTCATGACTCTGAAACCGAGAAGTGGTGTTTTGATTCTGTGCACACATACAATATGTTCTTAAACAGCGTCTCTGCATGTTTTACATAGTTAAACTAGATTTATTTTAGCTAAATGAAGTTCTGGAACAAATTCCTGATTATGTTTCCAGCTGCAAGTGGCACCATGATCATGTGTTTCTGAAACATGTCTTTCAGCACATCTCTCTTTCTGACATATTTTTATCTGCTACATGTTCCCTTGATTAGAAAGCGACAGCAACCGCCCTCAATGAAGAATTATATACTTCATGTGGGACCCGTTCTAAGTTTCACCCAGATTTAGCTCTGCACAGGAGGCGCGCTCAGTCATCTAAGTGCACCCTGGCTCCCATATGGTCTGTGCATACCCAAAACCTAGCGTATCATTACAGCTGAATGAACACAGGGACAGTGGCTGACCAGTAATTTGGCTTTGCTAAATGTTGTCACTTGTCATTCCAACGTTTCTCCCCATCCCCACAGCCTGGGCCTTACAGAGGCAACAGGCTGCAAGAAGGGGGGGCAAAACTTTTCCGCTAGAAAAAAAATAAAAACAATACAGTGATGTGACGGCAAAAATGTTTTTCCTACAGTTCCACGTTTGGCTGTTTTCATCACTTCCTGCCACATAACAGACGTGATACTGGAATGTAAGTAAACATGCAAATGTTGTCTCTGGTTCTTCGCAATAAACACTTCAAGGTGCTGAGAAGTGGAGGGTTTTAACTGCAAAGCTTTTCTTTTTTACTTAAATTGTCTAAATATTTTAAATTTCTGTCATATTTACTCAGACTTTAGCCAAATTAAGCAGTTTATGCTCAATTGATCAATTTCAGGGCTTAGAGTTAAAGCATGAAAAGGAGAGTTCTTAAAATGCAGCATTATTTTGTTTAGCAGATGCTAAATACTCTGCAAACCTGTGTTGGATTTCAAATTTTAACATCAACAAAACGTCTATTTTGCAACACTGAAGTTCAGAAGAGGATTATAGCATTTAGTGTACTGCGTAGGTCGACCTGGGAGAACAGAAAATAACAGTAAGAAGCAAAAACACCTGACATGGCCTGCTGTGTGGTATTTGCCCCCCCACCCTCTCTCTAGAGGGAACACAAGCTCTATACAGACCCGTCTTCTTCCACACAGGATCCATCAAAGCTCTGCTGGCGAGTGCATTCGAACATGGCTTATTTGTTTGGTGCACAGCAAAAACATTCACCTGCTGAAAATGTGTGAAGCAGAAATTAAGAGGAATTCAACCCCTGGTATAAAGAGGTCTCTCCATCACACACTAGAGGGGGATGGGGGGGACACAGGAGTGAGTGAGTGAGGGAGGGAAGAAAGAAGAAGAGAGAGGTGTATAAAAAGTGAAGGTGAAGAGAGAGCAAGGACAAGGAGGTGATAAGAGTGTGAAGCTGGCCAGATGCTGAAGGGTTTGAGAATGATGAAGCCTTAACATGTGTATTCAGACAGTTAAAATAAGAAAGGTGTCACTATAATTACTGCATTTATATTAAATCACTAATGCTACAGCATCCTATTCAAATCATATTACTGAATCAAACACTTTCTGTTCTTATGTTGCATGTTGAGAACTATTTTTAATCAAAATTGGCACCTTACTATCTAGTAGCTGAGGATAAGAGGTTATAGGTTGTTCTCTAAACGGCTGCTGCTGCTGACATGGCTGTACTTCACCTTCATGGTCCTGAACAGAGACCTCATTGTGCCTGCTCCCTCTGCTGGCAGCTGCCGGTGCTACAGGAGCAGATTCCACAGTGGCACACTTTGCTAAGAAATCTGAAACATGGAAAGTGACGCTCAGCCTCCATTGCATTTGTCTTAATCTCCTTAATCAAGACAGGGAAACCAAACCCCTGATTTACAGCATATAAAAGTGCTGTAATGTGGAGTAATGGAGAGAATGAACAAACCAAACATCAGTAGAAGGCAGGAATAAAAAGAGGCCAAAGGGCTCTTTGGGGAATGTGAAACAAAACCAACCACCAACCAGAGGAAAAACATAACATTCTAACTATAAATACTATTACTGCTACGTGAACTTTAGTTTTCCAAACTTGGGTTTATACCAAAACTGAAAACCTGGGGTATGAAAATGCTAATTAACTACAGATGAATCACTCAAACATTTTTGTGGCCTATAACCACAGTTTAGTAAATAAATGCTACTACTGAATAAACACTCAAGACCTACGAGTGTGTCTTTATCACATCATGTCCAATTTTACACTGAATAAAATAACTAAACATAATCCAACAGGCTGGAAGTGTGAGCAGAAATAAATGTAGGAATTTAGAAAGCGGAGTGAAGTTTCAGGGTGAAATGTCATTTCAGGCATTAAACATTAAAACTGAGTTCAACTGTGCAAGGACTTCACAATCTTAGCGTCTGTAAGCCAAGAGGAGGAAGAAGAGCTACTCTGGATCAGGGTCTGGACCAACAGTCAGAGTGGAGGGAGGGGACAGACTGATGGAGGTGGGAGGAGAGATGGAGAAGGAGAGAGTGAGAGAGGGCAGCACATGACTACAACACAAACTCCACATACCCATTTTAACATTTAAATATGAGATGGGGGGGGGGGGGGGGCACCAGCGCAGGGTGAAATTTACTTATAAAAATTATCTGCTGCTTCCTTATTGGTCACGATTTGTAAAGTATGTGTAGGGGCAGTACAGGTCCCCCCCCCCACCAGGGTGAAGATGGACTGCAGACCACGACTACATGAGGTCAGTGCTCCCTCTAGAGGTGGAAATGAGTGAGTGCATCGCCAGCGGTCACTCGGGGCCCTGGGGTCCTGCTGGACTGAGGGGGAGAACCATCACTTCTTCAGGACAGAGCAGGAGCCGAGCTGGGACGTTTCATTTCTCTGAAGGGGCGTGGGTGTTTTATGTTGAGCCTAAAGGAAATGACTGTACTGTGGTAATGTTCAACCTACAGTGTGACAACTGTAATTAAACCTTGTTTTCATTTGCATCTTAGTGATAAAATGCTTTGTAGAGTTTTTAAATGCGAGTTTAAATTTCTCAAACAACAAATGAAAAACACATCACATACAGTATTAAAACCTTTACTCAGACATGATACAACAAACAGAAACAAGATTCAGAATTAATGACTGAAAGAATTATTCATATATTTTTTCTTCTTTCAATCCCCAAAGCACACAAAGTCATATTCAGCTCCACATGTACGATGGAGTAAGATACAAACAGGACGAAGAACAGACACAAGAGAAAGAACATTTTAAAAAGAAAAGGTGACAGATTCCATTCTGATTTTACAATTCTTGCATTTGTTTAATACTTTGTAATAAACAAAAGAATGAGTAGCATAGTTGGAGAAGAGGGAGACAGGAAACAACACAAAGAAACAGCGAGTGAAATTTTTTAAAGTGAAGAGCAAACGATTTAGGAAGATTCTAGATCTACTGGAAAATATTTTCTGTTTTTCCTCTCGATCAACAATTAACACCTGGACCGAGTTCTTTAAGCCCCTGCTCTTACTCTCATGCCTCGTTCTCTCTGACCTACACGTCACAACTCCTCCAAACAATCCCAATCAGTTGATCTCTCCCATCAAACTCGTGGAATAAAAACGGATCTGGTTCCTCGGTGCCGTCTGCAAACCAGACCACCGACCAGTTTCTTCCGCATAATCCTCTTGATGTTTTTACTGCTGTTAGCATCAGCTACAAGACAGTAAACATACAACACATTGGAGTGGACATGGTTGCAGGAAACACTCAATGCAGAGTAGGTCTAAGGCTAGGCTAGGCTAACCCTGGTAAAACGTTCCTTGTTTGCATTTTACTCATATAGGCATTTGCCCCCATCTTTGAAACCAATGCCGATGTTTTCAGGCTGGGACACCCGAGAAAAAGCAACAGTGCACAGTTTTAGCACCTAGAGGGGGCCAGACTGGTCCACTTCTCCCTCCAGTGACCAGTCCTCCCCTCTTCACACAAGGTATCACTCCAATCCTATAGGGGCCCCTCTTTAGTATGCACTACAACATACATGACAAAAAAGCACTGGGGACTGAGTGGCCCTGCTTTTAAAACAGCCACACCCAGTTTGGCAGTGATAAATAAACCAGTGAGGGTGGTGGTTTCAAGGCTGCATAGCTCACATTGTGCCTTAATGACCAAGGGATGGGCCTTGGTACCAGGAGCATGTGTTAATAGGTAAAAATGCTGCCCGATGTCTAATCTATACACAATGATCAATTCTTCACTCACAGCCTGCGATCCATTTCAAAAAAACATATTTATTCAATGTCTATTTTGATCATTTTCAAAAAGTGAGTCATTTCAAAATGTAACAAAGATAGCAACAACAACACTGCTACACAGTCAAAAGGTCACAGCATGCGTCTGCCTTGAGTGCACGCAGTTGCAACGACAAACATTTGTGGGCAGTGCGAGCGCAATCCTGCAGCCTCCCGTGGCAACCGCAGTTCGGCGCTGCTCTGCCGTCAAGTAAAGTAAGCAAAGAGGGACACACGGCACTGAATCCCTTCCTTATAGCTCTCCAGCGCCTGTCCCGTCCAAAGCTTCACATCCGTTTTCAAACAGACCGAGAATCATAGTTTCATCCTGCAAGTCTATTCCAACGCAAAGCTAGTAAGTTTCAGCCCACGTGTGTGAGTGACTGAGCATTTCTTAAGTTTAAAGTAAAGCAGTGGAGAACCGGAGGAGGAGGCTGGGTTGTGTTGGTAAAGCATCAGGTCAACAGGCTAATAATGAAAATGGATACTTTATTGATCCCCTTAGGAAAATTCTTGTGGACAGACTGCCCCCTTAAGGCGCCATGGGTTCAGGGTTCATTTAGCAGTGTGCCAGAGACACAACATGTGGCCAGGAATCACAGGGAACAGAGAGTCGAACCATCAACCCTGGGGTTCGTGGGTGACTGCCCTGCAAATCACCCCGCAGGGTAGCTAATCACCCCTCCAGCCTGGCTCCGTTTCCTCTGTGCATCCTGTTATTAGTTTGTAAAATAAATCATTTTAACAGCGCTCATCACGTCACAGCCAGGAGTCAACAGGCAAATACAGGCGTGGCCTCACACATCCTATAACAAATGCTAAAAAACTGAAATGTCCAACCACCAGCTCTTGCTCAGTCTGGCTTGTCAGCAAAGCTTAAAGTGGCTTAGCATACAGAACCTGCACTGACTGTATAGCTTTTTTTACTGTATGCGTTTCATCCTCTAAATGACCTAAACTCATAAGAAAATGTAAAGAAATATAGAAATGTCATAGCAAAACATACACGCTATGGAGGGATGGGAACTTTCCTGCAAATTAAAATAAACTTTTGTAACAGACTAAGCTAAAATTTTAAAACTTACATATTGCATGATACCTGTCACATCATGAAAATGAATATACGACTTGCATATTTCAATTTCGTAATGAATGATCAACAAAGATTGGCATTTGTTCAGTCAGCTGTGGGCGTGACAAGTACATTAATGACAACTAGAGGATCCTCCAGCAGTTTCTTGACTGTGTGACACTTCCCATCCCCAGCTATAAACATGATGCAGTAGCAGCAGGCTTTAACATTCAACAGGGGAAGCTTCAAAAGTAAAATCCTGCAGAGAAAGGTGCTGAGAAAAAACACGTCAACAGAAGGTGAGATTATTTACAAAAGCACACATCCTACAGTCTGTTCTCTGAGAGACATGAGGGGAAAAGCTCATATTGAGGTGCACTCGTGAACTTCACGCCATAACCAAACTGTCTTAGGGTAGCTGATGTCTAATCCAGATCACAGCTCTCAAAGCCCGGTGACCACAAAATCCTTTTCACTCAAAAGTCAAAACCCAGACTGATAGCACTACTTCATCAGAACCAACTCAACCACTAAAACACTGAGAACATACGGCAGCATATGCTGGCAGGTGTCGGGAGTTTTACCCCACCTTGCTTTTTAAAATGAGACAGTGATGATGCAGGAGGGGGGCTGACGTTTCCATGCATGTTTGAAACCAACAGACATGCGCAGACTACGTTGCTGAGCTGGCTGTACGTAGGCATGGATGGAGAAAAACCGAAAACCGAAACAGCACCAAACTCTAAGGTTAGACCAACTCTCTGACAAAACCAAACCAAACCACCTGTCTTACAGGTCATCTATCTGCCAGCCTCCAAGTCCACATCACATGCGGGAAACCTTGGATCCTCTCTGAGAAGAAGTATTTGGACTATCTGCAGGACAGGAAGCTCATTGCTCATTCTGGTCAACGTAGCATCTTTCATTGCTTCCACCAGCCTACCTGCTTTTCTAAAATACAAAAGGCTCTGGTTGTGTCTGTGTCGTATCAGCCACAGCCGAAATGTGCAAGCACTTAGCTGGTGTTCATTTTCCATAGTTGGGGGTCTGTAATAAAACTGGGGGGGGGGAGGTCATCAAATAACAAAAGTTTAAAAACAATCTATGAGCGAACTCTACATCTTCAGTAGATCTGTTCAAAGAGTGGAGAATGGTCGTCTGATTTGTCTGAGTACTTGCATATCGTGTTTGCATTGATGTAAATGTGCAAGTCTTAAACTAAAAAGACCATGTTAGGTAATTAGCACCTGGTAGAGGACAGATGTACCTCTTCCCTGTAGAATGATACTGCAAAATGCTTCTAATTTCTATTATATGTGGTGACTAATAGGAAGGCTAAATACACCTCAGAATGTCAACACTCTTAAATACTTTAGTAACAAAATCTTCACGTGTACCCCAGTACTTCTTGTACTTGCAGTACCCGCTTGAGCCCGTGACGACAGTTTAAGTCATGGTTTGCTTTATATCTCCTGATCATGTGGTAGCTGCATTTAACTTCCCACTGCAATGCTCAGATTCAGTTGCCCACAAATTTCAATCACAGTAAATGTCAAGTGCCATCGTTGATGAAATGCAGCCAATCAATTATCAAGAACAACAGAAGACATTGGCAGAAGTTGGTGCAAAAAGCAGCAGTGAGGTGTAGTTTGGCCCTGGGCTCAATAACAATTTCATGTTGATATCATCACACAGGAGGAAGATCTAATGTTGATTTAACAGCAGAAAAAAAAAAGAGCTTTTACATGTTTGTTGGAGCCACATATTCACAATCACGTGAGCGTGAACAGTTTGTTTCTGCATGAATCCTGTTTGTTTTTTTGTATTATATACATCTACTGTACAAACGTCACAAGCATTGAGCCAATACACACCGAATAAAGTTTCTAAGCTGTAGGTAGTACGTGTAGGATTTCCGTTATAGAGCACTAATTCATTTCATTATTGCAGGACAGTAGCACAACGCACAAACGCAACACTGGTGCACTGTTCACAATTCCATGTCCAGGATCCATGTTTGAACAGTACACTACAACATTATTGCAGAAAAGCCAAATTAGATACTGATGAACCAGCAGGTGAAATTAAATGACGCATTACTGACACTCTCATATAATTTGTTGTTATTGTTTGTGTTGTGCACAAAAATTTACTTTTTTGTGCCTTGGAGGACAGAGTGCAGCATTTTTAATTCAAAGCAATGCCTCTCAAACGGTTTGATGTAGATGAAGTATGTTGTAGAAGGACACTTCAACAGCTGCTGGGTACAGAGCTTAAATGTCAGACTTACAGGCCACACAACTTTGATACAGGCTAACCAATTGCATTCAGAACTGCTCCAAAAGCAGAAAAAATTATTGTCTTCCAAGAACATTTTTGGAATACAGAGCAATCTTCAGTTGCACTGAGTGTTAGGACAGGTGCTGCTGTCAGCCAAAATATATCAAGCGTTTCAGTGTCACTTCACAAAACCTCTGGTTCTTCTGTACAGGAATTGGCAAATTATAGAGCAAGTTTTATAACCAATGATCACATCTGATTTGACAATGATGCAATATTGAGAAAACCCTACACATAGTACCAAGGTCATTTTAGGTGTGTGAGAAGACATGGTCATTTCTAGGAAACAAAAACATTTACACAGTTAAAACTCACAAAAGTGCATAAATGACCACCAGCAAAGGGAAGATTTGGGGGATAAGAGAGGACCAAATACTCTTGTCTCGCATGAGGCTGTACTTCCTGTGAGCCTCAAGCTGTTTAAAATACCAACTGCCAAGTAGAGAAAAGGATAAACCCCCCCCAAAAAAAAAAAAATTCAAGTCATTCTTCTTGTCTTACAAAGCCTGCTGTGCGCATCAGGGTGGGAGGAACTAAGCTGGTTCGACAAAGTGCTCCCAGCCCTCTTTTCCTGGATTTCAATGCCTTGGAAAAAGCTCTCATTTCATGAGTACAGTACTTCAAAATAGAAACTCAATAAGTTTCAGCATGAATATTCAAAAAAGCATAAAATCTTTCAATGTTTACATCGATGAGACAAGTGGGATGGTGTCTGCGTGTCCGTTACAGGACAACTCAATAAGATTAATAAGAAGGGAAGTTGTTTGATGGTGGAAAGTTGATTTAAATGCTATGCACATGATTTACATCTAAAACCATATATGAATAACTAACCGGCTAATAATAGATAGACTATACAGAGGTGCACCTAGCAGTGAAACTAAGAAACCGAAGTAAAAACAGGGGAATACCTGTTACCAGAAGCAAAAAAGCACTGTGAGATGTGAAAATGAAGGCTAATTTGAAATTAAGACGTTTACTATATATGTGTGATAAAAAGGGGAAATATTCCTTCAGTCATAAACCCTGCGGTGGAAAACTGAGTATGGGAAAAGATGCTGAAAATGTGTGTGTGTGTGTTTGTGTATAGCATACAGCTCATTCTGAGCCCTATTATCTGTTTTACTTATGTTGTATGTCAGCTCATGTGTGTAAGCTAACACGTGTGAAGATAATCAGCCGGTGACAGTGAATATGTGTGTTTGTGTGCGTGTGTGTGTGTGTATATAAGTGTGAGAGCTGGCAACTCAAAACCAGCAGGTGCTGCACTTCAGTGAGGCCCATCAAGAAGAGCCAACGACACAACACGGAGCGACGTCCCGGTAATCCTGGTGTGCCTCAGATCCTGACCAGACTGGACCGGACTCCTCTAGGTGAGCTGGTGAGGCGCCTCCAGCATTTCCATCAGGAAGGTGTCGATGGGTGTGTCACCAATCAGTTTAAAGAAGAACAGGTGCTCCAGGCATTTTAGACCGATAGAGCGCAGTGCTGGGAGACGGAGGAGGAGTTTGGCAAACCTGGACAACGGAGGGAAGGACGAGAATTAGAGCAGAGTGAGAAATAATTCTGGCTCTATCACTCATTCAAACTAAATCTAAATATTAGGAAGATACACGAAGTAACAAAAATATGTGAAAATATATATATTTTTTAAACTGTTGTCAGAGACGTCCTGGAAAAGAAAAAAAAACTAGGAGAGTGGAACTAATTGTCGCAGGTTGTGAAATCAAGTCAGCTCTATGTGAAAGTCTTTTTCACTCCTGCGCTTCCAGCAACAATCAATCATTCACTCCAATCACTCTGCAGCAGTGCTTCATGTCCATGACTTAACAAAATGCTCAACTAAAGGTATGCAAAGAAGCAGCAGTTATGCCCTCTAACAGGCTGTCAAAAATACGCAGTGGACAGTTTCAATTTGTGAAGATTGCTTTTGTCATAGCTCCTGGTAGAAACCACAATATTGTATCTGAGGTCAAGATCAGACTGACGATATTTATATGCAGCTCCTTGCATGTAAATAAAGGTTGTGTGGTTGGTGGGGGTGTGTTTTACTTCTTGTACTGTTTGATAACAATGAAATACAATCCAGGAAGGTGGAGGGACAGAGTATGTCTGAAAAGTGTATTAGATGCCAAAACTCAGCACATTGCTTTGTAAGTTATCGCTGGCACAACATGATATTGGTACGTCTGTGTTCTACATCCTACCTGCCCTGCTGATCGGGGTATTTATGTTTGCAGTAAGCCTCGAGAGATGCATATACCCTCTCTCTCAGGAGCTCCACCTCGCTGGGGTTGGACAAACCCTTGGCATCTTCAGGTGAAAACACAAAACATTTGCATTATCTCTAAATGGAAATGGAAAACGCATCCCATTTTAAATTCTTCCAGTTCTCTGGACGCTGTTTTATCTGCTTCTGTCCAACTTTCCACCGTCCTGCGTACCTGGGTTGAAGAGGATGATGGCTCGTAGGCAGCCCAGCTCCGTCTTGTCCATTTGCATGTCTCTCATCTTGCTTACAAGTTCTGTCAAAACCCTGAGAACAGAAGGGAGGAGAGGAGAATAGGAGATTTTGTCATAGCATCAAATGATGATTCCAAAGAGGTAAGGGAACACAGATTCAACACTTCATATTCTAGACAATATTCTCTCTACTCACTCACATTTTTAATATACTCAAGATTTTGACACAACTGGCAATGAGAAAATCCAAAATTTTAAAATTGCTGCTGTAACTGGACACAAGTTATTTTAAGGGCGGATGCATGAATGAAGTGAAGGTCACACTCTTCCAAATCTTAACCTAAGGATTAGGAGCATTACATTCTCCAAATCCACGGGTTTGTAGCTTGGTGTTCACCTACATGTACTGTCCCTGAACGCAGCACATCAGCCTGCAGCTAACAGACAGAGCATGGTATTCTGTGCTTTATAGACGCAACATTATTTTCTTTTTCCCGGAACCAGAACACAAGACTCTTTGGGCCTCAGTTTCGTGATAGTCACCCCCTAATGCAGGAGAACAATGCATGAAACCAGTAAAAACAAACATTCGACCTGGAAAAATCAGCATAGACCTTATCACCTTATCTTACCAACATTTTTAATCAAGAGAGTTATCATGCTTCATTAGATGTACTACTAATACTACACATAAAACATTTGTTTTTAGACCCGAAAGGCTTCGCGTGTGCAGCTAAAACTACTGGGACTTGGATAAAAGAGGAGAGAACTACATAGACCACAGAGGGAGGGGAAATGAGTGATGGCCAATAAGTGCAGTTTATTTGCTACTCCATCGTCAGAAATGTGCTTTTAATGACATGATTTTAATACACCCCACCCATCCCAGAATACAGCACAATGCCAAGTCCGTTTCTAATACAAACCAGGCGCAGTAGATAAATGTTTTATTCATAGTTGATCAGGAAGGTTGAGGAATGTGTTGGTGATATTTGAATTGAAGAGGGTCTTAACTGTAAATAACGTACTCTAAAAGCTAACTGAGAGGACAGTACTTAATAGTTTTCCTGAATTGGAGTAATACAGTATTTCACCATACAGCCATACTGTGGGAAAGCTAGCTCAGCTTCGTAAAGCCAGCCCAAACATTTCGATTTGCTCATTATGGTCTGGCAAGGCTCAATAAGCATTGGTTTGTTAATAAACATCATACATCGTCAAGGGGCAAAAGATGAAAAGTATTCCGCAGGCGGTCGGGCGAGGCTTCTAGCAGTCAGTCACAAATCATCTACAGTGCTGAATTCAAATTCAAAATGCAAGGTGTCATCATAAAACCCACAGCCCTGTTGTTCACTGAGAATTCTGTGTGTGTATATTCAGACTAATATCTTTTAAGCTGGCTGCCGCAAAGCTGTGCAAATGCTTGACAGCATCAAACGTTTAGAGTTGGTTCTGTGTTTGTTTCGATTTGGACTGAAGAGGAGGGGTTTAAGAAAAGTGTTTGTGTAGTGGCGTAATTACCTGTCCAATATGGCCCCAACCTCTGCATTGTGTTCCCTGTGTATTCAATCACAATGTGTTATTACAATGTCATTACACAGTTTCTGAGAGATAATCAGTGCTTACATGTGATTTCACATAGTGAAAGTCTCTGGGGTTAAAAACTACATACTGGGATCTGTAAACTGCTGCATGTGAATCGTTCCCATTTTCATGCCTGTGATCAAAATTTGCTTTGCATTACAACTGCACCCAAACACTGATGCTGCTAAAATGTGAAGCTCTGATATAAGTTTGATGAGATTTAGGACAAATTTTTGATTTGTAAAACTATAGTTATATAAAAAATGACTTGATTTGGTTTGATAGTCTTAAATGATGCACAACTATATTAACATGTATTAAAATAAGCAGAAATTAGATTATGATAAATCTCATCAGCCAAATGTGTAACTGTGGTACATTGTACGGATAGCTTTATAACTTTCAACAGTAACTGACATTGTGTGGAAAATAGGGACTCGATGTGCAAAATATAAAATTTAAGAACAAGTACAACACACAAAACACTAGCTTGTAAAAACACAACATTTCAGAAAATACAACAAATCATAAAAAGAGAGGGGCCTACTACCTTTGTCATTCTTGTCACTGACTGAATATGGTATGTCAAATAAAACGCAACCTGTTTAGAATGACAGAAATAGCAGGTAACCAGCGTTTCCAGCTGGTAAAATGTTGAGGTTTCTGAAAAACTGTGTTGTTTCTTTTGTCCATTTGTGTTGTGAAATATCCTGTTGTGTAACTCTGCTTTTTGGAATGTTTTTCTATTCTCTCTAAAGGTCGAAGGTTTCACTTCAGGCCCCTCACTGTTTCAAGTGATACATTACAAAGCAATTATATTCAGATGTTTTATTATTTTAATTATGCCTGATAAAATATGAGTTAGCTTAGAACAGATGCTGATGCCAAGCTGAAACAGAAGCCTGCTACTAAAAGAGAGCAGCTCTACGAGGAGGAAAAACGATCAGAGGACAATCATTGAGCCGTCTGCTAGGAGCCCAGTTAGTTTGCTTTAAACCGAATAGGAATTTCTAGGTAAAATTAACATATAACAATGTGGTTACTGTGTGATTAAGAGTGAAGTGACTCGTGACATAGTTGAGGTTTTAAGTAGGTCACTGAAATTTGCCGTACTATTAGTGAAAGCAGGTGATAATGTAATGACTGAAAACTGAAACCTGCTGGTGACCCTTCATAATGTAATAACATCCCATTATGACATGAAGCCACATTTAAAACAGTATTAACGCGTCCGCTCTTCAATCAGATGACGTGCAGAAACAACTACTAACAGAATACGTCGGCCGCAGAAGCAATGACTACAATTATGTTTATTGTAATTTTCACTATTAAGTTAAGCATTTTGGGATCTCAGACAAACAAGCTTATTTTAGAAACAAAAATGTACCCAACACTGGAGTGACAGTAGCCACCAAACACACCGCAGCCTACAGAAAAGTTACATTACAACGCTGTGATCTTAGATTTGACATGATCAAGACTGGCAGTGATCGCCTTATGCAAACTATTTACAGATGATGGAAGAATATTTGCATTTGCATCATGAAACAATCATGAAAATACTGTCTGGTTTATAGGACGATTGTAATTATTTTATGATCCCAGTGACAACAAAGATCTTTAGAGGAGACCATAAAACAATTACACTGTGGTCAACATAAAGGAAACTGCAACTCCAAACTATAAACCCATGGCCTCTACAGCACCCTTTATGCCACAATGGAAACTATTTTATGAGCATAATTTTAAGTATTTTGAAGGAAATTCCTATTATTCATGTTAGTATTGAACATTAACCAGCCACTGTCACATAATAAAACACTGCAATAGGTACACACAGTGTGTGTATGTGTGTAAGTTGTGTCTGCATGCATGTCTATGGGTTAGCATTAGTCACCAGCTTCCCAGGCATGCACGGTCACCCTACGGACAGTACTAAAGCAGCAATGTCTCTCAGCCAATCACAGCCAATGCAGAACACAGCAGCTGCAGCCAACTGAAGATGAAGACACAGTATCTTAACGGATCTTACTCCAAGCACTAATCCAGTTAAACCTGAGTAACAGGTTTTGATTACAAAACAGTGAGTGCGAAACCATCACAGATAAAGTTCTTGTGGATAAATGAGGACAAGTGTTCTTCATTGTTCATACAGCGCTCAGGACTGAAGTGGTTTTACCAAGTGATTTCAAGAGGGGATTTTACCTACCATTTATTTTATGTTTACATTAGATGGTAGAAAAAAAGGCCTGTGAAAAATGCACGTAACTCACATACTGACAAATCTCTCCAGTGAACAGAATCTTTTTATGGTAGAAGGTCTCCCATCCACAATTTCGTTGCTGGGGGGGAATATCACGAATATCTGAGTTCTGACTGCATCTTTGGATTCGTGTATTACCTGTCAAAGATGGCTCCAACACCGGCACTGTGAGCACTGTTCCTGTGGACGTGGAGGCCGGTGGCCAGTAAAATCCCGTCCTTCACCGAGATGGAGCGATGGGAGAACGATGCAATAAGGAGTTCGTTCCAGCCTGTGGAAAAGTTGATGCCAATATTTCTAGTCAATCCAAACATCTGAATATTCGTCTATTGTGTCACTCATCTCTCTATTGTCATTAGTGAGTGTGTAACTACAAGGAACAAATATATCAATCAAACCCTCTGAAACATTTACCATTCGCCACAGTTAAGTTCTTTCTAAGACACATCTGCACACAATTCACAATTGTACTTCAAAAGTTTTGTAAGTGATGTTTATTGTTGATGTGGGTGTGTGTCCAATAGTAACTACTGTTAATTTGCACTGTAATGTACATAAACACGACTGTACTGTGAACAACATGGTGCTACATTACAGTATGATGGCCTGGAAAAGTCTGATTATGTTTGAAAAAAGCTCATTTAGCATCGACAGTCCATTCGACCCACATTTCATTCACTTTATTTTCATGCTGTGTGAGTGCAAATAAAACTCTGAAACCACTGTCAAGAAGAAAAACAGTCCTCTAAGTTTTCAAATCTATGAAAGTGCAGCCTTGTGTTAGTTGATATTCAACTGCATTTTGTATGTCTGTGTATGACCTGTGCATCCTTTGTTGGACAGGTATGGAAAGAAAGCAACAGACCATCACCACAGGTTAATTAAACCATCTCCAAGTAGACTGAGAGCTCACCTGCACGTAGCAGGATGACCTGGTCGTCCAGGGGCAGCTCAGAGAAGTGAGGGATCCTCTTAGCCCACTCCACCAAGGTGAAGAGCTGCTTGTCTGCTGCCTGACAGATGTTGGTGACAGGATCGTTGGGCTGTGGAAAGCAGATTTAGGTGATTAATCTTAAGTATATACAGAATAATAAAGAAAACAGTCCCACTTGAGCAAGCACTAGGCGCCAGTGGAGAGGAAAAACTCCCTTTAACGGAAGAAACCTCCAGCAGGAGCAGGCTCAGTGTGGGCGGCCATCTGCCGCGACTGGTTGGGATGCGTGCTAAATATTTTCCTTACTCGTTGTACTGTATTGTGTAATGATGTAATGTTTAATTTCCACCACTCAGACTACTCACAGAGCTGCCGCCTGAACTTCCATCTGCATGAAGCTCTGTCTTCTGCTCTACAGCCATCTCAGCCTCCAAAATCTTCTCCACCGGCATCTCCTCATTCACTGCACTAGTCGACTCGACCTCGCCTTCTCGTTCCTTGTTCCTCTGCCTCTCCTCTTGGACAGCTGCAGGACAGGGGGTTGGGGTGGAAAGAGAGAAGAACACGAGAACACAATGAAGGACAAGAAAGAGGAGACAAGGGAGAACAGGAAAGCATGTGGGTTGGAATGATGGGTAAAAGTCGGTCGATATGAAAAAACATAAGCAGGGAACATGTGAGAGCAAATAAATAGGCAAAGACAGAGAAGCAAAAGGTAAAAAAACACAAAGAGGGACAGAGCGAAGAAAGAAAATGAAGTAGTTGTAGTTGATTATTCTGTTTTTAATGAAAATTATAGCCTGATGTTTTTAGTAGTGGAAGGAGAGATTAATGATAAAGATTTGTGTATAAACAATTAAATAATGTGAAAAAATAAGCAAAACAGAGGGAAAGAATAAATAGATGTGGACACTTCATGATTAAGTCAAAGTCTCTCATACAGTCTTTCATACTTGTGTCAAGGTTCCTATTGAGGCAGAAATGGACCATACAAAACAAACAAAATAAAAATTATTCATACTTTATAAGTATTATTATACAATTGTGTGTAATAAGTGACACTCACAAGGGAATTACGACGAAATGTAGTTTTCTGAAAGTGGGATCAGCAATGTGTTCATCAGCAAATTTCTCTTTATTCCTTAACTAGATAAGTAAGATAAGACTAGATAAGATTCAGGTTACTGCAAGAAGACATTTAAAGCTAACTGATATAATTCTACACAACCACACTGCATTTTCCCCTTTGTCTAAGGTTCTAATAAAACTAAACATAGCTACAATCACTATTATGTTCTGTTTGCAGTCAAAGACTGGCACCACCAACAGACATCATCAGACACTAACTGAAGTTAAGTGTTACTACAAAAGTGTTCCCTTCTATTGTTAAGTTCTGGATCACTGACTTACTCCAGGCTCCTTTTACTGTAGGGTCGGAACATAAAGGCGCTACACGTCCCAATGCGTATGCATAGCTGCGTGTTAACCAACCAAGTCTTGATCAAGTGGCAGAAGTTTGTGAACTTAAATTTGTTTAAATTTATTCGTTAGTTTTAGTTTAATTCATCATTTAGATACCAGTTTTTGCTCAAGCAAAGCTAAAGCTAAAGTTAAAATCTAGATTTTTATGTCATTGATATGACCATTAGCCGGCCATGGTTAATGGATCACGTGTACGTACTGTAATACAAAAAGAGAAAAAGCAGTGGTGAGCAAGTTTGAGAAGTGGTCTTTTAATGAAAAGTTGCCACTTTTAAAAGCTTGACTGGCCTGAAAAATCTGTGTGTGATCAGTGATTATCTATCTTTACTGTATCATACTTTAAAAAAGAAATCCGTCTGTACTCACACATAATAATCAGTTTGCAACCTGGATTAGTTTATTCGTGTGTGCCGTAGACCTCCGCTGTTGTCTATAAATGATCGCAAAGTGTTTCTGAATGAAGAAACATGTCACACATCGGCGCAGTGTGGCTGGTGGATGTGTTTTTAATTGTTTTAATGGTCTACAGCACAGACAAAATAATCCAGGCTGTATCCTGATGGTCACAACCGGGTGAGTAGAGTTAAAAAAACATAGTGGGCAACTCCCACGTGAGAATAAAAAATAAGTAACATTACAGTAAGATGACAGGATTGTAAATACTCAGCAACACAGGGAAGTGATTCAAGACTGGCCTCTGAGCACTGGCAAGAAACTACGGAAAAACATTTTTAACTAGCTCCTACTAATTGATATGCAACTTAATATTCTCTCTGCTTCTTGCTCACTCATACAGACACAGCCACACGCACCCCTCCCTCCCTCTTTTCCTTACATCTGTCGTTCATCTTGGCCACTACAGAAGGAGGGAGGGGGGGAGAGAGAGAACGAGAGGAAACAAAAAAAAGAGGAAGAGAGGGGGAAAGGGGGTTAGTGTTTACAAGGCTCACCCACCCCCATCTCCCCTCAACCACTCTACTCGTTCTTTCTATCCCCTGTTTAACAAACATTACTGAGGCTGTCTTAAAATGCGAAGGCTTTATAGATGAGGTGTAACATCTCGTTTGAGGTTGTGGGTGACGTTAGGCTCTGGAATTACAGGTGGATGCTTTTCAAAATAAACTCACAGTTGCTTAATTTAACACTACATGACTACAGCGATCGTTACAGTAACCACAGTTAATATCAGCATATTATACATGTGGAATCTTAATATACTGAGGAATTCAGGCTAATAATGAAATGTTTAATGCTTTAAAAGGTTCTGTGTCATTATAAATGTAAAATACTGAGCATTATATGCATAAAGGTAGATCGTTTCATTAGAAATATCACTTTCAATAATATTATAATTATATAGTATTGAATTCTAGGGACAGGAGATTTACATGATGTGAATGATTTGAACATACATATGATTTAAATGCCGTTACTAAGACAAAACACAGAGAGTTAAAATGCTTTTATGCTGCATTAGCTTTTTCACAGGTCCAAATTATGGGATGTAATGCCAGTGACATGTGGTCAGCTGAAGATTAAACACCTGTAAGTAAATATAATATGGTTTTGTGATACGTCCATGAATGACTGGACAGGGTTTGCCATGACACACTTACATCTACCGTCACCTCCCTAAGAATTTCTATGATCTATTATTTTACAGCACACAAAGACGCATGATATACACCAACCAGCCACAACATTAATACCACCTGCCTAGTATTGTGTGAATCCCAGAGACTACACAAGACCTCTGAAGATGTCCTCTGGTTATGTGCCATAGTGCATCTTGGTGGCATCCCAAAACCCAGATAAATGGCGCTTATACCCCCGGCCATGCACATGATTTAAAAGAAACTGATTCAGACCAGGGCACCTTCTTTCACTGCTCCATGGTCCAGTTCAGACGCTCATGTGGCCACTGTAGGTGGGCTCAGAGGTGGACAGGGACCAGCATGGACACTCTGACCGGCCTGTGGCAAGCTGTGATGTGTATCTGTTGATCATGGCCAGCATTACATCTGTCAGCAGTTTGGATGGGAACAGGTGTGCTACCCTTCACTCCCCATACACTTCAGTGAGCTTTGGGCACCAATGACCCTGTTGCCAATTAACTGGTTGTCCTTCGTTGGACCACACTCAGTTGTCTAGCCATTAAAATCTGTCTCTTTTCACAGTTCCTCAGATCTTTACACCTGCTTGTTTTTCCTGTTTCCAACTCACCCATTTCAAGAACTGACTCCTCACTCGTTAGCTAATATATCCCACCCTTCTTCACTCCACCTGTCAGTGGTTTTAACGTTGTGGCTGATCAGTGTAGATCAACTGTAAAAAGACTTATGTATGTCAAAGTGAAAGCATGAAAAAAAATGTGAAAGGACAGTGAGTACCTAAACAAATGACTGGCATGCAAAGGGTTTTAGGATATTGCATGCTAATAGCGTATCCTTCACTTGAGCAAAAGAAGGATGCCATTTCTCAAATGGATTAGGAAAAGTCCTTTGGAAAGAGGCCCTTCATGACGTTTGAAACAGCCAGCGTGTTTGTACCGTCAGGGCCAATTGAAGTTAAACCTTTGATTTTCTTATAATAAATATAAGCATTGAGCTTTTTAGCAGTAGTGTCAGTGCTACAGATGAAATAAAACATTGTTAAAGTCAGTGGCATTTCTTCCAGCTCTTGAAACTGAGAAATGATCTGTTCAATCAACATTATTATTGTATTGTAACTATATGAAACTAGCGTATCTGATATTCCCAAACTACAGTTGGGTACTCTAAAATGGACTTGGACTGGACAACACCTAATATGAAAGACTGCTGTTGCAAGGTTGAGTCAAATGTGTATATCCTTAACAAATACACGATTACTTCTTTAACAACAAATAAAATGTTTTTTAAATCATGTTTGATCATCATCATCATCTTTGTTAGATGTTTCTTTCAACTAGTGATCCTTAAATAACGTTAAAAGCATTACTTGTAAGAAAATGCACTGCTTTGTAAATTTTTTTTTTAAAAAATTTTTCACAGGTTACGAGCAAAAGGGGCTGAGAGCAAAAGTCCTTTCAGTTCCCTGCTCACCTTCTCTCTTCATGCCCATTGCCAGGCACTTCTGGTAGCGGCAGTACTGGCAGCGGTTCCTCTGTCTCTTATCCACCATACAGTCTTTATTGTCCCGACAGGTGTAAGTCAGGTCTTTGCGTACTGTTCGCTTGAAGAAGCCTTTACAGCCCTCACAGCTGTAGACGCCATAGTGCTTACCTGCAGGGTGTGGGAAGGAGGGAGGATAAAAACAAAAAAGTAATGCAATAGGAATGACAAATACATTTTTATAAACTTTAAATGACTTTTGTCTAGTTGTATATGACTAAGTGTCTAGTCACCAGAGGATCTGTCTCCGCAGATGGAACAAAGGCGTTTCTGGGAAAGCATCGGCCCGGGGCTGTGGGATGACAGCTGTTTCAAGCCTAACGGAGGTTTCACATCATCAGAACTGCTCACTGCATGAAGCCCTGACATCGACACTGTTGAATTAATCTGAAAGAAAGACGACAAAGAGGAATAAAGTGATTGCAGCAAGAGTCATTCACATTTTTTTACTGGCTTGTTTTTGCTGTAGTGTTTTGTTCCTCCTTCTCTCCAACCCCTGCTCCACCTTAAACGTCTCTCTCTTACAAACACAGATCGTGAGGACTGAACTCACAACACTGGTTATGTAAACACTGAGACAAACAAACAAAAGGCTGGGGGCAAATCCAAAGTAAGAAAAAACAAAAAATACAAAAGCTTCAGAAAGTTTTCAGAATTCTTCACTGTTTCCCCAAGTTTATGTTGTACGTGTAATTTTAAATGGTAACATTTTTATTTTTATCCATCAATTTTAACTCAGTAAGCCAAAATGAAATAAAAATATGTTTTTGTGCAAATTCTTTAAAAAGTACAATTTGTGGCAGATCAAACTGTGTTTAGGTGCATCCTGTTTGCTTTATTATTATTTTTTTTTTTCAGATGTATACTCCACTGGAGTTGACCAGATGGAAACTGAACTGACTGAACGTTGTTTGGAAAATTACACACTACTGCATAATATGTCCCACAATTCAGAAGCTCTGTGTGCAAAGCTCGTAGACACTTATGGCATTACAGGGCTTCAGCAAAGTGCAGAATCTGGGGTCTGAATGCTTTTGTAAACAAGAGTTTTAGATTTATTTAACCAAATAAATTGAGGAAAAAAAGTGCTACTGCATATTTCTAGGATTTCATGGATTGTTTGTTATCTGGTCTAAAGATGTGTAGAAATACATCAATCTGATTTGCACAGTAAATACACCGTACCTACACAGTAGAATTGGTTTGATCTTGAAAATGTACAAAAAACATGAACAAACTAAATTATATGTGTTAGAAGAGGAAACCAAGTTAATGCACAACAATATGCTCAGAAAATGTCCCTGTGAAGTGTGGAAGTTGTCCCCTACCTGTGGGCTGCTAATGGGGCCGTAGCCTACTGAAGGTGTGCCAGGTAGGCAGGGTGAGCCTAGTGAAGAGCTGATGACAGAAAAGGGCGAACCAATGCTGCTGATGGGGCTGTTGACACCGGCGGAGGTGATGGGAGGAAGGGAGGTCATGGAAGCGGCAGCTGAGGGTACCAGCGGGGAGGAGCGCTGGTCTGATGGCGGGGAGGACACAGACGAACTGTCTGGGCTGCGGGAGTCTAATAAGAGACAGCAGGAAGGACATTTTACAATCAGCTAATGAAATTATTACTGAAAAGATTGTGGTGCAAAAACAGTTTTTAACAGAGGTGACCTGGGTGTTTGAATTTATTTAACCATTCAAATAAGGAGCAAACTGAACAACAACAAATATGTGAGATCAATTATCAACCAAATACTTTCTGTAAAAATATTAACAATGGTCTGGGACAGTTTAAATTTCATAACCAACACTGTATAATTAGAGTGGTCTCTCACTGGTTAAACACTTTCTACAACTTCTTCTTGTTGCCTTCCTGTTCTACTGGAAACAACAACGTGTTGCAGATTTGCCCTATTTTTATTTCATTTAAGATAATAACATAAGAGATGGCACGTTGGTTATCACTAACCACTGCGATGTTGTCTTGATTGTAATCTCCAGCGAGATGAATAACAATCACTTGCTAAACACATCTGTTAAACACATTGCACAATGAACGACGATGATGTTTACTCCCAGTAGCATTCTCTTACCACCTGAGATCGAAGAAAACTTATTTTCTTAACTAACTGGTTTAGTAGTTATATCCTACATTTCTTAGCATTTCAGGAGTTTATCTCAGATGTGCAGTGATTGGTTTGTAATGCATCATGTTTTTAGAAATTGGGTTTTCCTCCTCAATTTTCATTTAATTTTTTTTTTCTCAAAGGTCTCCATCAATTTTTGACAGGACTTCAAGATGCATAGTGACATGCAGAGTACTGTGTAGCTAAACAGCATCAACACTGAAGGGGTTTTGAGTTTCGAAGCAAAACTTGTGCACTCATACAATGCTCTCACATTACTGCACAGAGATTTGGTAAAGAGATCGGCTTCTTCTTCCGGCACCAGAGCCAACAGCCAATTCTACACTTTGTTAAGAGCACAGCAACAGTTTGCTGTAAAGTAATGCAGAATTTAGGTGTTACTCACTGTTGTCTAACAGAGTTTGGGTTTTTATAGTGTAACATTTAAATCTGTTAACTACATTCTTTTTAACACCACACATTCATGCAGGAAAGAGATATGTCCAAATCCTAACCCATATAGGTCATAAGTAACCATGATACTGATTATGTAAGTGTAATTCATGTGTCATCTGCACATTCATGCTGACAACAAATTTAATAGTCATTTCCTCACCTCTACTGTCTCCCATGATGGCGGCTGGGGCACAGCGGCTGGTTGGCAGCTACACACCGACGTGCTACCGTCTCGAGCAGCCCGCTGCCAAACTCTAGACCGCGGACTGAGGCCCGGGCCGGAGTCGTTTTGGGAAACCAAAAACGGGTCTGAAATTCCAACACATGAGAGAGCTCCGAGTTAGATGCAACCGTGTGGCGCAGAAAATGACAACTTAGTCATTAAACCGTACGACAAAACGAGCAGAGCCCACTCCGTGACACGACTGCGAGCTGCTCCTCTGCCTGTCAACAGAAATATTTGTGTGATGTTATCTGAAACATTTGGCATTTGAAGCAGCTGCACAGCTGATGGCAGGGTTGCCTTGCACGGAAACAGGGCAGGAGACAGTGTTATGTAAATTAACAAATACGAAACGACGTTCTGATACAAAACACTGATTAGGTTATATTGCATCCACGCACAGAAAAGCGTCATATTCCAGTTTTATAGCTGGACCCCAGTCAGATGGCAACAAACCACCGTTCATGCAAGCTAGCTAGCTACCGTTAGCCACCACACAGCTAGCTCGTTTACTAGCTAACACTGAATATCTGTACCTGTCGTACGGCTACATATCTTGTGTTTAACAGCTTCCCCGGATATAACACATATCGCTATTACACCCCTTAACAAAAAAATATTTAAAGCAAGCAAATGTTCAGTGTTTAGTTTCGCTGAAATCACGTTAAATGCAAAACAAGCTAAGCCGCTACAGCTAGCTAGGCTTAGCCACCTATACAGCTAGCACGCTAGCTAGCCTGAGTGCATCCCAGTTGAGCTGGAGAAGCGAGAACAAACCAGTTCGGCACTGGTTTCTCCACCTCTGTATCCTTCTCCTACACATAAACTAGCTAAACGTGTGTTTAGTATAATTAAATGCGGATTACTGACGGTTTAGCGGCACAGCTCCTTCTCATGAAAAGATGTGGCGACTAGGCCCCGTGTGTGTCTGTCTCTCTCCCCCCACTTTGACTCGTAGTCAACCCTCCCTCCCCCTGCTCGGATGAAAACATGATGATGGTGGAGGATTTGGCTTGGTGCTCTCTCTCACTCACTCACTGTTGATCATTAGCCTGGCTGGTTAAGATGAAAGAGACGGGGTTGTGGGGTTGTGCGGTCGCGTTGCGCCTCACATGTCACACGACAAGTGAGGGAGACGCATCCAGTGCAGGAGGTCAAGAGGTCAAGACAAGTTCAGCTCAGCGTGTCTGGAGAGGTCACTGGCAGACACTGGAGGACGGGTGGACCTGCTGCGTAGGAAAAAAAAACAGTCCTGTAGATATTCATCTTTTATTTTCATGTCAATTATTAGATTATATTGTGCTAAAATGTGTTTGTGTGCTTTTAAGAGCAGCAGACAGACACCAGATGTCTGGGAGAAGCATATTAAGTAACTACCACTGATGGATAGTAACTAAGTGCATTATAAGTACTGCATTTAATCGCAATCTTCAGGGATTTCTACATAACATGATACTTCATACTTTGATAAACATTGTTCTACGCTACATTTATTCAATTTACTGGTAACTGAATCAGATTAATCAGATACAAAATACAGCAACATGTCTGGATTTTACACGTTTCTCATCAGTATGTAAAATAATTAACATTCTAATTATTAGATTCAATATACATGATCATCAAAGAAGCAAAGTGTAACCCATGCCAGCTGCAACTTTAACACAATGAACACAATAATGCATCAATTATTATACTTCATTCAGTCACTGATGTGAAATCATATCATATTCATTCACTTACTGATAGTGAAAACATTTACTTTTGGTGCCTGAAGTATTTTTCTGAGCAAATATTTTCACACTTTTACTTTATTTACATAACATCTACTTGCAACATAGTATTTTTACACTGTGTAAACTTAAAAATGTTTTACTTATAATTTGTTGACTGTATTTTATATGTTTTCAGATTTGAATGATGACTACAAGGAAATTTTTCTCTAAACTCACATTTCAACTTCACGTGAGCACATACAAGAATCACCACGTCACTAATATTCGAAAGCTAATCCCTTAATGTAATAGGCAATGAGAATACACGATTCAGTTTATTATTCCAAGTCAAGTAATGTAATGATCAAGTAACGTTTTAATGAATTACTGACTTTAAAAAACACTTTCAAATAGACAGAACACAAGCAAATTTAGAAAACACATTGATCAATTCAACAAGACGTGCAGCATTTAGAAACCAAAACAAGAAAATGCATCTGAATACAGAAACTAGCTGCAAATACACACAACACAACCAAAGAAAGATACATTTCGCACACAGGGTTTCACACAAAATGTTTAGCGGTGTACATTTTTTCTGTGACCAGAAATTGTAGGGTGTAAATCTTTGTGTGCTGCTCTAACTGTAGACTAGAATTATGACATAATGCAGCAGAAAGTGTGAAAGAAGTTGTAAAGTGAGAGTTATCACATGAAAAGAGGCAGAAGAAAAGCCACTGTTGACATGTTTTCTATCAGAGAATGAACAAAATGTTCTCATACCCTTCTGGATATTACATCTTCTGTATGACTGTTCTGTTGATTTAGATATTTAATATTTTTGCGACTCTACAGGAATCGTGATTGTGTCGACAAGGTGAGACAGAGGGTGTGTAGGTGTTACAAATGCAACTCCTGCACGACTAATGAGGATTATATTAATAATCAAAAACATGAGGATATTATGAAGGCTGCAGCGGCAGTTGATAAACACACACACTAATGATTCAACCTGTCTGGAGTTAGCACACGATTTCTCATTAACTGTTATTAAAGGGCAGCCAGGAAGGCGAGACTTTGTATCCGTGAGCCAACAGAGGGGCAGAGGGAAGTTTTAATGGCTTAAACTTTAATTCAGATGTTGTATAAGTTATTAACAGTTAACTGTTTGCTAATGACTCAACCATCAGTAAATATCTGCAGCTGTTGTGGAGACTGATAAGATGATGCTGCTTTTCTCAGACACCCCGAGTTTTACAATAGATTCAATCTGCAAATTATAGCAATTATATTCTGTCTCCGAGTTTACATTGATTCAAATATGTTTGCTTGATAAATTAAACAATAAAACACATATAAAAGCCTTTAACAATATACAAATTTGCATGCATTGTAATGTCTTAAATGATTTGGTGAGGTGTTCATAACGCGCCTGCAGTTGAGCAGGTTTTCTGATGCTTTGTCACCCTCAAGGGGACAAAAATAGTATTACACTTAGTGCCTGTGTTAAGTACCAAAAGTAAAATGACTCTTTATGAATAATGGTTAATTTCATATTAATAAAATATGATATTAATTAATTATAATCATTTCTGCACAAATGTGTAAACTTTACAGGTGTTGCAGCAGGTAATGTCTGGAGTCAGGTGGTTAATTCATAATATTACACTGATATGTGTATTTTAGATTCTGCATTAAAATCTGCACCAGCAAAGTAATTAAACTGTCAAACAAATATAGTGAAGTAAAAAGTACAATATTTATTAACATTATACAATATATTTTAACATTTTAGTTTCTTTCCATATGAAATCCTTGAATATATTTATCGTCTTCATGTCGCCGTTGCCCATCCAGGTTTATTTTTACTGAAAAATTTAAATAAACTTGCCGAGATAGATAATTAATAATAGTTACTGTATTTAAAAAATAGATTACACAATTTTTAATGTTGAAAGGACAGATGGGATCAAAATTAGGTGTTCTTTGAATGATCATATACATTTTTTGAAAATCCCTTTGTTGATTAAATACACAAAGCATAACTTAACTTCAGCGTTTTAATGTTTCATAGTTCAGATGCACCAATAGCTCCAGAAGAAAAAAAAACACAGCAAAACACCAAAAACAGTTTTTTAAATATTATGTTTTATTATTTGCGTTAGTACACATTATATGTCATGATGAGTATAAGACACAGAAACAAAAGTTGTAAGTCAGAGAAATCCTGCATTTGAGTTTCAGTAAAAATATTTTTCACTTACATTTTCTTTACACTTGTTTGCCTGTTACTCCATTTTCCCTCAAACTACATGAGACAAAACAATTCAAAATGTCACATAAGCTTCATTTTTTTAATATCACAGTTGCAGATCTTTTACAGCGAGTTTCTGTGTGAAGTTTTCAACCCGCAGACACCAGCAGACAATTTGCGTCTTCTGGTGAGGCTGCTGTTCTTTTTATCTTCAGTAAAGTATAAGCAATTTAGCCTGTCATGTGTTTTAAAACCCAGTGTGCTGGAATACAGAGACAAAGCAACAGAAAATATGTCACTGTCCAAATATTTCGATCTGCGCTGTATGTCCGTGTGCTCCTGCATGTGTGTGTGAGTGCTACGTGAGGGATTAGCCTCAGTGTGTGTCCACCAGTGATTAGCCTGGTCAGTGGGCCTGTTGTGCATTCACTCAGGCCATTAGCATATTAATGCAGCCTCACTCTTGATCTCCCTCCCACCCTCTCTCGCCCGCGCTCTCTCTCCCCCGCTCTTTCTCTTTTTCTATACATATTTCCCAGACTGAGATGTCGCTTCCTGCAGTTTCAATCTATAAATCTCACCAATTTGCGCCACTCGTGCTGTGAAGCAGCGGACTATCTTGCCACAAAAATATTCAAGGTGCCTGGTCTTCTTTTCCCTCCAGAAATGTCCTCTTGTCCTCACACTTCTTTTTTATCCTGATCACCATCTCTCTCTCTCTCAACCTCATTCAAATCCTTTAGTTTCTCCGAGTCTGCCCCCCTGAACTTTGTACAACACAGGAAAACACACAGAGGCAAATTCACAGGCGCAAACACAGAGACAGTGAGCGCACACACACACACACAGCACACACACACACAGCACACACACACACACACACAGCACACACACCTCCCTCCCTCCCTTCATTCATTCTCCTTTTCTGTCACTCTCACCCCTTCCCGTGGAAATTTAGCAAGACCCTCTCTAGACACCAGAGCTGAAGTGTGATCCGGACACATTCAACTGTACTTAACATGGTGAGAGCTATTCAGCTCTTTCTGCTCCACAGACAGACTCTAACCTCTTTTCCAAAATGGGACACCTCTGATCTGCAATGCCAGGCCCATTAGATTTTACAACTACAGAGTAAAAATAAAAATGTGTTCTTTTGTCTTCCTGAAAGTTGTCTTGGAGTCAATTTAAACCTATTGAAAGTCACATTTAACACCAGCGTAGAAGAAGTATAATCTGGATTCTGGACAGTGCCATGTGTTTGGTTCTGCTCATTTTCACGGACCAGCTTGTGTTGTGGGATTTGCCAAATAAATTAATTGACTTCATCTTCACTTCCCATTTGGCTGCTGTCCATCTGCTGTCTCTGTTTGGTGCCATTGCATAATATCAAACCAGTGATGATATTAATTAACCACCAGACTGTTTTGTAAACCCTGACTGGTCAGCGACAGGAAAATCTCATAAGCTTTTCACTACACACCTGAGTTTTACCTGAAGAAGAGACATGAATTCTCATTTCACATGACGTGCTGCTACAAGTAGAAGCTCTGATGAGGTCTAACGTGAAACTAATCTGGTTTTGTTTAGAAAAAAAGTTGAGCTGACCTCCAAAAATGTCAAGAGAGGTTCTTACAGGCTTTACATTTACATAAACACACACTCTGCCTTATTCAATATCTCCCTCTCTCTCCCCCTCTCTGTTTGTCTTTCACTGGTTCTCCCTCATCCACCCACAAAGCCACACACAGCGTTTTACCCCGTCCATAGTGGTCTGACCCTCGCTGACTTTCAGAGGCCAGGGGCGTGATGTCCATCCACAACTCCTGGTTTCACAAAGGCAGACGCAAGAATTGCGTTTGGACAATCAGCTCCAGACCTCCATCCTTCTCCTGGTCACTGGTTTGTTCACACACTTACACACACTTGGACGATCAGGTGGATGCCACTGCTTTGTTCATTCAGCTTCAAATTCCAAACATCAGCCAGTGATTGGTCAGTTTCCATCCATATATCACATCCTCCACTTGCTGAAGCTCAGGTCCTTGGTGGAGTTTGGCTCCTAGCTTTCATCAGGTTGGTGCGTCTGCATGGACAAGAGGGAAAGGATGGTCAGAATATAACAGAGGACTGAGCGGGAAGGCAAAGAAAAAAAAGGAGTGAGGAAAAGCTCTAACTCATGCTTGTCCTCTGTGTGGGTGACACCATGATGAACGCAGGGGTCACCACCAAGGGGCAGGCCCGTCCAAAAGGACCCCCTACAAAAGAAGAAGCTGGTCTCCCAACGGTCACACAGATCAAAGAAGACAAAAGCCTGAGATGATAACTCAGCACAGCAGTAGATCGCATTATTATCAGACTCGTGAGCAGCAGCAGCAGTAAATTTAACTGAGGCAGGAGGGTGGAGGGGGGGGGGGGGACCTGAAAATGAAAAAGTAAAGCTCTGACTCCCACTAATCTGATTTGCCGTGCGCAACATTTTCTCTTTATCTGGTTTGCGTTTTCTCTTTCTGTGGGAGCCCGTCTTTATCCAAATGATGTGGTCTTTGGTGAGGCCTGGGCCTATTCATGGGAACCCCATGTGCTGTGTGCCCACCATTGAGGTGCAGAGCAGCATGGCCACAAAGGATGGCAGCGTTTCAGGGAGCCCTCTCCTTATAGTTAAAGTCTGTGCTCAGAACAAAGTTTACGGTTAAATCTCACAGCCAGAAAGTCAACCACGTAGTTATAACAAAGTAAAAAATAATAAGTCTTCAAAAGCAGGCAGCTAAGAGTGCTGGAAGAAAAGTATGTGTAAATCCTAATAGTCAGTAAACTGACAAAAAACAAATGTGACTTGCAGAATGGAAGTAAACACTTGAATGCCAATGAGACACAACAGGTGAAACTTTTTTCCATTAATAAATAAAACTTTGCTAAAAGTTTGATGCCGAAACATGTTTAAAATGCGTATTTTCCATTAATGATCTAAAACACAAATGTGAATCTCTTCTTCCTGACTAAAACTCTTATTAACCTCCTTAACAGGTTCTAAAAGAGGCCTGAAGGCCTAAACTCGTCTGGTCTACACTCCTCTTTAGGCGCCGCTACCCCCCAAGCGAATGGCCCCACATTTCAAAAAGGTCTTGTTGAAAAGTGAAAAAGGGTGAAATACCTCAATCTACATCAGTTAATGTGAGCTTAAAGCAAGAGAACAAGAAAAAGAAAGAAAAAGACAGCAGTGCCCAGTGTTTGGACACTTTGGGGCCTAAAATCTGGATCAAGAATTACAGCAAAAACCATGTGACAAAGTCCCTCTCAGCCACAGAGGATTCATCCTTACATGTGCGCTAGACGTCCTCGCCTCTCATTCCTCCTCTCTCAGCTCTGGGCCGAGTTCTTAGCCGCATCGCTGTCGACGTCTGACCGCACTTGTCCTACTTCTCCATCTTTCACTCTCTCCGCCTCTGCTTCCTCTGATCCTGCGTCCTTCTCCACTCTCCTTCTTCAACCCTTTCTGTCCGGCCCTCCCTCCTCCTTTACATTTCCTTCGCCCTCTCTCACTCTCTCAATTTCCCCGCCCTCTCTCTCTCTTTCTCATTCCTTGTCTCTTGCTCTCTCCCTCTCCTCATTTCATGCAGCGCTGGGGTTACCTAAGAGACTGGGTCTCAATGGAGAAAATCTCCTTTGGTACAATGAACTGGGTGAGAGGCAGAGGGGAGAAAGGGGGGGGGGGCATGGTAGGATGAGGGGGTGTTGGACACGGGAGGGGAGGGAGGGGTGAGTGAAACTAGAGGGAAAGATAGTGGGATGCAGATGCAGAATCCCAAAAATTGAATAAAGTGGCTTCGCTTGTGTGATTTCAGTTTTTTGGCGGTTCCCTGCGGTGACCCCCCCCATCCCCACCCCCCACCTGCTCCCCAGTCGGCCCAGTTGGTCGAACTTGTTTGAAGAATTTCAAATGAAAACTACATCAAAAAAGATAAAGTGGTCTTTTCATGAGCGGATTTGCTGAAGAACATCCCAACAACCACGAGACGGGAGACCTCTGTGTCAGCGGTCGCCATTTTGTTTGTTTACTTGTTTGTTTGCTCTCGGCAGGGCGCGCAAGATGAGACCCAGAGGATCAGAGCTCTCTTTACAAAGACGAGTGTGTTTCGACAGCGCACCGTGCAGACCCCCATTCAGCACAAGTAATCACACTATTCTCCTTTAATCTATTCACTGTCCGTGTGCGAGAGGTGTTCCCAAAGAAGGGGACAAAACAAACACAACCTTGTTTAGAGGTTAGTTACTGATTAGCACCAAAACTGTTGCAGTTCATTTTCCTGCTGCACCTTATTGAACTCCTCAGTGATGCTATTCAGTTTGTCATTTGTCTCCGAGTTAGCAAACAGATCCCCCGCTGCTCAGCTCTGTGTCTTTACAACTCCCCCCCCCCCCAAGCCCCTTTTCTCATCGCAGGATGTGAGAAAACAATAGGGCTAATAAAAGAAGTACGGAGATAATTACAGCACAGCGATGAAGTTGGAGCTCCTACGCCGTGAACTATAAATACCAGTGGTGTGAAATGGGATATGCGGGTGACTTTGGGGGGCTTTTTTTTTTAAATGTGCTTTTCTGTGCCAACATCAGCAACTTATGCTTATTCCCATGTATGTCCTGTGTTCATGCCAGTGTGAATCTGAGATCTCCATGTTAATGACTCAATCAGGCCCTGATATCCAGAGGCCCCTGCTGAGGGATGGATCCAGGGGGATTGGGGTGTTAGAATGTGGCACAGGAGGTGTCAAAGTTGAGTTGGGAACACTGTGTGTGTGTCCCAGTATGAGTGTGGGACAGGGGAGGGAGGAGGGGGGTTAGGGCAGATTGTCCATGCTCCTCACCCCTCCGGGCGGGGCTGAATGAAGTTATTTCCAGGCCTCTGTCCATCTGTTACCGTGGCAGCAGCAGCGACCAAGGTGTTGCCATGGCAAGGTGGACACAAAAAGGCGTGGCGTGGGAACGGGTCCAGAGGTCAGGAGTGAGGGTCAGGGGGTCGGGGGGTCACAGCCAGCTGGACAGCACACAAGAGAAGGCGATGGTGAGAAAAGAAGGAGGGAAGGTTTGGTTTTCTTTCTGCGTTTCGCCTTTTTCTTCTCAGGGTTTTTTGGCTCAGGAGGGAGACGTCCGAAGAGTGGACACCGCTGGACATTAACATTGAACTGGGTCGGTGAGATGAAAAACGGAGGGGGCTGTAAAGGGTGAAGGGAAGTGAGAAGGGCCATGGGGCTCAAAGAAGGGGGGGGGGGTCCGACAACATCCAGGCTTTAGGAGGCTCCCCCGCATTAGGCCTTAAACCTACTAGTGTCTAATCGTGCATTGCATTTGGCAGGCGATTGACTCAATGTAGACGCAAATGCAACTATAGAGAGGAAGGTTGCGTGTTTGTCTGTCTGTGTGGCCGCGGCACAGATGATGTGAAGACGTGATACCCAGAGAAAAATAAAGGCCATTTGACAACGTTTCATTCTGGTCATTTTGAGCTGAACTGAACGTGGGGTGGGGGGAGTGAATCAATAACATGGGAAAACTATTTTCTAATGTTCTCAAACCTTATATCTTTACCTAAGACTTCTGTGTTATACAGCAGGATCCTCTGCTGTTTGAGACAGTGTTGTTTTCATGCTTCATTTTGTTGTTTGCAGTTAGACACTTTGTGTATTTCTTCGAGAGAAAGCCAACAACAGCAACTTTAGAAGCTTGAAAATTTAACCAAATTACATTATCTGTTTTCAGTAAGTAAGTGTGTACTTGGTTAGTAAGTCTAAGGTTTGTGTAAAGATTTATATACTGTACTGAGCTATTAACAATTTCAGACACAGCTTTTGCTCTGACAGTAAACCCAACAACTGTAAACTACAACTGAATTCACTTAGTCCTGTTTAAAAATATTAATTCAATGAGCTGATTTAGATTTGATGATGAATTGAACCTTTCTCGATCTTTTTGAATTGGAGACGTCAATTAAACTGTAAAGCTGAACAAGTGGAGAACATAAAAAATATGGTTTTAGCATTTAATCATGTATTCATGTAAATGTTTGAGAATACACTTTATATTCCAATTTTCATTTGGGTTTATCTTTTATTTATCGTAAAATCTTGCTTCACTACTACTACAGTTACTGCAAAACAGTTTTCATACAGATGTGGCGACAACAGATTTAAAAAAAGGCCTTTTTATCTGTTTAATTTGCTGTCTTATGATGCTAATTGTGTTTGATATGATACATGCAATATCCTAAATGATCAAATGTGAGCAGTATGACCTAAACGTCTCTAAAAAGTACATTTGCAAAAACAGAGCCAGTTTCTGCAAAATAAAAAAATGACACCGTTACACTGCGTCCAGTAGACTGAAGCTTCACCGATTAATCAAACAGTTCAAATTATATATGGCAGCAGTGACGTGAACAGATTGAAATGTCCACCTGCTCCGTAGCAAACTGAAAAAGACGGGAAACCTTGAGCCGCGTCAGTGGATAACACATTATGACAACGTGGATAAGAAGGCGCTTACAATGCAATTACACACACACAGACATGCACACATACACAGAGTAAACACACAGGGCCTCTTTAGACTTTAATAGTTTCTGGGATGAAGGGAGCCCAGGATCCATACTCCTCCACAGCCCACAGTAATAGGATTAGGAGCAGCCTCTGCAGGACATGGCAGGCCAAGTCCAACGCTCCGTTTGACACCTTTTGTCCACAAACCCTGAGACGCAGCTCACAGCAATAGGATGAGGGACAAAGGCTTTTAAACATTGTGTTGTAGCTACAAATATACCCCGATGGGAGAATGCTGAGCCTCTAGTTCCACAGCAGATAAAATGAACGGACAGCGATTTTGACAACTCAATCAATTTTTAAGATGGATCAAGTGGCAGAAAAGAAATGCTTCTCCCTTGTAAATCAATAATAATGTTGTCTGCTGCCTTTTCCATTGAAGACTTTATTCTGATAGGATGTTCATTTTAAATCTTATCCAAAAAAAGCATCAAAAAAGTTTCTTGGATCAATGTTGTTCATTTAAAGTGAGGATTGAGATGATTCACGTCCACAACGTGGGCAATATAATTTTTTCTATTGTAAAATTGCTAAATGTTTTCTTTTAGTTTATCCATTGTTATTATTGCTAATAGAAGAAAATGAATTTATTAGTGTCCTGTGCTAGGGGATACTGTATATTTGTAATGTGTAGTTTGGATTTTCTGCAGTACATTTTGATTTTCCGTGGGTATAATGCTCTTTGTGAGCTGGCTTGTGCAGATGTCACTAAGCCACTTCAGCCCTTATATATCAGTTTATACCAAACTAACTAGAGGCTTAAAAAGCATCACTTCCTGTGCCAGGACAGACACTTTCCACATACCACAAGGATGTCGTTTCCACAGAATCAGGTGTTAACATCCGGGTTCCCTCTGTACGTGTAAACACACATGTAAAAGAACTGAAGCCATTTCGACTAAAGTTACATTTGAATTGGTAAAGAGGTTGAAGAGCATGGATTATTTTGTTTTGAAAACAGAAACCATAATTTGTTTCCTGCTTCTTCTTGAATTGATATTCAGGTGGTTCTGATGCACCGAGAGCAGGCGGCAGCTCGTCCTGGGTCCGAGCGATTATCGACATTCTCTGCAATCTCCTCACATCCCGTGCCACGGCGAGATGACACAGAGATTCTCTGTCCTCTCCTCTCCCAGTGTACTCTGGGAGAGTGACCAAAAGCAGTTTTACGACTAAGAGCTGCTGACACTCACTTCCTGCCAAGAATCAGAGAGTCGAGGTTCAAAGTGATAAGAAGCACAGACACTAACACACGTGCATAAACACTTAAGTGTGTTTTAAGATTCAGACTTCGTGCTTAAACCTGAATTTATTGATCTCTTTAAATTAAAATGTTGCAGCATTCAGAGAAAAACTTCACTGAAGACCAGATAACGGGCGGATGTGGATGAACAAGTCTGCGCCTCTTCTCTGGTTGGTGCAAAAGACATTCTGGTAAACACAGAAGAAGAAGTGTGAGAGAGGTGGATGTCACAGAAGTTAAAAGAGTTTATTACAGCACTGTAAACACAAAATGACCTGGAGAAGACAGAGAGTGACGTTGGTAAAACACAAAGATAGAGTATAAGGAAATGTGCTTGTTCGTTGTGAAACCCAGACGTCCAGTATGAACCCAGTATGTTTGGTGGTTTCTGTTTGTACCTGTATAGTACAGGTAGTGAAAAAAACAACATCTTAATGACGCAGATGAAAATATGATCATATTAAATATATTCAACTCTCATGTAGCCTTAAAGTGTCTTTCCTGTTTCAGCGGGATCTATAGTGGATTCGTGGGTCATACTGCACCACAGTTCAGCTTTTCTCTAGCAGATACGCTCACTTGGAAAAAGAGAAGCTACCCATGTGTTATTACTATTTTTAGTACATTACTCCACAAATACAGGCAACACACAGTAGTTTCTTATTTATAAACCACATCAGACACCACACAGCTCGGCCTGTTTCAGGTGTGTAAATGCAGTTTACTGTCCAGTTTACTGTTTACACACAGTGCATAAACAAATGTTGTGCTCAGTCAGAAGATGGAAGTAAACAGACAGTTTTTGAATTGTTGTTAGATATTTTTCCCATTTCTTTATGGAGATAAGAGGGAAGAATGGCTGCACCTCCCTCCTCCTCCTGCTCCTACTGATCCGCTCTTTCTGCAAACTGAGGCTAAACAAGTCCCAAACATACTGATGAATTTTGGTAAGACAGTGAATGATGCTGCTTTAAACCAATAACACTTAACAGAAAAGTTACATAAAAGAAACATATTAATTAACATTTCTATTTTAAAACCATCTTCTCTGACCCACACTTGAGCTATAATAAACCCTCTCAGATTGTCTCTTTCTTTGGAGCCTGATTGTTCGACAAAGAGCCAGAGAACAAGTTCTCTTATAAACCAACAAAGACTGCTGTGGTTGCTGGGAGATCCACGATGCACCTGAAAAACCTTGGTCTTCCCAGGTAGATTGCATAACATTTACTTATGCAATCTACCCAAACCCCATCTAATTATCTTATCTTAGTATTCAAACGTGCACGTGTATATTAGCTGCATGTGTATCTTCGTTAAGAGGGTGTTAAACTCTGTTTTACTGCTCAGTCTACTAAACTGCTGCAAAAAAAGGACAAAGCATTGGTGGCAATTTGAGTTTGAGCTTTCAGTTTGTATTTTAAAACAATCATCTACAACCAAAACTAATGAACAGCTGTTTTTAGAAAGGGTATTCAGGGAATTTTAGGAGTTAAAACAATGCAAAATAGCTACATATGAGCGATATCTACACTTTAAGACAACGATTAGAAGGAATTTTCACTGTTTAATATGTTGTACTTTCAAAGTAAAAGCTTCCCAAACTGTGACTGTTGCACAACCTGTTATACAGTATATGTAAATATATAAATTGCTAAAAAAATAAACTTGAGCTGTCTGACTAGTAGGTTTTGCGCTGTGTATGTTAAGACACAACAGTTGCTGCTTTAAACTTCTTGACATGTTCTCTGTCTCCCCAGTCCTGAAAGAGAGACTGATGAATCAAAGGAGCGATAAAAAAGGAGGGAAGTGGCAGGGATGTCTGAATAAGTGGTCAGAATCGACTACAATGAAAAAGCTGCGGAGAAAGGAAAGAACACATTTTTAAACCAACGTCATGGTTCTAAAAAGCTGTGTGAGAAGGTTTTCAAAAAAAGAGCGGTGCATGTGATTATTGGACAAGGGCCGGGCAGTGCAGCCTGCAGACGGACCAGGAGAAAGGGACATTTACCTTGAACTCCAATCATCCCGTCTCTGGGGTGGGGTCAGGTATTGTAGCCGGCCTGACAGGGTCAGGAGGGGACAAGAGAGAGAGACAGGGGGCGGTGGTTAGAGAGCAGGGACACAGGCTGCCCCTGGGGTCACGGGGCTCTACCCCCCTGTGGAGGGGCCAGAATAAGCAGGGGCAGCGGGGAGGAGGAAGAGTGGGTATTGGCAGATTTTCTGGGGGTGCAGATGCTCAATATGCAGATGTCTAATCGAATTGTGCGACGATGAATTGGTTCCCCCTCCTGATTTGCATCAGAACAATCAGTGGCAGTGGCTCAGGGGTCAGCGGAGTCGCCCGGACAAAATGAGCAGCCGGCTGCAGACGCCCCAGAGAACGTGTGAACTTGAAGTAGACTTTACTCAATGACAAGGATATTGATTGATTCAGATTTCTGTCTGTCTGTCTGGAAGTGTGTCTGACATCTGTCTTCTCTGTGAAGATGTTGCTTCTAAAAGTATAAAATGAGAAAAATATTTTGAACTGCACTTTACTTTAGAGCTTCTGTAAGTGAGGAGACAGATTCAGTGTTTTCAGTGAAAGTCAGATGCTGCCACTCGGTTCTGACTGACTCGGTCATGACAAGGCCAATATATGGAATTCAGCTGTAGTTTGGTTTGTAATAATCAGTCTTCAAATAAAGAGGTATACATCAGCTTTTTTGTTTTTATAGTTTACTTCATTACAAAATAAAACCATAGTACACTGAAGAGTAATTGGAACAATCAGCCCTGTAGAGTTAAATATTTGTGGTAGGGTTTAAGATTTAGATCTGACGTGTAGGGTATGTCTGCTTCTTCTAGTTCTGCAGCGGCGTGCATTCAGCATGGTTTCTTTACTGTTCATCTACCTGAATCAGTTCCTCAAGCAGCTACATCAGAAACAGTCTTCAGAGGCAGCTGGACCCTAAAGTCGACAGAAGATACACAAACAAGCTTCTGACGAGCTTCTGCTGAGAAAAACACCAATCAAACCATAAGACTCCAGCAGATCCTGTTTTTAATAAAGGTTCATATATACTGGTCCTGAATCTCCATTAAATAAAAGCCAATACAAGCCATACATTTATACAGAATTCAAGTGTTATAGTACTTTGTGTATAATATATTCTGTGTTATTAATATTTTAGAATTATCAGTAAAGATGAAATATGCACAACAAACCATTGACATATGGCTGTTTGTTAGAATAAAACAATGCTGTTTTAATATTTGAACATTTTAAATAAGACAACATTGAATGGCAGCTTGTCTCTGAGATTCATTTCAGGGTTATGTCTCCCTCTAGTGGTAACAGAAGGAAACACACAAAGCAAAGTGGCTGAGTACACAACATTCAGTATGCTTTAACAAAACAAGACAACATTTTCTGGTAACGTGGTTTGTTTGCATTTGGTATTAAGGTTCCCGACTCATATCATAAGAGGAACATTTAGCTAAATACAGATGAAACTGCATTAAAGTAGTATTTTAAGGGCAAAAACTGTTATTAGAACTTGTGTAATATGTAAAGAAATACAACCTTGTCTGTCAGACCTGTGATGTAACATTGTTTTGTTAATGCAAATTTGTGATGATTAACAACATAAAAATTCAGAACTATTGTTTAGTGTATACGTTTATTGTAATGCTGTTCAGGTCAAAAATGTAAAATCTTCAGTTAATACAGTGATTTAACCTTAGTTCCAGCTATTTCCTATAACTGTGTTGAATAATTTCACTGAGACAAACAATAAATACAATCATTCATTATATAAATATACATCAGATGATATGAGACACTGGGACTAAATACATGCATTTATGAGTGAATACTTGTGAGAAGCTATAAACTACTTTTCTCTGTACAGCAGGAGAAGCGATTAAACTGGCACATTACTTACAGTTTGCAGGCCTGAATGCTAAAACACAGTTATTGCAAAGTGAAAGATTCAATACAATCAGTGCAAACTAAGTCAAGATGTTTGTTGTTTATCAATACCCAGTGAGTAATACTGTGTATACATCAAAACATGCCAGAACAACCAATAAAGTTGCTGCACACTGTGCTGAAACAAACTTAAAACAGCTTCATGATGGATAGAAACATCTTTCTGACTCACCATTCTTAGTCTTTCTCCACATGAAGAGTCCAGAGATGCAGACGGCCAGGAGCAGCAGTCCTACAACAATAAGTCCAACGGCAGCAGCAGCAGCAGGAAACTCTGAGGGAGAAACTGGAAACACAACAGAACATTTACACTTCGTCTCTACAAACTGCTCCGCCTGATAATGATGTGGAGGAAACTTTATTAATGAGACGAAGTGAGAATAAGAAACAAACGTGTAGCTCAGTGAGCACACGAGGCTTTCTTAAGTACGGCATGGTCTCCATTGATGACTAACACTTTAGCACCCGCCCCTGCCCCACTCACACTTAATAACCTAGTTATGGTAAAACTAGTCCAGGTCAAACAATCAAACAGGCCACGACTTTACACATTGATGCCATATGTGTTATGTAACGTGGGAGCAACATGCCAGCTCCAGATGAACAAAGTGGCGTCACCCTCACACAGGCCAAACCTGTGGAAGTATACAACACCTGCGATGAACAGAAATACCTACAACGCACAAACCTAATCTCTTAACACACAACAAAAGTGTAGCAACACTCCCTTAATAATAGTGGTTCTATTATGCCTCTGACTAGAATAACAGGAAGTAGCCAGGTTGTGGTGAGTTAAGACTTGTCCGGTGGGCGCACACACTGGACCTGTTCTGCATTCTCTAAAAGGACAAATGACGGACAGCAGCAGCGTGTAACCTGTGTTACAGCCTATTAGCTCCCACGTTACACCGTAGATGTTCCACAAGACAAGACCGGATGTTATGAAAATAACAGGAAGTTGGTGTCTTACATAGCTCCGTATGTGCGCACGTACTCTGAAAGAAAGCCGATAACGGACTGAAATTATTTTAGTTTACTAACCACAAGCAACGTTAAGTCACGATCCGTTCTTACCCCAGTTGGTCCTGATCACTGCTTTGTCCAGTGTGATGATGACGTCGTCCTTCACACCAGAGAGCTGAAACACACAGTCGTACCTGCTCCAGTCTTCAGGTTTGACTGATGACAGGTCAACACTCATCTGGAAGGTCCCATCAGTGTTGGGGAGGATCTCTCCATGTTCCACGTCCTCATGAATCTCCTCTCCATCTTTCCTCCAGAACATTGTGGCTCTGTCAGGGTAGAAGCCTGTAGTGTGGCAGCTGACCGGAGAGGAGGGAGACTTCTGGAGGAGAGACACTGAGGGGAGAACTGAAGAGAGAGATTTATAAAACTATAAAGAGCAAAAGAGACATTATGTTGTTGTGTTCATGAAACTACATGAAGTCATGCTACCTGTGCTCTGCGGAAAGATCTTCAAATAAGCCTGGTACTTGTTCAGCCTTGCAGGGCACTGTAGAGTGTTAAACATCTTTTTCGCTTGTAAGTAAACCGTTTCTCTGTCCCACTTGTGTTTGGTGAAGACAGCCTGTGGTTTCGCAGCAACCCATGGCATTGTCTCCGGATCCAGTGACAAGAAGTCTTCTCCGTCGTAACCGAACTGATTAAAACCGTGAGCCTCTCCAGTCTCATCGTCCCATTCACAACCGTGCATCCTCTGGAAAATGTGGATGCCTGAGAGGGACAGAGATGTCAGTAAACCAGAACACATGTGCACAATACACGTCAGCTCATTGAGCACACTGATAAACCCCCATGACCCTGTGGTCCACAAGTCTGTCATACAGATTAGTTTTCAAACCTTCTGTTTGGTTCAGTTGCTGCTTCAAAATATCAATGTTGGCTCTGTGGAGGTATTGGTAACGCACGCACTCCTGAGAGTACCACTCCAAACGCTGGGGCTCATCTTCAAACAGTTTTTTGGCCCAGCCCTGTTTGGGTTCTGGTATCTTTTGGTTGCTGTCACAGTAAACCAGCCGGACTCCATCAACCTCAGAGAAACCCACGAAGTCTGGAAAGCTCTGGAGTCCAGAGGACGCAGTGAGGTAATACCTGAGGCAGTGCTTCACTAGGGGGACAAACAGGGCTTTTAATCCCACACTGTTTCCTTTAAAAGGTGGTGTAACATAGTCTATCTACAGTATAATGTGACATGGCACCAATGGTGGATGGGACAGCTCAACACACTACAACACAAACAAATGAAGAACAGATCACCTGCATAAGATAAGATTTAATGAAGACTTACCTGCAGATGCGACATGACAGACAAGCAGTAAAAAAATAGACGTTTTCCTCATGTTTTTTTAAATACAGATTGGAAAAACATTGTCTGCCGGCGAATAAATGCAATTTTCACCCACACGAATTAGGAAATACTCAGTAATCCTGTCATGACAAGTCCTAGTGAGCAATTCCCGAAAATGAAACTAAACACAGAGTCTGCAACAGTATCCGACTCTTTCAGAGACACAGGAGCATTACCAAAAGAATAAAAGTTCAACTGGAACGAGCGAGCTGGTCCCATTTATTCCTGTCAGCCATGACGTGCAGACCAACTACTTCTACCCCATGGTTACATTACAGTGTTAGTGTCACCTGGTGCAGCTTATTTTATCCAGCAGACAAGGTGTTTAGAGTGACGTGTGGTTTGTGTTCCAGCCCTCCTCCTCCTCCTCCTCCTCCTCTCACCTCAGCAGTTTCTGCACGACTACCGTAAATGTCATATCTATTGCGCACTTAAAACAAACGCCGCTGGCGGCTCACAAAGTATTAGTGCTCAGAGCAAACATGTTTCATTCTCTGTAATGAAACAATAACATTTTTACATAATAATCAACAATAAATAATAATCGAATTGATTGTTTAGGTTTAATGTGTGAAATAAATGCACCAGTTCACTGCAGTTTAACTTCGTGCTGCCAGTGGATTCCAAATCCTAACGCGTCACCAAACCTGCCTTCACAAACAATTTGGAGATCAAAATTAAATCAGGTAAAATAAATAAAAAAAATATTCTGATGTTTTTGTTTAGTCAATGGAAAAGCTAACAACAGCAAAATATATACATTTCACACAACAAAGCTCATAACAGGACATTTAGAGCAAAAGAAGATGTTGATAATTATCATCAAAATAAATGTTTGTATTGAAAAAAAAAGACTCACAAGATGAACAGTCCAACTTTCACTCTTAACACTTCAGAGAAAGTTTTATACTCTTGTTATTACACAGGTGATATGTGGAAATAGTAAACGGCATGGGTATCTAACATAAATTAGAATTTAAAAAATTACATTCAGTTGTCAAAAATTCTTAATGGATAATTAAGTGGTGCTCTTACTAATCCAATCCAATCCAACTTTATTTATAAAACTCTTTAAAACAACCAGCACAGGACCAAAGCGCTCTACAATAAATAAAATGAAATAGCATCACATAAAAATAAAAACTAAATAACCAACTATGGTTTAGGGAACAGGTAGAAGTCTGCTGACTCTAGAGTCAAACGTTTTGAAGTTCAGTGTCTACAGCAAAGAGTGAAATGCTCCAAGAAAGAGCTGCTTGCAGCTGCTTGGGCATAAAGCTCTGGGGGTCACAGAAGGCTCCTGTGGAAGGAGCATGTGGGTTTGCACATATAATAATTGGTGAGTGAATTTTGAACATCAGTGTGTTAAGGAAACCGTGAAATGCTCTAAGGAAGAATCTGAAGGTGTGTTACACATGTAGCTTACAAGTTTGGAGAACAGGTGTGCCAAGTGGAGGTTGTTGGTTCTGTCCTTATGCAACACAGTGACTTTTGTAGGTCAGTGTCTAAGCTTGACCACATGGGTTCAATACTAATAATGGAGATTGATCAGTGAATTTTGAAAGTCACTGACTTGTGGAAAGGCTAATCTGCTAAGGTAAAGGTAAACCATTTGGCTAAATAGTCTAGTGGTTACAAGATAGATTTGCAACCTGAGAGTACAGGTTCAATCCTTACATGGCGATGACAGAGGATTTTGAAGGCCACTGTTTAATGGAAAGGCTAATATGCTATAAGGTATAACACATAAATAGCCTAGAGATCAACAGGATGGGTTTACAACTCTGCTGGAACAGGTTCTTCCCTAATGGGAAACAGTGATTTTTTTAATGCCACTGTCTACTGGAAAGACTAAACTTCTATAAAGTAAAGCATGCAAGCATCTGGGCAAACAGCCTGAAACTGTGAGCTGCAGCGCTACTGCAGGTGGGCTGCAAGAGGTTGTCCACATTCATTAAACAAAAGAAAATGTGGTTTACTCACTGTGGTTTATGTACAGTAACATATTTATACCAAAAGTGATGGTGGGTCAAACACTGGCCTTAATCTAAGCATATATCATTCAAACATCTGGCCAACCAGCCTGAAGGTTTAAAGAGTCGTGTAGAGCTCCTTATTTGATTCTAACATAGATCGTAGAAACGTCTTTTGAAGTGTTGAAACCTCATGTTAAATTTTCAATGTATGTTTTTGAGAACATTTTTTATTCTAAAGAATGAAAATTAAAAGAAAAAGATATAAATAGAGTCAGTAACTTTGATTGTCATAGATATATGCCAGTTTTCATAATATTCTAAAAGTACTGGATCTGTGAGAAAAACATCACTATTTTGTTGAAGTGAGAGCTAACAGCAAGGTAATAGAATGCATGGTACTGTAAAATCAATAGTATATTTGATTAATGAAGACTGATTAGGTCTAATTATGACTTGAGATCACGCAACACTACTGTGAACCAACATGAAAACATTATCCCAACGGCTGCTTTGCTGCCTCTGCAACTGGCCAGCTTGCCATTGTGGAGGGGAAATTAATTTTATGAACTTTACTAAGGTATGATAATAATAATAATATCCTGATAATGTCAGTATGGCTGTGTACAAGCTGAACCTCAGAAGAAGCTGAGTGATGCAGCAGAACAATCACCCTAAACAAAATATTGCATAAGTAACCTGCTGCTAAAAATAGCCCTTAAAAAGTACAGTTTCCTCCTGAGTCACGTTTTATCAAGATGACACTGAACAGCTGTTTTAGGAAATTGCTGAGCATTTTACAGACCAGCACACGGTTGGTTTGGTTCTGTCACATGGGATTCATTGTAAAGAATGAATGAAGCAGCCTTATACTGGAACAGCTATTGTTGTAAAACCTGACAAACCCATGACTATGTTCATCTCTCATGCCAAACTAACAAACTTTGATATACTGAACTGTTTGTTTGATTTGTGTTCATGTTCTGACCTCTGGTGGTAACATAGTGACACAGTGTTGTGGTCCTTATCTAACTAACTAAATAACTTAATGGTTTAGAGAACAAGTCCTTCAGGACCTGGCTTTGTGCACTAGATTCATTGATTGGGAGGGGTGTCTTTTGGAAATATAGTGTAATATATAGTGTGTTAGAATTATCTGGAGGATGCTGGTCAGTCAGTGGGTCAGTAGTTTACAAAGTTAGAAAAGGGTAGAAATGCTGTTGCTGTTTTCTAGGTCATTGTTTGTGTACAAGAAAGACTGAAATGCTCTAAAGACGGTGTTTTAAGTGTCTGCACATTTAGCCTAATGCTAAGGTCACTGTCGAAAGGAGAGAGTGAAATACAGCAAGAAAGTGGATAAAGTATATGTCAGTGAACCTGGGAATTTTGAGTGGGAACTGGGAACACGGGAACCTTTTTATTTAGATTTTTGAGTTTGTCCCTTAGTTTTATTTGAAGGTTTTTATGAGCTGTAACCTGGTTTAAACTGGATTTTATGTTTTGCGCATTAGCAGTAGTTTGTGACTAATCCTCATTTGCTCACAGTGTCTTGACAAGGAAAAAGTGTGCCTACTTCCTGAAGAGCATTCTTGCTTTTTCAGACACCTGACTGACCCATGATTCCAACCCTGGTCTGATTGGCAATAAGGGAACAGCACACACTTCTACACCTCCATGCCGTATGGTCAAAAATTCAAAATCTGTGCACATTTCCACTTCAAACTGGGAAAATCATTCCTTCATGAACCTTGTGAAGATGGACATTGTCATGTTGAAAGAGGAAAAACAAAATTATTTCCATGAAGTAAAATAGGGGGCCCAGCCTGAACCATAATAAACAACCACAGACTAAAAGTACACAAAAGCACATCCAAAGTGTCCACACGTGTTTGACCACACAGTGAATTCACATAATGTTTATAACACAGCACATTGCGGTTTGGAAATGAGTCAGTTCTACCACAAGGTGGCACTACAAGCTTGCAGGTAACTAAAGATTCATGAGCCTGACAAAGTCTTTAAAGTCTTTAATATGAACTGTGTAAAACTACGCAAAAGCACGAAATATTTGTCACAGCAATGTTTCCAAGCTGTGACACTGTAAGAAAACATATTTATTTGTACTGAGTGATGGAATCAAACCACTGCACTGTGAACATGTTTGGAAGAGGAGGTTTGGATCCTGATCAGGGGCCAATATAAACCATCAGTGCAGGTTGAAACCAGACCTGGCATGGGTCTTCTTGGTCCATTACATCTGCGGCAGCTGCGGAGCATCAACACTTCCTCCTGATCCAAAGTGATGTCTCGAATCAAAGTGATGTCTTGTTTTGTAGACGTAAATATGACAAACTGCTTCAAAGCACCTGTAAAACCTTTCGTAGGAGATAACAGTGGTGCATGCATGGATAAACAGGGATTAGTTTCAGCTCAGCTAGCGTGAGAAGAGGGAGTGATGATGCATTGGACTGATAACCAGCAGAATAGGGTGTTTTTTCTGAATGCAAGGTATTTGGCAAGGAAGAAGAGGCGGATGAGTGTGTGTGTGTGTTAGGGTGTGTGGAGGCAGGATGAGGAGCGAGGGAGGGAGGAGAGGGGGTGGATGGAAAAGTCGGCAAAGATAAAACGTGTCTGAGAGAATCATATACTACACTCAAATTTAGTCCAGAGCTCTGCATCAAGATAAACAGGCGAATTAACGACCAGATCTCCTTATGAAACTCAATCTCTTTCACATGCCAGAGAATTGAGCACACACACGCTCACACAACAACCCACACACCACTTAACAGAGATTCCATCTAAAAGTATGCAGCATGATATATCACAGATCCTCCTCGAACAGTTTGCTTTTGTTTTATTCTGCTCTGAAAGATTGATAAGTCAGAATCTTTAAATCTGTGGATTTACGGTTCTGATTAACATCAAGGGGAAGAAATGTAGTACACCAGTATTTCAAGTAGCTTGTAGTATTTGAGGGATTAGGAGATCAACCCTCTGTTTTTACTTTGTTCATTAAATCAGTTACACACAAAGGATTACAGCTCCATAAGTCCGTAAGTTGCTTAAAGTGTCCTGACAACAGATCCTGCCCTAGTTTAAACTTTTGAACTCTGTTTGGTGCAGGAGGCCTGGAGACGACTGTGCCTGTCTGTAAACCTGCACAGAGCACACTAGGACCTGAAATTACAGCTGCAGCTTGTTTTTTAAGGGTGATTTAACGATTTCTCAATGAGGGAACCTAAAGTTTAGAATATTTTATCAAAAACATGTGTTCCCACTTTTCAAGAATATTTCATACACTGAATCAAAAGATTATCAGTAATGTAGAAAGATGCTCACGAATCTGCAGCAGTTTGGCTTCTTTTAGCTCATTGTTTTGGTTTCATGACACGTTTAATGTTTGGTACAATATCGATATTCTCATCACTTCTAGCAACTGGCATCACCAGCCCAGCGGCTCCTGATGAGGAGCCACTTATATAAATCTGATGGCATGAAACATTGTCTGAATGTGTTTATATGTGTTTTTAACTTATTTAATGTAATCAAATTAAACATTGTTGAATAACTATCAAAATGCTGTTTAACGACACAATAAAATCTGAGTTTAATATGAGCTCCACTTCATCACCTATGTTTACTAATGTCCATTGGTTTGTTCATTATTTTTATACTTTGCCAGTGTTTTCGTGCTGCTCGTTGGTTTTGTTCACTCACCACTGTTGACACTTCACAATGCTGGAGTGAAGTAATTTCTCAACGCCCTCTCTTTCTGTCTGTTGATGCTCTGTTGCTTACAACAGAAATTAGTTTTTTTTTGTTTGTTTTTTTATAAATGACATTACATGCACTGTAAAATAACAGTGCCCCTGCTGCCTGTATTCTGGTGAAACTATTTACAGTGCAGTGCAGGACTCCATGTTATTACAAATACTTCTTGCCAAGTTTCATGTTCCATTACAGCAATGAGAGATTAAAAGAAAAACACAGACTCTCACATGTCTGATTGGCGTCTTAATTTGTTTTGACCTTGTATGTTTTGCTTCTGACTCTGCCTTTGTATTGGCACTGCTCTCTGATTGCCAGGGACATGTTGCAGGATGGACTATAGCCAGTAAAATGCAGTGAGGTCATCAGTTTAGGTAAAGCCCCAGATGGTTACAAACCCGGGTGAAACCTCCACTTCAGCTCATTAATCAAAGCTGTTTTTTCTTTCTTCTTCTTTTGGCCGAGCAATGGCAAAGATTTCTACTAATGCCGTTATATTAACCAATATTCTCCTGCCCTGATTAGTCACTCTCAGAGTGAATTAGCCTGTAATTTGGCTGTAAAGGACATTACAGCCTGCTGGGCAGGAGCCTGGCTGTGCTAGCGAGGCCCGGTAATAGTGTTGATTACTCATCACTCATTAGGTTCCTTTCACTGCCAACGCTAAGCCCTCATCAGGAGATTTTTGGCTGAGTGTCCGAGCAGGGGCCCTGATCCAATTCACCTTTAAAGTTCAGTGGACCTGTTTGGGGTGCCACGGGTCAGCGCATCATAACTGCTATGCACTCTCAGAGGGGCCCTCATTACCTCACTTCCTGGTACTACTGTACTAGACAGAGATTTTAATCTCACATTTGCCAGTGTTTGTCACATAGCATATTAAAATGCTTAATTAAAAAAATTGTAAACTCAACTTATTTTACAAAGTAAGTATATAAGTATTTATTAGTATTTGTTTTGAACAATTTCCACCAGAGAAGGACCAAAGAGCCACGTTATTATGTCTCTGTATATGTGTCCACTTCACAGCATCACTACAGCCAAGAGCAAGAAAACACACACTCTGACGTCTCTGTACAACAGTTGCTTTGGGAGCCTACGCTGGCACAAACACTTCAGGTTCATTCAGTCTGTTTTTATTTTTAAATAGTTTTGCTGACAGCACTTAAAATGTGGGATTATGATTACGCTCTAGTATTGCTGCTACTTTTACAAATCAGATTGACAGAATCGTTCAGTTTTTAAACTAGCGCTTTGCACCTCAGGGCCACTGTAGTTTCTCATAAGACACATTTATTAGTCTGTATAAAGAACTGAATCCCGACTTGAAAGCTTGCCTGGCAGTGCAGTGTTTAGCTCATTAACCTTTTTTTCTTCTTAGCACCTCACTCCAGTTAACAGTCTGTGGCCTTTTCCCTACTAAGACACATTCATGTAGCTGCCAACCAGGTCAATGCTGCAATTAAGCTGCTTTAAACTTGTTCAGTGGTGCTTGGAGGCCGTAAAAATACTTCCGTTTAAGTGTCAATGGGAGCCTGTGGTGGTTAACGCTGTATTCATGGGAGAATACATTGTGCCCAGTTAATGTAAGTAGTCCGGTCATTAGGTCAAAAGGGCAACAAGAGTTAAGGATACATGAAAGTTTATTTGAGTTAAAAACTACCAGATTGATTATGTACTGTGTAGATTTCTTTTTATTTTAGATTTCTCAAGCAACAGAATGTGTGGACACATTTCCTTGTTCACCTCGACCCAGATGTACTGAGGTTTATGACTGTGCGGTGCATGTCGGACAGCGGCATCTCGCTCAGAGTAGCAGTCCGTCAGGACAGCCATCATCAATCTTGGTCTTCCGTGAATGGCAGATTGGCTGCCATAAACTGCGCCTGATTGCAGCGTGCTGTTCCCAGCGGAAGAGTTTTCATTCCAGGAGAGGCCTGGAAACAAAACCCTGCACATACAAACACTGTGTGTGGCACACTGAACTGTGGCACATTATAAGATGGTGTGTTACACGTGTTTGCACCAGTATTACCCAGATACAAAACAATACAGCTGAGAATTTAAATTTCTCCATTCTTTTGATGGTATTTATTTATAATTATCTTAGCATATGCCTATTTAACAATGTGGAAATCTTAAAAAGCAGTTTGATCCATTGCTCAGAAACAATGAGCTGATGTTATTTGTAATTGGGTTAAAGTCATGGCCTCAAGTCAAAAATCCCCGCAGCGTTTAGACTGAACCAGAAAAGTGTCAAGTCAAGTGGACTGAGAGCAGCTGGCAGAGACATGTGGGCCTCAGGAACTCTTTATGTATGTCCGTAACCCGAGTCTGGTTTTTTTTGTTCTTCATAGATAAAATTTATCTGAATCTGTTGTCAGAGCAACTAGAGGCAGGTGTGCGGATGGGTAATGAGGCTCAGAAAAGCTGATAACAAATGACAGGTGCAGGCAAAACTGAGTATATTATTGTGGAAATGACACTGGAAAATAATTGGAGGACGGCTATGCCAAGCTATAATTCCTCAGCAGTTTCCTTTCGCTGTATGAAAACTAAACAAAAACACTGTAAGCACATCATCATCTGTCAGCGTGTGTTTTATCATGTTAGCGTGCTAACATTTGATAATACAGGTGAGACTGATACTATTGCAGGTGTAACATTAACGTTACATCGTCAGGTATTTTAGCAATCCATCCACTTCCAGTCAAAGCCAAAAATATGTTTAGGAAAATTCAGAGCATCAATTAAATCAGACAGATTTATCTTCTGGGAACCATGAATGTTTATGCAGTGATTGTTGACGTAATGCAGTCATGAGCTATACCTGAGTTATATTCAAATTTAATTGATCATTTTTAGGTGTAAAAATATAGGTGTAAAGACTCCAGCTTGGTTAACGTCTGTCCTAACACTCCCAGGAAAGTTAAGATGAATGAGTTCAACCCAAGACACAGTTTTTAAAGCAGTGAATTTGATCATATTCAATACAAATGTAGAACATTCAGTTATGGTTGTTAATACATGATAAAAGATTAAGTTAAGTTTTTAGTTAGATATAAAATGTTAGATGTTTACTTTCTTGCCTTTTATAGAGATGTTTATTTATTTAATTTCAACAGTCATAGGATGTGTGTTCTCTGCAAGATTGATAGCATCGCATAGTAGGTGATGGTGAGTGAGCTCAGCCAGCTTCAAGTCGAGGAAGTGTGTGTGTGTGTGTGTGTGTGTGTGTGTGTGTGTGTGTGTGTGTGTGTGTGTGTGTGTGTGTTTGTGTGTGTGTGTGTGTGTGTGTGTGAGTGTGGTCAGACGCTCCATGCCACCAGCTTAACCCCTGGATTCCCGACATTCCAGCCCAAAGTCAGGCACAAGTCTCACCACTGGTCCATTTAAGGTGATTGACGTTATTTGCTACCATTAGGCACTACTATGTAATTGACCTTTGACCCTCACAAGCGACCTGTTGAAACAGCTTTAAACCGGATCGTCTAATCTCCATGGGAAAAGCCCTCAATCTAGACTCAGGGCTCTAAAAGCAATCAACACCTAAAGGTGAAAGAGGGGAGTCAGGGTCACTGCTACCAGATCACTGATCGAGTCAGCGAGGCGATGATGATCATTTTGTTCAGACCCAGTTGGCAGCATAATCACACTTCATCAGAAAGAAACTTAAAATACAGTGGAATACAGTGATCTATCTGTCAAAAGATAGATAGATCTAAAAGATTGATCCTGTTGATGCCGTCAGAAGGTGTTTTCTGTGTAAACGATCGGGGACCACCATAGTATCCCTCTGTGCAAAGATGTACTACCACCACTTTTCTTTATTCCAGATTTAGTCATATTAAGTGTTTATCTTCCAAAGCTGTAACTTTTTAGTGCAAAATTCCCTCTTTTTTTGTTCGACTGCAATTCCAGTTGTGGACGAAGTACTCAGAGCATTTACTTCAGTAAAAGTAGCAATGCCACAGTGTAGAATTACTCTGAGCGTATGTAAAATGCTGCTCAAATAAACGCACAAAGGTATGAGTTAAAAACCTACTCGACATTTAAAAAATAAAAGTGCAGACTGGAAAATTTCACATCAGTGAATATGTTTTCAATGTATTGTTATGTTCTACACAGTTTTAATAATCATATGTTTATAATCTAATAATTTTTATTGACCTTTGTTTGGTAGTTTGTGAATTTTACACTGGGGATCAATAAAGTCTGAGATTTTATTTTATTAATCAGATTCTGAAAAGTTACTGAAGTCGAGGTATGACGTGGCAGACAATGAAAAAAACTCAAATAAAGAAGAAATACCTCATGATTATACTTAAGTAAATGTTCTTACATACATGCACAAAATAACCTTATTTATATATACTTTTGCTCAGCGAACATATTTTTGTATTTTTGTCTGCAGAGCCGCAGCGTGTGACTCCAGGCCACCTCTAAAATCCACTCGTTTTTCTCGTTAGATGTGATGCAGTCTGACAGTCTGGAGAGATTAACAGAGCTTTGACAATAAGACATTGTTTCAGATGATACTGATCAAAGTTCACTTTAATCCTGTTAATTAAAGCAAAGAATAACACTGAGCAAATCCACGACTTAAAAGAGCTGGATGAAGGATTTTGATCCTGTAATTCTCTGTTAATACTTTAGTTTCTGATTTGCAGCTGCCTCCATGCAGGAAGAACCTGCACAAATGTGCAGCTGATCAACAACTTTATCAAGGCCTGAAGAGTGAAGACCTCGAGTAAACCTGCTGATGAATGCACACGTGGTGGGAGGTCTCCCTGATTTGGCGTTAATGCCCATAAACGCTGACCTCTCCCATGCCATGTGTCTCCCAGATCCAGATATGACAAGTGGCTTTACAGATCAAAACATGCTTTCATCACAGCGCCCGCAGAGATAAAGACATATACACGAATGAAAGAAATCAAATCAATAAGGTTCATTAGGATATGACTGCTGTCAAAGTGCAGCTACCAGAGTTTTAACAGGTACCACAACACGAGATCGGATCAGGCGGTCATTCTCCTCCTTTGGACTGGTTTCCAGTTAGTTCTAGGACTGATTTCAAATTTTAACTTATTACTTGTTCCCGTTAAAGCCAACACAGGGTTGTGCCCCGAGCTATATCTCAGACCTCTTAACCCTTTTCATTCCCCGAGGTTCACAAATGCAGCTCTTCTGGCTGTTTAGTCCAGACTGAAAAACAAAGGTGGCAGAGACTTTGTAGTCACAACTCACAGACTGTGGACTGTGTCCCAGTGGAAATCAGTTGTCCGAGTCCGTCTTGTCTTTCAAAACACTTCTGAAAACACATTTTTAAGAAGTGTTGGATGGGTGTGATTTTTACCACATCCACCTGAGAATGTGTGTTTTGTTCTCCTGTGATGATGTTTTGTGACATGTTATTTTTTCCCCTGACCTTATAACTCTTATTATATTTAGATGCATTGTTTTTTAGTTCAATCATTTAATGCTGTCGATGTACTTTCCTGCAGTAATATTGCAGATTAGTGTTTGTTTTTATATGTTTCTGTGTCATGTTCAGGGCTGTTTTATACTGTTACAGCTATTTTCTGCTCCCAGTTGAGAAGATATGTTACAAAAAACATGAACTTCTGAGTTCATTTAAACATGTTTGTGCTTCTGTTTTGCTCAGCCTCTGCTTGTTTTTCCCATCAACACTCCCTCCACATTTACTACTCCTTTGTTTTCACTGCAGCATTTTTCTGAGTGCAGATAAAACCCAGATCCAACAGTTTATATGAAGTACAATGCTCCTCTATTACAACCATGACATGTAAAATATTTCCTCTTGAAGTAACCACACATTTCCTCAAACTGCTTTAAAGTCATAATTGAAAACAGACAGCTTTTGTTCCTCTGAGTCACAGTAGCCTGAAATATGTTTAAGTCTTTGTTGTTTTCTTACGATCCAGGTGAATCACGGGCACATTTAGGCTTTAGTCAAACGGCTATGGGAAAAGCATTTGGGTAAACGTTGATTGGAGGAATCTGTGACTACAAGCTTCTGTTTAAAACAAACGTTAGTGTATGTGTTTCTTAATGTATGCATGAGAAAGTGGCCCCGCTGCTTCGACTGAGCGCTCCCTGTGAATAAATGCACGGATTTATGACTGTGTGTGTGTGTGTGTGTGTGGCATAGCAGCGGGGCTTTTCCGTCTTGTCAGTGAAAAACATTAGTGTCATGCCCCCACAAAACCAACCCACCACCCCTTCAGCCCCCTTTCCCTCCCTTGTTTAATTCAGTCCATCAACACTTCCTCCTTCAGCCTGTTAGTGTCACACTGCATTTCCTCTCCGGCCTCAACCAGACCAGCTCACCACAATCGGCCCGGTTTTGGGTTTCCCTCAAACGGCAAAGGGCTTCAAAGTCAATAACTGCTTTTTTGATTTTTATTGACCCTAAGACTCGGCTCCCCCTTCTCTCCACCCAAATGCCACTCGCCCCCACATTTCTTTAAGGGGAATAAATTACAATAAGGAGGCCGATCGCGTTGAAGTCGGTAAGCGTTGTTGTCTTCCTGATTGCACCTGCAACTCATTTGACAAGGTGTTGAAAAAATTCCCAGCCTTCAGCACCTCAAAGGATCCCTGAATGTCTAATTTTCGCACAGATGAGGACGACTAAAGGCTTTAGGTTTCAAGGTTTAGATGTTTATTAAGAAGATTAAAGCTGACTTCTTTACTCAAGTCTTTGATACTTTAAGAGTCTTCTGTTAGGATGGGTCTCTGCATTTGCTCCACACACACAACACTATGAAGAAAGATGTGACACGTGCAGACAGTAATTCTACTTCATGAAAGTAAGCAAGGTCAATGTAAAGTCCAGTTAGATGGAACAAGGGAAGGTGACAAGTACATACAGTACATACATAGTAACATACTGTATGTTTTCAGCTGTAAATAGTTAAACTGAAATGCATTTGGATTTGCAGAGCATCTTTACATATTTATATATAAACACAAACTGGATTCGACATTTTTATGTTAATTAGTCATATGACTAAGTTTGACCCCAACTTCTTCCCATAATTGCAGTGTGGATGGTTAATGGTCAAACGTGGACACTGTGATGACTGAGGAGTCGGCAACTTTTGTTATAAAAATCTTCCAGATGAAAGTTTGGATCAGACCAAAGTTGTTTTGATGAACTTTGCTTTACACTGACGCACGACAAAGAAGTACCGTCTTCTTTTGCTGATGTTAGCAAAGATGCTAATGCTGAAGCAGGGTCAACGGGCAAACACCGCTGGACTGCAGCCAGAGAAAGTTTACCAACCAAACGACAACTGCAAAGCAAATGGATCACAGCATCAAGACATCATTTAGATCAGGTGACCCATTAAATAAGTCGAACCAATGTTACAAGAATGAACTTAAAAAAGGTTATTCACGGCCTGTGACTGAGATTATGCAAATAGATAAAACACAACATAGATGCAGCATTTCGGCTGTGTTTCTGTATGTGGATGTGTTTTTTGGAACACATGATGAAGATGTTTCCTTAATATTTGCAGGTGTTCTTTTAAGCGGCTGGATCACCTCAGCAGCTTGATATTTATTACACAGATACAGTAGAAGACTACAAGGCGCTTTTGTCTTGTAGCCACAGTACAAGTTGTTCGCCTAAAGTCACCGGCCTCATTTCAGTGAATTCATTTGAAATATATCAGACTGTGAAAGTTGATGATGCAGCAGATTGAATTCTTGTCTTATGAAATTGTACCACAGAAGGAGGTTTGTGTATAGGAATATATCACTTCCTGCGAGGGGTAAGATGGAGAAAGAACAGACAATCTGTAGGTAATCAACCTCCCAGTGACTGCCTGTGATCTTTTTGGGGAAATCGACTCACTAATGGCTCGCCCTGTGTCCTGTGTCATTTCCTTTTGATGTGATAGGGCAGTGATGATCAGTGATCTGGCTGCGTGTAGTAAAGAGCTCTCAGCAGGCACTTTTAATTACCGGGGGGACTGATTTTGGCCGCGGAGCCCACCTCGTCTGGTTTTTATTTCCAACTGCAGACTGACTGTAAAACAACACTACCAGCGCTGTCACCCAAAACCAAAGCTGCTCATGTACAAAAGTAACCGAGGCCCTGATTATCATTCTGTGTCGGCCATGTGAGCGACAGTTGCTCTGTTTTTACTTACAGTCCCCTCCCTCCCTCCCGCCCTCCCTCCCTCCTCCTCCTCTGTTTCTCTCTTTCCTTTAAGTATCATTCTGCACACATAAAAACTGATGTCAAGTGCACACGCTACATGCTCTATCTCAGACAAATCAGAGCCAGGTGTGTCCATATGAGAGAGTTCATGTTAGAGAGATATTACAAACATCTGCGTGTTCTGCGTGTCCTCATCACTTAGATCCCCGTGTGACAGTAAAAAGCTGCGGAGAGGAGAAGAGGGGAACACCCGCTAATAAGTAACTCTGCCCGGTTTGTTCTGCTGCCAAAAGGCCTGACGGATGGGGCTCTGCAGCAGGGACAGGGAGCTGACACACACACACACACCTTCCAGTCTGACGACAAGTACACTGTTTCTTAAAGTTTATTTTTTGCATATAAATGCTTATTGAATTTGCATTAGCACTATAATGTGCACATGACTAATGTTGCAAATGTAGTGTTGATACTACTTTGTTGTGCAAGATGTTTTTCAAACCTTCAACCTGCAACTTCACCAAAGAGAAAGTCGATTTGAACCAGACTGGACACGACATTTCACTGGAAGCTTCTTTATGACCAATTTTCAGGTTTCGCTTTGTGTATTGGATTTTGAAATTCACTGTGGATCAGAAATACCAAACCCACATTCCAGGAACTTCCAAGCATTCCTTTCACACACAGACTTATTTTATTGGAGATGCTAATTCCCCATGCCCTTCATCTAGATGTTGGACTTTTAAAATGAAGTAGGAATTGAATCTAACAGCTCAAAACCATAAAAGCAGATTTCTAAAACCCTGAGGCATTGAGAGAAACATACGGGACATGATGGGACAAAACTCTTTAGTTTTAGCTCTGAATTTAGTGAAGTAGTAGTAGTGAATCAAATGCTCGACCTCTAATGTCTTTATTGGGTTCTTCGCATGGTGGTTTTGGTGTAAGTGTGATTACTGTGTTCTCAGATGAAACGAACAACAGCAAAGAGGGAAAAAGAACTAGAGTTTGAATCAAACGGACTGAAGCCTTTGACGTCCTGGATTCAAATCTCAGGATCTGCAGTTAATTCAGTAAAAGTAAACACAAACGATCCATTACCATGTGGTGCCAACAGCTTGGACGATTCTTGTGAGACTCAGTGAATTTTTACTTGTGAAAGGTTCAGTACTTGCTGGTGTGGAGGTGACGCATCATCTGGTTTGAATCCGGCTCACTGTAGAGACGTGGAGCATCATAATTGATCATCCTGCCGCAGAGGGGCATAGCTTATGTTCTCAGCTGTAGTTTATGATCAATAGTGTTTGCAAGTATTAACATGTTGGCATTGTTACTCTGAGAATAGCAGGTTGGATTTAGCTTCATGGTGTCTCTGTCCACTTCCTCTTTCCTAAACTTTAGTCATCTCATCTTCCCTCCCTTGATCTCTAACAAATTTTATTTTCTCCCACTGTCTCCTTTCTTCTACTTATTTATCCCTCTGTTTCTCTCTTCTTCTTAACACACACACACACACACACCACTGCTGGCTCTCGTTCTCCTCCCCCTCAGGTACATCACAAAGATGAAGAAGTGGTATCAGGACGTTTCCAGTCTCAATAAAACTTCACCATTGTGAGGTGTTGTGCATAATATAAGTCTTTAAGATGCCAAGAAAATGTGGATCTGCGCCCACTGTCCTCTCATGAAACCTTCACCACAAACTGTAAGGTCAAGTATGAACTGAGGAAACATAATGTGGACGAGAAGTGCATGAGCTGAAAGACATACAGAGCTTTTTTTTTTGTTGAAATAACCAAAAGGGAAGAGGCATGTAGAAGCATGCTGCAAGCCCTTTGAGATGGGCTGCACAGGCTTTTCAGGGCTCCTTTACATCATTCACTTTTTCTTCATGGAAGTGGAGGAAGGCAGGAAAGTAGAGTCACGAAGAACATCATCAAAGCTGCAGACAACGCATCCAAGTGGCGGGACGGTAGTGGAGGGGCGCTGTACCAGGTGACAGCGTCTGATGATCCAGAACTTGAAACATATGTTGATCTTGTTATTTATTTATTTATTTATTCATTTTTAAAGATAATTTGCCTCCAGTGCTTATGGAATGTGTTTACAGTGGTTTATTTAATAATCTTTATATACAAAAGATTTGGTGACAATGATTTATTGTTAAATAACTATACTAAGATGCTTTTTTGTGTTAGTGTGTATTTAAAGATTAATAGATAAATAATAGAATAAACATATAGGAAAAAATAAAGTATGTCAAGTTAAAATATAAAAATGTGAATATGAATATATTATACTACAAAAGGATGGAAAGAACTAGAACCAGTCAAAGAAATGCAACAAAAAACAAGTAAAATTTTATTATTAAGCTTTTTCCCATCAAATGTCTGTGTTGGATTTCTGAGGAAAAACACAGAGGCTGGATTTAAGTTTCTTGGCCCGGAAAAAGTTAAAGTTAGAGAAAATAGCCAAAGTTATTTTTTTTACATGTCTGTGGTTCTTTTATTTATTTGCTTTTATACACAAATAAATAAAGTGCAACTATAAAACATCAAACAAACACAAAGGAAGAGACTGATTTACTGCACTGACTTTTAAAACTAAGCAGCAGTAAACACAAGTGTCATCATCATCCTCCTGATGAAGGAGAGCTGCGGTTGTAGTGACTCATTATTACTAAAGTTCAAACTGCAGACATGATGTAACTGACAGAAATGAACTACACTAACAAATGCAGCACAGCAAAAAACGTAATGTGAGGGATAAGTGCTTAATATTGCTGCAACAAAGTCTTATCGTATTTAATACTTGAGCAATCTTCTGTTTATCCGTAGCACTGACCCACAGAGGACACACCTGTCTGCAGCGATGAGCTACTCCAGATCCACCTGCAGCTCCTCCTCCAGCACTTTTCCACCTCACTCAACTGTGTAATCGCTCTCTGCCAAGTCTGTATCAGTGTGCACGCAGGCAGGAAAAAAAAAGTGGAGGATTTCAGATAAACCGAATCATTGCTGCTGCAGGAGGTTTCTGCTGAAGGCCCACGTTTGATACGAGCACACGTACAGGAAATAAAAACAAAGATCTTAATAAGATACTTCACGTCACATTGCTGCAATTTTCATTAAACACGTGACAATAAATCACAGAAGCTGTTGAACTATTTCTATCAAATCTTATGTATTTTTAGAGATAATCTCCACTGAGCAACAAGTAACTTGAAATGATTGAAATAAAAAGATTTGTTTTTCTTTGGTCACAATGAACTCCAGGTTTTAAAGCTTGTTTGTTGTGGTTGTAGAAAATGGATGTCAGGGACAACTTCATCCATGTGGCATCTTAACAGTGTTAGCCTGTTAGTCTGACTTTCAGTTACCACTTTTTTTATTTTAACGTCAGGAACATGCTGAAGTTTACATAAGAACACACAAGAATTAATAATAAAGAAATATAAAACACATTTGTACTGCAGAACTAATTTTTTTATTTCATTAAACAACCCCTCAGATTTGTCCTGTGACTGGTCAGAGAGGAATAGATATAGAAGGTAGAATATATATACTGTAATTAATTGAGTAGCTGCAACAGTAAAGTCAGCATTTAGCTGGTCTCTTCAACAGTGTCTATATTTCAGTATCTAACAGATGTTGAAACTCGTTGTCAAACCCTGTTTCACCTACTGTAGATGTCTAGACGTCTTTTGACCTGGAACTCATCAATCAGAGCTGACAGGGAATCGGAGGAAGTAGCGACTTGAAAAGAGCAAAGCCCCTGCAGCAAGGACTGCAAATAAAACGTCACTAAAGTTTACTTAACTGGCAGAAGGAGAAACAAATCACTTCCCTCGTGTGTCCGTCAGAGGCTCTGAGCCTGCTGCCATCTGACTCCACGGAGAGGATTTGCACTCCAAAGCCTCGAACAGGCTGCGTTTAACAGGACAAACACAGAGGTCAAGACGACAGGACATCACTTTGGCCAGAGGCTAAAAGCAAACAAGGGAGACACGTGTTTTAATTATTCCGTGTAAATAGTTGAGGAGAAAGTCTTTTCCTTTTGTTACATTTCTTCATCACTCCCTGTAAACATGCTTTCTGTACTATCCCAATTCTGATCTCAGTCACTGCAGTCAGGTCTTATTCCTTCTTAGCTTTCATTTCCTCTTGACTGCACTGTGGACATGTGTGAAACATTTAACATCACAGAAAACCTCTGCGAGGAAACAGAAAAACATGAGCCCGGGCTTATCCCCCAGCCATCTGATAGCAACAGCTGAATCCTGCACTGGATTTACACTCGTCTTTGTTTCCCCCGGCAAATATTTTTCTCCATCTCACAGCAAATCTGCCACAGCGAGACACAGTGCAGGAACGCCTCCGTACGCCACTATAGAGACGGCACATTCCAGTCTTTTGTCCTTCGCTGGCTGTTCAGAGCAGCTGCTTCCATCCGGCTGCCCCCCCCCCCCCCCCTTTTTTATATCTCACCTTGTTGTTTGGGGAGTGACAGTGAGGCCTTCACAGCATCACACACATTCCTTCACCTCGCCCTCCTGCCTCCCCACTTGATTGCTGCCCTCTTCTTAAAGGACATGTACGTTCTTTAATGTCTACAGCCCCATGAGACAATGGGCCACTTGACCTTTGACCCCTGTGAGGAAAAGGCAGGGTTAATCTGATGTTGAGATCCTCCACTGCCATTGTCTGAGAGGCAGTGGACCCACTATAGCCATTGACTAAAGGGGGGGCAGTCACTACATCTGCCCACCAATTTGTTTGTCACTTATTGCCCCCCTGTTCTGTCTCAACCTCCAACAAGCAGCCCACCCAGGGAAGATGGCGCTCTTTCCACTTGTCTGCTGACCCTGTGTTCACCCTGCAAACTGTCACTCACCCCGCTCATCCCTTTAACAGCGCAGAGGAAAACTGACGCGTCTACACGACAGGAACTGTGGTAGCAGGCGCAGTTCTTCAGGACAGTTAGGGGTACTGTACCTTTAACTGATCAGCATCAAAAACAAAGAAACACCAAACCTACAACAAGCAGTTGCGTTATTGAGACTGTCCCAAGACAAACATAATAGCTACTGATACTTACGACCTCTTATAGTAGCCGTGATGGCTGTTTTCATACAGTAACTATAAATCAAATGACGATTTAAGAAATGCAGACACTGTGGAAGGGGTCGCTGGTAGTGATGAGCCTACAGTAAATTATCACTTGAATCTGCAGCTTCTCTTGGTCACATGGGGCTTCACGGTATGTCTAAGCTCACTATTAGATGTCTGGTCCATAAATTTACTCTCACCACTCTCGTAGTGTTGGTTTTGGCCACAAACCAATTTTCAGAGAAAAAGCTCTAAAAAGGCCACAGTTCACCAAACAGCAGACAGAGACACTGAACACAGTGAAGCTGTTAGCAGCTAGAGAGGCAGATATACCAAAAACTATTGGACTTAGAGTCATCAGATGAACAGAAACATGACTCCAAATGAATCATAATGGTGAGTCCTAACTGCTGAGTGTGTGAAGAAGCAACAGTTTGCAATGACAACAACGTGTTCACAACCACTGAAAAACAGACAAATGCACAAACAAACTATAATTACAAGCTAAAAGCAAAACACTTTTACATTTTTCTCAAAAATTCAATGGACTATGAGGTGAACTTGCTTAATTTTTGTATCTGACCAGCCGTTTATAGCAGAAATGAAGAACGTTTGGTTGGTATTTCTGTATTACCTGAGCACACATAGATTATTTCAGAGGTCCTGGTCACCAAACATTCAGACCAAGTTGCCCTTAAAGAAGCTGCTGATGCCTCACAGATAGATTACTGACATGCACGTCTGTAAAATGATACGATTAAGAACAGACAGCATAACATATGAACATAAAACAAATATTACTATCATTCAATTTGACACCGCAACCAGAAAACAGAGTTCAAGACATTTTAATTTTCTGTTACTCTACATATCTTACAGGTCATACAGTTAATAAGCATTTTTATGTTGTTTTACTAATTCATTTTAATGCCGTGTTAATGCAAACATCCATCTTTCTGTATCAGTCAGTGTCGTATATGATTTTTTGATTCTAGTAAATAAGGCAAAAACTTAAACAAAATAAAAGGCGCTATTGTGTTTTAAAAAACAGCTCAGGCCAAATAAAGAGTTCACTAAACAAAAAAAAAAGTTCTCATTGGTGATTAATTCTCTCTTATTGAAGTGTACATCAGAAACACTGATAACACTGTGAGCAGAACATAGCTGTCACATTTCGTTACCAAAACATTACCCATGTGTGTTTATTTGAACCTGAACATCCAGATGCGTGACTCATGCCGTCTGGAAGTTGTAACAGAACAAAGCGGACAATAAAAAGGCAATAACTTATTCATAGAAGATAAAATAATATTTCTATATCAAATATTTACACACGGCACCTTTGAACATCAGTGCACCAGTGACAAAAATTGTGTAGCTCCTCCAACACAAAGAGGTAAAGTGGTGAGAAATCCTCCTTCGGTTATAGTGGGAATGTACTGATGGCGGTTTTATCACTATTTTCTCCAGCACTCGAGGACGTTCCCTGAGTTATAGACCATGCCAAGTGCTGAAAAGATTTTTAATCCTGGCAGAGACATTACTTCATTTCGCTAAAACATGTTTTTCGGGCGTTTGTCATTAAATTTGTCTAAAGCACAGACAAAACAAGCCAAAAAGTGTTATAAATCAATGTAGTTCAATCACCAAATGCATCAATTAATTCTGGATATGAGCAGATTTATTACAGCGCTGGACTGTCAGACTGCCCTGAATGGAAGAAGACACCGTTAATTTGAAAGTTTCAGGTTTATACATGATTTTCAACAGGTTGTACTTTTGAAAACTGCCAGATGAACTAACACCTAATCTGTCTTTATATTGTGTTATGTTTTCATATTAAGCATTTGTTTTTTGTGTCTTATTTAAAAGAACCATTGAACATTTTGGGGGAATTGTTTTCTTTCTTTACTTTACACACCTAAGTGTCCTTGGCCTATACTGTAGTTTAGCTTTAGAAGCACAAAGAACAGATGACCTGGTAACAAAACCAGCCTCGTGCAGGATTCGGGTACTGTGGCTGTCATCGGAGACAAACTAGCCGTTCCCACGTTTTATACTGAGCTGTCTTCAGGTTGTTGCTTCATCTCATACTTATAGATATGAGAGTAGTTAGGATCATTTTAGCAAACAGATAAGTGTGTTTCCCAATTTCCAAATGATTATTTTAAGCCTTTGGATGATTTGCTGACACAAACTGAAAATACATTTATCAGCTGTCTATGAATTTACAGGCACTGCAGAGTTCAAGGCAACCGAACGGATACATTCTTTAAGAGAACAACAGGAAAACAAACCAACAATGTTTGAGGTATTAAAAATGAGCATGGAAGTGCATGAGTTTGAAATGCACAAAGTCAGTTTTTTATATCTCCATATTCTGATCAGGTGCAGCCTTCCCACCACACAGACTGACAGTCTGCTTGATCTCCACTCACTGGGGATCCTGATGATTGAAAAACATCACTACACCTGCCAGATCCACTACCTACAGCCACAGGACTCCACCACCATGTCCTCGTACTGTTTATACACCACGTTGTTTCCTGAGTCGATGTAAAGGATGCTGATGGGGCTGAGTTTGGACGGGGCGCAGCAGCTGGGCGGCATGTTGCTGGGATTCATTGAATTCATCAGAGTCTGGATGATGGCGTGGTTTGTGGGCTCCAGGTGGGAGCGCAGGGGGAAGTCACACACACCCTCGCAGTGGTACGCTTCATAATCCAGTGGGGCGATGATCCAGTCGTCCCAGCCCAGTTCTCTGAAATTGACATGCAGCGGCTTTTTGCTGCACCTGGATTTGTTTCTTTTGCCGTGTCTCTTCCCGTGACGAGTTCTGGATGCAGCCGTCCTCCTTCTCCTGCTGGCTTTGGTGCCAGGGCCTCTCTCTCTGGCCTTCTTCTCTAAGCCCAGCAAAGCTCTCCCTTCTCTTCTCTCACTGAACAGAGTCTGCCTCTTCTTGGACCTGGTGAACACCACTAAGATTGCTTTCTTCTGCTGAGGTCTCCCATGCCTGTGCAAACCCAGAAGGTTCAGGTCCAGCTCCCTCTCAGGGTTGTCCAGCATGGCCCTGAGCTCAAGGCAGAAGTGCTTCCCCTGGCTAAGGTGCTGTCGTTCTTTGAATATTTCCCACACGTCTAACACCTCCCACTTTGGCCTGTGGGAATCCTGCAGGTCCAGCGTCTTGGAGTCGAGCAGCTGCTGGTCGTGGCAGGAGAGGAGTTGGATCTCGACAGGCTCTGTTTCAGATATTCTGAAATTCCCAGACACTTTGCTGTATATCCTGAGCTCGGCTCCCAGCACCTCCGCTTTTTCTGAGAGGGTTGAGACGTCGAACAGATACTGCTGCCTCTTCAGAGGGGAGAGTGGGAGGTCATCTGTGGAAAGCATTAAAACGGCAGGGTCAGATGCATTCTCACGGAGATGATGTACAGACCACAGAAATGTGGAATCCGACAGGAAAAACCCACTATTGTCTGCGCTGTATTAATCTGAGAGAAAAAATGAGTTATGGGTGTTTAAGCAGTTCTGCCCACATGGACACACACACACGCACACAAACAGAGCAGAGATCAACATACCTTGTCCATTGTCCACAAAACTTGCAATTGTGTTTGCAGCTTTTGAAGAGCGAAAGAAACTGGCGTTAAGTCCCAGTTTCTCTGCGGTGGAGAAGGTCTTGTATATAGATAGCATGTAATCATGAGGCTCAATTAAGTCCTTAGATGTTGCCTTATTGTATCTGTCGACGAACGGTGGCGCGTAAAAATACTTTGACGCTTCTTTCCCATCATAAACTTTCGCCACCTTGCTGCTCTTCGGGGCAGCTGGAGGGAAAATAGCAAGAGTCTGAAAACAGGGGATTTCCCCAAAAAACACAAGAGAGAGTAAAGTGAAGTGATAGAAATCCATCCTGAATCAGAGCCGGTGCCTGAGCTGTGGCCGGGGGACCACGGGCAAAGCCGGAGCTGAACTCTGCATCCACTCAGCAGCAAGTGGCTGCTCCGCAAAGTGCGCACAGCTGAGGAGGGACAGGCGGCGCAAAGTTAAAAAGGGAGCGAGAACACGCCCACATTGTAGGGGTATCGTCAGGACTAAAGAGAGGGCGCAAATTAAGCTTGTAAAACCGATTGTTCTCCTGTCAGCTCCCTCCTGGGAAGCCAGATGTGCGCTCAAAAGAAGATGAAGACTTCTTGCGCATCTATGGTTACGTATTGGTTTCTAAAAAATCTGCTTGTATCCAACAAATAAATCATACCAATAATGCTTTAATGGTGACTTTTAGTAAATTTTAGTTTCTTTCTGCTCAGCCAGGGGTTTAAATACTGTCCACTGATCTACGACTTTGTGCACTCCCGCCCTCTAGTGAAACACAAACGTTAGTGCCCTGGTGCAAAGGAGGGAAGATGCAGCCAAACATTCAGCACCATGGACAGAGTCTTACTCAGCATCAGAGAATAATAAATAATCAAGAAAAACATAAATACAGCAAAAATGCACTAACCAGTGAAAATGATTTTATTGAAATTCAAATTATTCTAAACAAAATGCAAACCTTATGTTTGCCTTCCCACTTTTTAAAGAATCACATTAAGCTCTATTACACAAATCAAACGTTTATAATCATTATATATCTGATACATATTCATATCAAAGAAACTCCCAACTCCCAAATATTAAAAACTAATCATACTTGTTAGAGAAATATAGTAGTTTCATCTAGCAGACTTCTATGTTGAAGTTTTCTTTATGAACATCCACAGAGCAGTTTAACATATGAAGGTTCCTCCTGAGCAGCATACCACAGCATAGATAACGCTGAACAGACACAGACTGCTGGCAGAGACAGTGGCGGCAGAGCCGAAGATGCTCCCGTCGACTGGGGACCTTGTGCTTGTGGATGTTGACTGTGTGGACTGGGTGGTTGAAGATGTGGACTGGGTGCTTGTAGATGTGGACTGGGTGCTTGTAGATGTGGACTGGGTGCTTGTAGAAGTTGGCAGAGTGATGTTGCTGGTCGACGTGATGGCTGCAGCGCCTTTGACGGTGAAGGCTTTTGACTGCGTGCCCCACTGCATCAGCGTGAAGACCATCTTCAGGTTCTCACCTGCAGGGAGAAGAGGAGTAACTGCTGTTATTATGTTTTCATGTAATGTTCATGTTACATGGGATCTAGCTACTAATCAAAATAGCTACAACTCTATACACATCAGCTGTTTTTGATCATATAATTTCAATATTTTCTGTTTATTACAGTTAAGATTTCCTGTCATTTGCACTTGTTGCATGGAAAGACTTTAAAATGTCCCACAGAAAAAACAGGTCTTTGTTTGCTGATGAAAAACATTTATCTCCTTCAGGTAATAAACTCTCCAACATCAACTTTAGCTGATACCAAATGTGCATGTGTGTTTAAAAAATATAGATAAATCAGGAAGCAGACGTACCGCTGTTGAGAATCGACAGGTCGGTGAAGTTGGCCCAGCAGCTGCTGAACAAGATGGTTGTGTTCCCTTCAAGTCCATCTGTGCTGTTTCCACTGGCGTCTGTCAGGCTCGCCGTAACAGTGAGAGTCGTCACTCCCACCGAGACACAGTCACCCTGCAAACAACAACACAGATTATTTTTAATAATTTATTTCTATTCAGTACTGCAAAAAATATATAGGGTAAAACTTGGGCAATGATAGCTACATATGTACTGACAAAAAATAAAACTGCTGCAAGATAAACCAGTATCATTAAAATCCTTTAGCAGAGGATGGACTATCAGTTGATGATAGAACAACATGACCACATGAATAACTATTTAATAGTTGTTAACTTTGTGCATTTCTACTATTTATTTGTACAATAAACCAAAAACTCACTCAAAAACAACAACAAAGAACTCTCCAACAGAAACCTTTTAAACAAATATAAGGATATATAAACTTAGGCTGCTTTAAATCACTATGCATTTCATTTTTCTGACCAGCCAACATCCCTTTTAGCAGCAGCTGTGCAGATAGGATGATCTGTTTGAAGATAAATCACTGCTTCACCTGAGAGTCCACGGCCATCAGGCTCGGCTGCTGATACAGAGGGCCCACAAACTCCCCAGCTATCGGCTCCTTGACCAGCAGCAGGCTGGCCACGCTGGACACGTAGCTCACTATAGGATTCTCTCTTGTCACTTCTGTTGCAGCCACCTAGATTTTAAAGTAGAAAAGGAACGAGTCAAAAAGAAAAAAGTAATGGTTCATGTGCTGACTAAGCAAAGTGCTGTTAGCATGATTCAGGCTTGAGCTTCACCTGACTCCAGCTGGGGTCAGATGATGAAGGAGGAGGTGGGATGATGCCCATCGAGGAGACGTTGAAGCCAATGGCCTGACTGAGGTTTCCACTGACCGCTGCTTGACCCAGATTATCAGCAATGTTCTTCAACAGTGCAAAGTCCTGCTCATCTGAGAAGTCACAGACAGATGTTAAAAAATATTCTGCAGTGTTTTTTCTTCTGGAGCTGGATCTGAATTTACAAGCACTTAATACTTATTTAAACTGTTGTTACGTATCACAAAAACATGTGCTGAATCTTTCCACTAACTGTTGGTGCTGTTGGTGGTTTGCTGCACTGGAGGTTTCTTGATCTCCACCTCCACCGACAGTCCTGTCGATCTCTTCCTACGCCGTGCACCTCCATTCTCCCTGATGATCTTGGTGATCCGCATCATGTTTGGAGGAACTTTGAGGTACTTAGCGAGGTTAATGATCAGGTTGTCACCATAGAACTGGTCCTCAGTCATAGCGGGCAGCCCAAAGGCAATGACAAGAACTGGGGCAGTCCTGATCTCTATTGGTATGGAGCCCCGCAGGACAACTTTCAGCATCTTGTAGTCCTGGTCAAAGTAATTGGTGCCTGCGGTGGCGTTCAGCTGAGGGACGAATTGACCTGAAAAGTTCACATATACAAAATGGAAAATGGTGAATGGATAACTTACTTGCTTGCTCAAGTGGGACTGTTGGGTTTTCTACATTATTTTGTATATATTATTTAATGTGTAAGGTCTTAAACCTTACACTGTAAAGTGCCCTGAGATGACTTATGTTGTGAATTGGCGCTATATAAATAAAGTTGAATTGAATTGAATAAGTTCTTCTAAAATGTCTAAATATAAAAACAAACAAAAAACTAAACTAAACTAAAACTAAACAAAAACCGAATCTTCTCTCACGAAAAACTCATATTTATAACATGTACTACATAAATGTATCTGTCAAAGTGAGTGTTTTTTTAAAATCCTTATTTCTACCAGAGTCTTTCATGGACACTTTCTTTCTTCAAATGTCTTTTTCAGCAAGTAAAAACAGTAACACAATTAAAAATTACTGATAATCAATTAGGAGGTGAATATGTTTATTATGTCTTTCCAGCTTGTTTTATTTAATGAAATGATTAAGCCACATCATTATCCGTTTGTGTTTGTGAAGCTTCAGTACCTGTATATATGGGCTGAGTAAGGGTGTAGTCAGTTTTACCGATGTTCCACTCAGCGTTGGTCGGAACCACCAGCTGGTTGTTAACGTACACGTCCAACCGCTGAGGATTGGAGTAAAATACTGAAGCCATGACACTCTGCACAAATTAGAAACAAAACATGTCTTAGTGAGAACTAAACTGAAGGAGGATTACGTGTCTGTGTTCAGTTCAGTACGTGGGTGATGGGACTCCCGATGAAAGTGCACTAAATCTGAAATTAAAGCTCTCAGATAAAGTTATTAAAAGTTATACAGTAGAGAACAGCTGTCTGTCAGAGTTGTGTGCGGACCTCAGATGGATCAGTGTTGATCATCATGAGGCGAAGATTTTGAGGACTGGTACTGGTGAAATAGATGTCGAAGGAGTGACCAGTGGCCACGATGCTGTGGAAGAGAGACACTCTCTTCTGGCAGGTGTATCCTGCACACCAGCCATGATCCTGAGGGCCTGGATGTACAACACACAACAGAATTAAAGATGGATTCTTTCTGTTCTTTAACTCATTTATAGAGACTTAATTTAGAATTGATGAACTACCGTTGATGAGATCCACAAAGTTGTCTCCGAGCACGGCGACGGGGGACAGACGTCTGGTCTCTGTGTCAGAGTCAAGACTTTCAATCACCAGCATTCTGTAGTTCAGCCCGAAACACTTGTAGCTCTGCCAAGAACTCATGTACACGCAGTCTTTTCTGATCACACCTGAGGACAAATGATGCAACACAGCATTTAGGAAATTAGCTTTTTTTCTGATACACCTGACGCAGATCAGAATCTGCATTCATATTGATTCCCTCCATTGGTCTAGTAACCTTTGTATGGAGCAATCGCGTTCACAGGGATGCGGCTGCCATTGAGGTACGTGAGCATGACTTTGGGGATGCGATAGTCACCCAGCCCCCACCTTGGATCACTTCCCCATTGATACTCAGACTGAGGCACCACAGCTCCCACTGCACCCAAGAACGAACCATCCAAGTCCTTCAGCAAGGTCTTCTTCTTCGCATCACAGGACATGTCCACACAGTCAGATGGGTTCACTTTACTGAAGCACAGAAACGCTCATCAACATTATATTCTTTGTCACTTTCACTCCTGTAGACATCTTAAACCACTGGGTCAATAATAAAACCAAAATGCATTTTCACTTTTACATATTTTATTCTTTCATATTATCCCAAGTTAAAAAAAAAATTTAATTGCAAATTTCATCACAGATTTTGTAAACCTGGTATCTGCTCATGTACTGTACAGTGACTTACCCCAGATCAGGCCTGTGCACAAAGACTTTGGCGTCCTCTGTGCTGTTAAACATCTGTGTGTCAGAAACATGCACAGGGTGCTGCAGATCCTCGCTCTCTGGGTTGGTGATGAACATGATGTTTGTCTCACTGGAGCAGACATTTCGGAAACTGACAAATTTTGTGTCTGTAGGGAGAAAAGACAGAAAAATAAAAGGAGATCATGACAAATGCCGTGTCATTTAACAAATACAATATTTACATTTTCAAAAACCACCCAGAATGTGAACTCACCCGTGACGATCAAAAGTCCTTTGATGGAATTGTAGTTGTTGTTCCCATGATATGCCATTTTTGGAGCGCTGTTGTGTCCAGACTGAAAGGTTGGCCAGCAGATTCCAGATCTGCCACCTGTACAGAGTAACACAAAGTAAAGAGCAGATCAGTTTTAGCAGCCTTACAATGACAAAGACTTGATTATTAGAAGTACAAATAAAAGCCTCTTTCCAATTTGTTTTTATCATGACCATGTGTAAATTTTTATGATGAGCTGCAGAAAACTACTGAATAATAAAACAGGTCTCTAAAAAACTGTAGGAATTTGTGTTTATCTTTTTCCATGCTAAAGCTGGTATGATGTCTCTAAATCAAAACATGAAACTTTATCTACTGTCTAGTAGTGATTAAGCATTTGTGCTTTGGCCGCATCATTTGGAGGAAGGGAGGTCAAACTGCACCTTTAAGAGGTCTGGGGGCTCGATGGATAGCACTGTTGACAATATTAAAGTCACTCAAGGACAAGGTGTCTGAACAGTTGAAGTTCGGGCTGCTGCCAACGATCAAGGCATTCTGAAAAAACATGAGGAAGTCTGTCAATAAAATGAATCACTAATGAATCATACCATGATCAAACACCGGAGAAAGAAACAGTGGAAGAGTCCTGAAGAGTCAGAGAATCAGTGTAAACCTTTCACCTGGATTTGTGCTGTTTTATCAGCGTATGCATGGGAGAGAGAAGGAGGAGCGAAGATGAGAGGCATGATGCCCATCCCGTTATCCACCAAGGTCACGTTGGAAACAATGACATTCATGATGGTCTGTGAAGGGGAGAAGAAGAAGAAGATTATGCTTCTTCAACTTATATATAAATAATCTAACTTCTGTCACTGTCGGTCTATATTTTTCTTAAGAGTCTGAACTCAGCTCTTGAAAATCTTTGCCTGTGAAAACTCATATTCATATTAGCACTGCATGCTCACTGAACAAAAGCGACATGAGTGCTGCTAATGTAGATGATGAAAATATATAGATAGGTATAATGAAAGTGTAATAAGTGATTGTCACATGAAGAGAAATATATCCATGCTCATGTATTTGTCAGCATGGAGCTGGTTTTGATGTTTAGTAACAGAAATGACACAAAATGAGTGTAACCCTATAATCTTCACGTTTGGCACAGATGACTCCTTTTATTCTTTTTATCAGAATGTGCTTTGTGAGTTAATATGGTGGAAACATAGATAAAGGTTAAGATACAGAAGATCAGGAGCTTAGTTTTCCTACTTGGAAGTAGATGCCGTAGTCAAAACTCCTCCAGACGAAGAAGTCCTGGATGAGCGTGCAGCCGGGCAAACCGTCATTGTTGAGTAACACTCCGAACAGACCACCATGAGCCTCGTTATGAATCCATTTCTCATTGTCATTAAAATAACCTGCACAGACAGGAGTTAAGAAAGAGAGAGAGAGAGAGAACCTGTGAGAACATTTGTGAACTATAACCCGTGTTTAACTTAATATCTACTTTAAGGAAATAAAATTTGCAGTACTAGCGTGGTAAATTTAGTCCACAATTACTGTAGATAAATAATTTAACAAATGTCCACTACCTGGACACGGTTCGCCGTTAATGCGATATGCTACTCTCTCATAACCCGCCACGATGTTGTTCTGCAGCACCACATTTGTCCCTTTGTTTACCTGACATCGCAGAAAAACAGGACAGGTCATAAATGCATTAGTCCATTTTAAAGTAAATGTTTTTTCTTTTATTTATTAGAGGAAAGACCTCGATGGCAGCGGTCCAGTCGAAGTTGAACGCCTCCTGTCTGCCCTGATAGGATCCAGGCCATAACGTCATGATCACCAGGTTCCTCCTCATTGTTATGTTGTTGCCCCAAATTCTGATCCCTGCAAAGACAGATGTGGTTGGTTAAGACGTTCCTGACGAGTGTTAGGCAAAGTTAGAAGTTAGATTATATAAAAGTTATTTCCCCACTTGTTTTTTCTAAAATAGCAATAATGAACGGCACAGTTTTTACCTTCCCCCACAGTGTGGTGGATGATGTTATCATCAATGTTCAGCCCCTCTGTTCCAAACACACCTATGGCAGGAGAAAAACCATCGTGGAAAGTGCAGCCCTGAATGTATGAGTCTCCTGAAACCTTACAACGCAGAAAATAAAAATTTTAACATTTTACAAACAGAAACAACATAGACGCTGGTTAGACGCTTTCAGTTCATATTTCTGAGAAAAAGTTGATTTCCTTTATTTAAACTGTATAGAAAATACTTCCACATAATTCTGCAACATACTGGATGTAGCAAACCTCAAACAGCAAAACTGTGAGCAGAAGCACATTATTAGTGCATGTCTGCTATTACACTTCTCTATAAAGTATTTTAATAAATGTTTTACATTTATATTCATATTGTTACATATTTATACACACAGTGCACTACAGGAAGTGATTTCCACATCCAATAATTAGAAATCTTATATACACGTAGTTCTGTAATTCTAAAACCACCATTCAAAGATCTGGGATCACTTAGAAATGTACTCTTAGAAACTGTACTAACCGGAGTGTTAAAGGGTTTTAACGTTCTAATGATTAAATAACCAGTAAATTGCTAATTATGCATTAGCAAACACAACGTGCCACTGGAAAACAACAACATGAACAATGTCTATACTGTATTTAGGATCAATCTGATGTTATAAACTCTGCTTTTCTTGTGCGTGCATGTTGCCGTACTTCTCCCAGGTCGAGGAAAGCCAGAGAGTAGCGAGGATCAGTGTCATCAGTCCAGCCTTCCTGACCAGACTGGAAGAACTCCACGTTCCTGAGCTGAGCATTGCCTTTACAAAGACAATATGTACAAAATATGATGCATGTGTTTAAACCTACTATGGGAAATACTATTATCTAATAATAACTAAACACAATAAAATATGATATCAACAATCAATCAGATAAAATATAAATACATCAATCTTAGCCAGTATTGTATTGTTATAATAGTGGATGTGTCTCATGCACACAAATCATGATATGATAAATTAATTAAAAAAGAAAAAAAATATTCAACAGTATAGACCTACAGCACCTTTATAGTTGATTCCAGCAGAGGAGTAGGTGCCAACCAACAGTCTCGCACCAAACGACTCTGTCATTATCTCTGGATAATCTTGACCAATGATTTTGATGTTTCTGCTCAGGAGACCGACATCAGCAGCCAAAGTGTAGGACAGAGATGTACCTGAGACAGAGTGAGTCTCACCTGGGCGGAGACAGAGCAAGTGACTGAGTGTATTTTAGACCGAGTTGCTGTTGAAATCAATAATTCAGTTTATTTAATGTAAAAAATACACCAAAATCTATGAATACTATGGTACGGTAATTTTAAGAGATGCCACATGTTGCCGTGACTGAATGTTGAACTGACCGATGTGTGTGTAGGACAAAGGCTGGTGCAGTGTCAGCACGCGGCCGTCTGCTGACACGGCAGTGATCTGACGTTTCTCAGTCTCCCACGCACTGTAGCTGGTGGTAGAGATGACGACCTGGTCTCCAACCTACACACACAAGCAGACATGTCACAAACATATGACAACCGATTACTGGCTGTTTCTGGTTGTGTTGACATTGGTAAATGTAGCTGTTGCAGGGTTTTATTTCATGTAAAGTTAAAATAAATTTATTTGATTACGTATTCTGTTTTTAAACTTATTAAAAGATAAATATTAAGAAAAACTGTGTTTAAGAAAATATGTTAATCATACAGACCTGCCAGTCAACGACCTGTGCCAGGGTCAGAGTGTTGGATCCAGCAGAAGAAGTGGCAGCAAGTTTAGTGTAGTAAACACTGTGAGGTTGTGCGTACAGCTCCAGTGTCCCAAAGACACCTGTTATATGACAAAAAAGCACAGTAACTATTCATTTCCCTGGACTGGATATATTCATATTAAAGCGTCATTTCATAATAGTCCTGATAAATTGTAGATTTAGCATTTGCAACGAGCCCAGTAAAGATTTTCTAAACAAACATTATGACTGAAATGAAAATATAATTTCCTACATAAAACAAAAATATGCTGACTTATGAATATACAGTATGTGCCAATTCTTATACATTCTTCTATACATATTATTCAATACATTAAATGCAGCATTTTTAATCATTGTATCAAACTGCATCAACTTTCCTAGCTAGCTCAGGATGTGAAGCGCATTTTTTTACCGAGAACTTTGGATCCTTGGTTGGGTCCGTTTGGCAGAGGCCACTCAGGAGTGTGGTGGTTCCCTCTCAGGATGATGTTCAGCTGACCTCTGAACGGTTGATCACTCGTCCCTGCAAACAGTCTTCCTCCCTGAAACAGCATGAAGGCATCAACTGTGACTCATACAGTATAGTAAGCAAAGTGACTTAGCATTTTTAACTTTAATTATTTATTCATCATTTTAATGTGTGCAGGTGCATATTTTTAATTGTTTTGTTCAGTCATTGTTCAGTCAACAGAAAACCGGTGATATTACTGATCATATTGACCTGGATGGAGATGTACACAGCATCTATCACCACAGTTCTGTACTGAGGTGCAGCCCGAGCCTGTCTGGTGGACGAGCTGTTCAGCGTGTCAGGGATCTCGAGAACTCCAATGATGCTCAGTTTGTTGAGAGAAGGTGTGTCTACGTCCAAAACAACCCACATTCCTGTGGTTTGAATAAGTCAGAAAGCTGTTTTAATCTCCTTCAGTGTAAGCAATCGTGTATGAAACCGTAAAATAAAGCTTCTAATAGCAACAGCTTAATTTTTCTGAAGTTTATGTAATATGTTTTTGTATTTTATAAGACAGTACCTGATGAGATGACCACATTAGCACCTGCTGTTGGTACAGTGAAGTTGTTTTCAGCTGAACTTTTCCAGAAAGAGGCATTAGACCATAAACTACAGAGAAACAAACAGAGCCAGTAAGTATAATAAATAATAGTTAAATCAGTTGTGAACTGTTTTTAGTCTAGTGGAACAAACTTGAAGTGCTTGCTTTTAACTATTCCCAGTCCAACAATAATTATCTGTCACATTGCAAAATGTCTATTATAAGCATGAATAACATGTTAAACAAACATGAAGTTAGCAGGTCGGCCGCTCGGTAAGGGGGCGAGTGTGGCTGGTGGTGAGGTTGGAGGTGGGATGCACTTTGGGTACTGGCAGCGGTAGACAGCAAAGTTTGTCACGATATCGGACATGGAGCGGTCAACACTGTCACGACGCCTGCGCTGGTTCGTCTTCCCAGACACTGAGGACACAAGGCAATTTAGTGGTAAATAATCTGCAGCACAAATGTGCACATAAATCTTATCTAAAATAAGTCTTTTCAAACATATTTGGTGTCATTTAAAATACAGACCTATGTAACAATAAATAATTTAATAGAAATAATGATAATAGTATGAAAGGTTTGACTAATAATAATTCTTACTTTCATATTACTACATAAAGCACAGGCAGGGGCAGGCATTGCTCACACAATTGCTTTGGTTTCAAATAATTGTATATATTTATAATATGCCAGTCACAGGTTCATACACCCCACTGTCGCATAATTTTTCAGATAGTCTACAGCTCTGTATTAAAATGTGTCTAACCAATGTAGTACAGGTTGTTGGAGCTGTCATTGAAGTACCAGTCTCCATTCTTGTTATTGCTGAAAATCAGTGGCGCCGATGATTCGTTTCTCGTGTCGATGATATGAACACTGTCTAGACTCTGAGTGAAGTTGTGGTTGATGATCACATGTTGATCTGCCTGTTTGGGGGAAAGTGTACAAGAAAATGACAGAGGACTAGTATGAAATGTGGCATATTCTCGGTAAAGGCCTATTTATTGATGTTACGACGATAAGACACAGTAAATGTACCTTGAAGCCGTAGAATTCTGCACTATAAGTGATGTTGGTGATATAATCCGCATTGTGAAAGTACCAGTTGTACGTTTGACGTGAAGGCAGCAGGGCCATCCAGCCCATTGGATGAGTGAGTCTCTTCTTCAGATAGGGGACCACACTTGTGCCTTTGAGAGTAACAGAAACAGACAATACATATTATATTTAGTAACACTTTAATTGCCCTACCATGTGAGTTACTGCTTAAAACTACATCATAGTGTCTTTTAAACTCTTTATTAAATGTGCACACCTTATAAAAAAGTCGACATTTTAATTTCATTAATCTCATAATTATAAATAACTACTACAACAACTGTCTGTGCCACATGTTTACCAGTCTGGTTTGGATTCACTAAAGCCGTCATAATGTTTATTTTTATTTTTAACTAAGTCTGTCATGTCATTACAAACACCTGTTGTAATTCTTACTAATCACCAACAGAGGTCAGCAAAGGCTACAGGTAGTGTACATCACTACAAAAGAAAAAGACAAGAAGTAAGTTTGTGTGTTTTAATACCAAATGAGTTGGTTAACATGACATCCTTCCCGTTCAGGGAGGATGGCGAGGGATTGTTAAACGCCAAACGATGAAAGTTGACAGTCTGATCGCACACAGCACCAGGGAAACCCACACTCCACTCTGCACCCTGTGAACAATGAGCAGGGTCCAGCATAGGGCTAATGGGGACAACTTTGTAGTCGATGTTTCCTGAGAGCAAGCAAACAAAAGTAACACAGAGGTCAGTCAAAAAGAAAGTAAAGGCCAACGTAAGCTGCTGAGTTAAGACCGATGCAAGTTGTTTTATGATGATGACAGAAATGTTTTTATTGTTCAGTCAGCATCGGTCAGGGTTTAAGAAAGGAACACTGTCAGTCAACATGTCTATATACTATATTGTATATAAGACCTATTTTCGGCTTTATTTAATTTTCTCATAGTCAACGAATCTCATGAAATGATCCAAACCAACAACAAATTGATCCTATTGTTGTGAGTGATGTGTGTGGATCCATTTGACATATCCTCCTGTGGGAAATAATCAACAATATTAAGAACAACAGCAGATCTACCCTTTAAAAACAATCTTCTGACATGAATCAAGTACAGTATTGAGGGACTGAATTAAGATATAGTTTGAGAAGGTTAAATGTATAACAGATAAATATAAGCAATAAATCAACAAATACACAGAAAAGACCTTGGACAAAGTACCTGTGAGGGAACCATCAGTGTCCACTAGCTGCACCTCGTGTTCCCACCTGAAGCCGGCTTTGTTAGGTGAGTTGATGTACTGGATGCCACTAAACCTGGCAGACCAACCACCACACCGATCCACACACACCCCGTCGATTGAGGTTACCCCAATGGCTGCGCAGGAGCCGCGGTCAAAGTTGAGGAACTTGGTGTTAAGGACACTCATGCCATCATCAAATGGCAAGACGACCCCTCGATGCGTGCAGTAGTCACTTCCAAGACCAAGCGCATCCACGTGGCCCACAATGGTGCTATTGGACACTGTTGCCCCTCCGTTCTCTCCAAAGCCAGTCACAGCCCACTGCACAATGCGCTTGGCTTCAATTCCAGCTTTCTCATTGTTGACCATCAGGAAGTTGCTGAACTGCACTGCACCGACGTTGACACGCTCAGCACCCTTCTCACAGTTCCAGGTGGTGAGGGAACGGAAGACAGCAGGTGCAGGAGTTTTGCTGGAGCAACCTCCTTTTGTCACAGGGTAAAACTCTGGGAAGATCCAAAGGCCGAACCACCCCTGAGAGTGCACAGTGTTGTTGTAAAACTCACCAAGGGGAACTCTCTTCTGACAGATGTTTGGACTGTAGGATGGACCATCAGGGTGGTCGTTCATGCGGTACCAGAAGCCAAAGTGGGTGCCCCCTGCAGCAGCGTTGTGGCGGATAATGTTATTGGGATTGGTGACCCAGTACGCAGCAGGGGTGACGTCGTCATTCAGCAGGCTGGTGCTCTGTTGAACAAACACAGCCAGGTTGTACTGCAGGATGTTCTGCGTCTCAATGCCATCCTCGATGAAGAAGGCCCCACCCATGATGTCGTAGATGACGTTGTGCTCCACCAGCAGCCGGTGGGTGTTGTGGATGGTTACAGCCCTGTTGTAGGTCTGATGGATTGCACAACCCCTCACATATGACTGGTAGTTGATGTCTCCCATCAGATGCCAGTGGATGGGATAGCGTCCCAACCTAAAGGCCTGACCTGCATGGAAGACCTGTGGCAAACATCCAAATATGAAAATGAGACTTAGAAAAACTGTTAAGCTAATCAGTTTAATTTAATTCTTTATATCTATCATATCATATGAAGATCTGAGGATGAAACCAAAACATTGCTTTAATAAAGTGAGTTCAAGATGGACTCTTTCAAGTCAGGAGATCTTATGCACTTGTCATAAAGACTTCTTGATATGAAAGAACCTTTTAGAAATCACAAGCAAACAAAATTAAAAATTTTTACCTCAACATATTCTAGTCTGCCAATTGCAAGATTCTCATTTGGCCTGGGTGCATGGAACATGATGCAGCCTCCAAACTGGTCGCTGCCAACTTCCTCTCCAAACCTTCCCTGGAAGCAGGTTTGGGTGGCAAATTCGCCTACAGCACAAAGAATTATTTTACAACACCTGCAACATTGTTTTACAATAATGTGACACGTACAACTGATGCTGAACCAACACAGTACCTGTGTTAAAGCCATTAGGACAGGCTGCAATGTTGTCGTTCCATTCTTGGTTTTGAGAGCCTCGTACCACGATGTTCCTGGTGAGGACGCCCACCTCAGCGCGGGCCTGAAACGCTGTGCCATCTGGCAGTGTGATGGTCACCCCGAGGTGAGTATAGTTTAGCGGTTGGGTCAGGGTGAGAGTCTGTCCATCGGCTGACACAGCAGCGATAGTCCTCACCTCATTCTCTGCCTGACTGTGCCTAGAAAATACATAATGTTGGGCAGTACTATGTGGAGCTCCATAACTTTGCTTTATCACAGTGAGTCTATAAAACAAAATTCAATAAGTAATGACTGAATAAGGTATGAAAAATGTAGAAATCATGGACAGTGAAATGTCATCTACCTTTTTACATCACAAAATATTCAAATAGAAGCTACCGTAAAGAAGGCAGATGGGTGTAACTGATTATTTCTTCACATATTTGCCTTTCAGTTTGGATTTTTGTGCTGCACTGTGTAGATTTTTTTCAAACTTAGGGGGCAGGGTTAATAGTAAAATAAGTTTTACTCTGACATTTCCTCACACACAGATCAGTCTGGACGTGTGTGTGTAAAGGAATCACTCTCACATCTGCCCTACAAAAGCAACAATATCAAGGCTTTTAGTCAAAGTGTGCAACATATTGCATATTTAAGTTGTAAAACCTTCACTTTAGAACTGATTATAATCATTGTCACAGCTTTATATTGTGTATATTTATATTGTCTTTATATTGTCTATATTTAATTCTGCTATACTACTAATTTAATAAAATGTAACTAAAATACTATATGATACACATACATATTTTATTTAAAGGGACAACAGTATTAAATCATACAAACTAAGGTGCCACATTGTCAGCATTTAGTGCTACTGTACTAAGTAACTGCTAACTGAGCCTGCTTCAAACATAGTTTGTTCTTTGTGGGGCAGAAATTTTCAAAGCGAACCTCGTTTACGATAACCTTGGATGATGCTCTGGCTAGACACTCAGATCTACCTGTGGCTAGTTGATGCAATGACAATCTCATCTCCAACATTCCACGTCACAGCCTTCATCAGGGTCACCGTGACAGAGCCGGAGGTCGCTGTCTGGGCCAAGTGGGTCCAGGGAACAGGAATCGGAATACCTGGAGAAACAAGTTGTCAATAATTACCTACACCTGAAGAGGGCAGGTGAGTCGTCATACCGGCAAGAAACAGAACTCAGAAATTACTGTCGATCTGTGTTACCATACCATGCATGTCCAGCACTCCCTCTCTGACAGCCAATGTCTTGGCACCATACACAGGAAGTTCAGGGGAGCGCAGGTGTCCATGCAGTGTGATAATGGCTTTGTGCTGGAATGGTGCCCCCTCCTGGCCGATCTGGAGTCGTCCGCCATTTGTGATCAGGATGTTTTCTGCCTGCAGCTCAATGTCTGCTTCATCAAAGACTAAAGTCCCTCCTTCATACAAACACACAGCAAGTTACAAACTAAATACTGAAAAAGTTCTAAAAAAGTAAAAGATACATTCAGGTAAATGCAGCAAAAGAGAAAAAAGCTGAAACATTTGTATGTAAATTTTAGAAAATAATTACAAATAATTACATTACTACTATAAGTAGTTTTTTGGTTTAGTTTTAGTTTTTTACCTTGAATAAGGAGCATTTTCAGCACAGGGGTGCTGGTGTCCAGCAGGATGGTCTGGCCTGCGGTGATGACTGCAAATGTGCCCGTGTCAGGTGGAGACAGACCACCCCACGTGAACCTGGACGACCACACGTCTATGTAGAAGAAGTCAGCGTTGTCCTAAAAAAAGGCAAAAATATAAACATGTAGTCCATAGACTGACACTGACACAATAAGACTGACTGCCCTGTCTTACCATCTTGGCGATGCCCTGGTTTCCGATGCTGACTCTGACTTTGGTTTGTTGAGACTGCTGCTGGGCGTTTGTCACGCAGATGACATGTGTGTTGTTGGTTGACTGGATGTCACACACAGAACCCCCGATCGTTACATCTGTGTCATTGATGTTAGTGCTGAGGTGACAGGATTAAATGAGTTCCAAAAGAGTTAAAGCATACAACAATATATCCACAAACAGATTAATTAAATGACGAAGGTATACGCTGTATTGTGACACACATATTACACAACTATCTTAACATCCCTTACACCATACATAACATAAATATAGATATACCTCAACATCTCAAATTATTAATGAATTTACCATAATACACATAATCAAATAGCAACAATAATAATTCTAATTGCATATAGCTTAAACCTGAAATTAATATTAAATTATTATTATGGATATATTTTAACATATGCAATAGTAAGCTACATATATTATAGTATATTATGTTTTATTATAATTGTACTACATTTCATGGATATGTGATAAGGTGTATTAGTTTGTACAGTGTGTTATAATATATATATATTAAATATGAACATATTATATATTAAATAATAAATGTATGATAAAAATTACAATCATATGCAGAATGGAATATATCAAAGATACTATAACACAACATACTTTAATATACTGTATAAATACAATATTATTGTATTGTATTAGATTCAGTAGTTACCTAGCCATTCGGTTACCTTGTAATGGGGTATTTCTTGTATAAAAATATGTTGTTAATAAGAAGTACAAGTTGTCTTGTCATTTTTGGTTCAAATATATATATATATATGTACATACAGACAACTGTGTGTTTAAATTTAAAACATTGTTTGTTATTTGTCAATTAAAAGTTTGTTTCAGTTTCTGATGTATATGTTCTTGTTTGTGCTAAAAATAATTATATTTTGCTACATTAAATCCAATTTAAACAAATACACAAGCAAATTAAAAGTTAATTCATCACTAGTGCTCTATGATCTGAGTGTCATCTGTGCACTGCTCAGACTCGCACCTGAAACCCGAGCCTGTGATTGTTAGCTGGGTGCCTCCCGCGGTTCCTCCTCTTCGTGGAGAAACATTAGTGATCACTGATGTCAGCTGAGACTTGTAGGTGAAGCCATTTGATATATTGATAGCATTCAGTTGGTTGATGACAGCTACCACGCAGCTAATCTCTGTCTGGGTGCCTGAGAGCAGACAGGACAGGGCACCCACACGCAACCACACATGGAAAGACAGACACAAAAGAACAGGAAGGATTATTGTAAGATGCGTGCACAGAGATAAAAACCAGCCTCAGATATTTGATCTTCTATGACAAGTTACTGTGACATGTCTGTCATGTTAAGCTGCACCTGAACAGAGAGTGATGAAAGCTACAACACCTGCAGTGTCACAAACAAGCTCTGAGTTAGAAACTGTAATCTGAACCATGTGATCAGCAATGTTTTAATATTTATTAATATTTAATATGTATTTAATGTGTCTAGAACTTTCAGGAAAGTAGTATTACACATTGAGTGGATTTTTATGGGTGAAATAAATAAAACAAAACGTACTGTTGTAGAACGGAGACTCGCAGTACAAACAGGTCGGGGTCGACATTCCTCTGTAAACCTTACAAACCTTCCCACAAATCGTCACAGTGGAGTTTTGTGGGTCAAACCCTGAACCCTGTATGGACAGCAGAGCTCCACCACCAAAACTGCCTGAATAACAGATGGGGGAGACAAAACAAATTTAAACGGCTTTAGAACTTACAAAACTATATCAAACAATGTCTATGTCAAGTGAATTTAGTTAGGTGATTTAGAACATTTGTGCTCTCCAGGTAAATGTTTTTGTCATCTGCATATTTAGCTTTGTGTTTTTGTGTGCTTATTTATTGCTTATTTTATTATTTTCAGATTAAAGTATAGAAAATACAATAAACAAATACTGTATAGTTTTATTTCTTAATGTATTTCTGCTCACCTTCACTGGGCTGCACGCTGCTGAGAGTCAGTGCGTATGTGAACACGACATATGACTGGGCGTCACCTTCAACCTGGTGATGCATTACAACTGGGTAAGTGCCCCCTGGGTTGTCCCCTGTAGTGCACTGGATCTGTGTGTTGGAAGCTAGGGACACATTACAGGGGACCTTGTTTATGGTGACAGAGATGAGCTCAGAGTCGTTGCCAAATCCTGAACCTGTCAGAGAGATGACTGAGCCACTGGGCCCTGTGGCAAATAAACAGGAAGAAGAGGTAACAATATGAACAATATGATTATAATACAATAAAAGAGAAGTATGGTGGATTAGTTGTTTGAACTGTAATTGTAGGATTACATAAAGCTTAAATCCACCATGTTAAAAAAATACCCTTATCTGTCTGCATAAAAATGTATTCTTTAAAACAAGCACCTCATTTTGGTGCACATAGTTGAGAATAACAAACCCAACATAAAATAATTTATATTAGTTCTACAGTCATTATCATAGTCCCATCAGAATGATGAATCTGGACTCATCAACTCCTTCATGCCATCAACATGAAGGAATATTCTACATTAATTATCCTCACAGTATAATTTGGATCTGAAGATGGTTCACAGAAAGTAAATTGTGATGCTCTGTGCATTAGAGAAGTATGATTTATGAATAATTATTAGGAAATCAACCTGCCATTCCAAATAATGTGTCAAACTCCATTTCTGTCCAGTGGGGCCTATCTCCAATTATCTCCAATATTTGCTTTCAGGGTTGCAATGATATGGAGAATCTTAATTACCAGAGGTGGAGTTGATGGAACTGATGACAGGAGTGTAGGCTGCAGAGTATGAGAAGTTGAGAGGAGGGTACTGCACAGAGAACACCTGGATGTTGACAGCCACCAGTCCCTCACTGTGAGGAGGCGTCAGGCAGTGAAGCAGACCTGGCATCACGTCCTGAATCTTGCAGGGTTTCCCACCAACCCTCACACTGGTATTACCTGGAGCGAAGCCATTTCCTGTGAAGACAAGAGAGGTTCCTCCTGCCAGGCTGCCCACAGTGGGATTCAAGACAGCCTGGGCACTGCTGCTCAGGGTGAGTTGTCCAGATGCAAGGCCTTTACTTCTCACAATCACTTTGACTGAGTGGTTGCCTGCAGGCAGAGCACCAACTCTCACTAAAATGCTGCTGTCAGTCACAGCAGTGACTTCTTGCTCAAAGCTGCTGGTGAAAACTGCCACATCATCGACACGGCTGCCAAACCCTGAGCCAGAGATGGTGACAGTGGTTACATCACTGATGCTGTTGGGGGAGATGCTGGTGACAGTGGGTGTGACAGAGGAGGAATACACAAAGGAGCAGTCTGAGTCACAGGAGCTTTGGATACTACCCATTTGGAAGACAACATTACCAGTGTGTGGCAAAGAAGGAAACGTGTCACAGATAATGCCAGTGTAATTGACTGACACAATTGAGCAGGGCACTCCGGCTACAGTCACTTGTCCCTGAGAGAAACCAGAGCCACGGATGAAGAGCCTCGTGTAGCCTGTGAGGCTCCCAGTAGAAGGCGAGACTGAGTCAACCACAGGCAGAACAACAAAGCGCCGGTTAAGCTCGTTTAGCACAGCAACAATAGCATTGCCCAGGTTGTTGACTCTGACAGCTACAGGGAGAGCAACACCAATAGGAAGTTCACTGTCGGGGCTGAGCTGGCAGTAGATATCCGAGTTAGTGCTTCCGATCACCTGACAGGACTGATTTCCTATAGTCACCTGCAGGACAGAGAGAAGACCAGTGTCAGAACAGGCTTTGTAAAGCATTAACTTTAGTTATTATGGGAATGAAGACTATTCAAATTCAAATATTTTCTTGTTTAAAATCTCTAATAGAAGTGTGCATTTGGATTTCCTCAGATACAGTTTCTATTGTTGTCTACTGTTATTGGGCTGCTATATGGATAAAAGTTGCACCAAACAATTCAACAACATGTACTTCAGTGAGTTGTTTAGCATAATTTATGTATATATGGTAACTGACAACATACTTTTATAGCAACAATTTAAATGTGTTAAAGACGAAAGTCCAATTCTCTTTTTCATTTTATTAAACCACTTCTAACCTCATTAGCACAGGTGATGTTGCTGAGGGTCGTGCCCTGGATGTGGATGATTTCGTGATACGAGCCCTGGTTTGGAGAGATGTCGTCGATGGTAGGTGTTGAGCAGGCAGACTTTAAAAAGGTGCCGCGCAGTGTCTCAATATACTGGCACTGTGGGGGAGCAACACACTGAGCAGCTGCTCTGGCAACACGACGCAAACCTGAAATGGAGAAATTTGAACCAGTGAATTTTTTACACATTTGGAATTGTCCACAAGTATCAATTACTTATTTACTGTGAAACTTCAGACACTTCTTCACATACCTCCTGTTATATATCTGGCCATCATGCCTCCCACACGGACAGAGACCTCGCTGCTATTTTCCTCCCGAGGCTCAACGTTCACGACTCCCTGCAGCAGCCTGAGCTGAGCATCATCTAAGTAGCCACTGCTGTAGTAATACACACCCGGCACAGTGAAACGGTAGCTGAAAAAGCCTGAAGGGAGCGAGAGAGAAGGTTTGTAAATACATTTTTCTTATTCTCATGGATAATAAGACACAAATGCAAATATTCCACTAAGAGTAGGATGAACATGGACCATAAGGCAATGCAAAATTTTTTTTTGAATTTATTGCTAGAATAATTTTATGCTCCCTTCTTGGCCTGTTATTGTTTGATGAGGGAATCTCAATATCAGTTTTATTTTAGGGCTCCCTATAGTTTCTGTTGAGGGCTAGTGTTCTACCTATGGCAGTGCTTGTTTCTCCGCTGGTAAATGGTCCCCCTTCATAAGTGGTGCCACTTGGGCTGGAAACACTGAAGACACTGTACGAAACTCTCTGAAAGGGTGGTGCCTCCCAACTCCACATCACTGTATCTCCAACAAACACTGTGACTGAGGCAGGACTCCACGCATATCCTTGTCCGTAATCTGGAACACACAGACAAATGTAAAAGGATTTATACTGAGAGATTTTACTGTTTGAGGTTTAACAACTAATTTAAGACATATTTAATGTCATTATAATGTAACTGAAAAGCTACTGTAAGTGTGGTATTCTAAATTTGGAAAAATTGAGATCAAACAGGTTTTAAGTCTTTGTTGTTACAAAATTTGGAGGCGACAGCTTTTTTGCTCGCAGACGTTTTCTGAACAAGTGTTCTTGTTGTATTAAAATTTAGCCTTCTCAGATCTAGTTAAATGCCTGAACTAAAAATTGACATGTAAGCCTACTGTAGTCGAATCCCTGGTTGGTGACTGTGTAGGTCTTCTCCTCCGACTGTATAACACATTGCAGTTCATTCTCTGAAGCAGTGTCCACTTCACAGTCAGCCTCTCCTGCCGAAATAGAAATCAACACAAAACGCAGTTTTTTTTATTAATAAAAAGTTAATTAATAAATGAATAAAATAAAAAATTCAAATAAAACTGAATTTGTTAGAAGACGACAAATGATTTATACATTTGTTGGGGTAACACCGCTGTTTCTTATTGCTGGGTCTTGTGTTGCTTACCAACAGAAACTGTGTTGTCAGAGATGTTGCTGCTGAAACCAAAGCCAGAAACTATCAGCCTTGTTCCTCCCATTAAAGAACCAAACTGTGGAAAGATGCTGTACACTTCCAGGATGTATTCGATGGTGGTGTTCACATCGTTGCTATCAAACAAAAAAAAGATCCCAAATTAGCCATCTGAGTACAATTTATTGTCTAGTTTTATATTTTGATAACCAACTTTTGTGTGTTTTTGTAAATCAGTTCTGAGATGTCATATTTTAAAGAAGAATATGTATCACTGTGTCATTCGGTATACACTGCGCTCTACAGTTAAATACACTGGAGTACCAAGAAATGTGTGTTTATTATGCAAAGAGAAAGCATCCATCCGCTCCCCCTGAGCTCTGTTACACTGGCTGTATTCTGTGGGGAAAGAAGTCGACTTTTGAGATCATTTTGGTAAAAAATAAAATCAATAGTTTCTCTGTGCCAATGATGAAAAAAAACATACAGATTGTTATCAGTGAAACGTGCAAAAGCCAGCATCTGTGAACGCATCAGTGGCATGGGGTAATCGCATATGTGTGAAGATATCATTGATGCAGAGGTATATATTGGGATTTTAATAGAGACTTAAGCCGTTATCAAGGCAACTCAATTAGTTCAATGAATATCTCAGCAGGACAATTTCAGACCTCAGCATGCAGTGCAACTTTTCAGCTTTGTAGATACACATCAAGTATGCTTGCCTTCTGAAAATCTTTGGGTTATCATGAAGAGAAGAATCAGATAATGAGATCAAATATTCAACTTGCAAAATAGCAAAAATCTTCTAGAAAATTATTGCAAAAAAATGAATAAAAATTTGTATTGTGCCAAGAATCTGAATTAAAGTTAATTGTCTCTGGCAACAAATGGTGACATATTGGCACTACACGTATTCAAGACTATTTTAATGCACTGAAGAAGATGGATGAAGTTAAATAAGTAATTTACATTGATATAGACTCTCTGGTATAAGAACAAAATCAAAAAAAAAAAAAATACTTAAAAGTATCAATCCTTTCCAAATTATTCAACATGGAAATGTCTTTCAGTGTATGTCTACCTTGTCTGGGGGTAGCCATTGTTTCCAACCTGTACGTCCACCTGGTACAGACCAGGTGGAAGCACAGGCAGAAGACAAGTGATGTTTGTTTCTGTCCACTGCATGGTGACACATTCCTCTGTGCCTACAAACACAGCACTGATGTTGTCTAGGCCTCCGAGGTTCAAACCTTGGATGGTGAGAACGTCATGTGCTTGAAATACAAAAGGAGATCGGAACATCAGTACATCTTTTCCATGAAGAAGTCAAAGTCATTCAAGTGCAAAGATAAATACCATTTGTCACCAGGTTAATTACACCCTTTTTTCAGCGCACCACTGATTACCCTGCAGATTAACACACAATTGTTGTGTGAATGCTTCTGTAACATTTACTATAATTATATGGGAGGCTGAGTCTCTTCAGCTCAGATCCCCAAAGTTTAGCAAGACCAAAGGGCAGAAACAGGCTAAACCTGCAAATCAACATTACACAATGAGAATGAGGAAAAGCTTTTTTTTCCATCCAGTGCTTTAATCTCCTGGTGACAATGGATACACATGGTAACTCTAAACAGTAAAGTTCAAAGAAAACCGAACTGACATGAACACAATGCTGTACCAATGACATATATACTTTACACTGGTGTACTATGTTTCTCAACATTCAGGACAAAATCATTTAATATACACTATTTAACCAATTAATTTAGACCAGTGAAATGACTCCACTCACCAATCACAGTGGTAGCTTGGGGACTCAGGCCTGAGATCTGGGGTGTGAGGTTAATATCGTAGGTGAAGGAGCTGTTTGCTGTTTGAGTCATGTTTCCAACCATCACAGTGACATTCTGTGATCCTGCAGTTCCCTGAAATAAGTAAGTCTTCCAATAAATCATCATCAAATCATTCCAATAAGCAACTAGTATCTTATTCACACAAATTTCCCCGCTGTGGGATCAATAAAGTCCTATCCTATCCTATTTTATCTTATCTTATCTATTCAAAGCTGAACTATTTACACAGCAGAAAAATTGTTATGAACCCGTGTTTAATCAAAATAGGCACTACATGACTACAGCCAACTTTAGAAATAGCTCGCTGACTTTAGGGATAATCAAACACAATTATATAAATTTCTGTACCAGGTTACTGGTACAAAGTCAAAATTTGGTGGTTTGTGACTTAGCACTGCAGGGAAATACAGACAGTTCTCTGCAATCTGTGCACTTACTGCTGGTGTTCTGCATGTCAGCTCTGTCTCACTTGCAGTAACCACTGCACACTCCTGGCTGCCGACAGTAACTGTGGAGTTCTGGCTGAAGCCGAAGCCTGTTACCGTCAGCAGTGTTCCTCCTGTGGAAAGAGAAAATATGATAGTGAGGATAATATCTATCCAATAAATAAGACTGCCTACGTTCTAATGTTATTTAGGGGCAGACAGATATTTGCTTCTCTTTTCCTGATCCCATATATAATATAATAGTTTAGGTTTTTACATTACAGTGACAGGTGTTTTATGTGCTTCATTACCTACCCGCCACACTTCCAGACAGCGGAGAGATCGAAGAAACAATGAGCTGGTAGGTAAACTGAGGGACGTTGCCACCTGCGTAGCGTGAGTTACCCAGAGAAGGGAAGGTGACTGATACAGGGTAGATGCCTGCACTGGCACTGCCCACCCTGCACACCTGAGTGGTAGCTGAAATATAATTCACAAACATCTGGTAAAAACACCTTCCACTAAAACAACTGCAATCGAAAATAACTTCTCATGTTAATTTGTCACTACTGCTTTCACTCACCGGTGACCTGTTCAACATCACATTTGGTTTTTCCCACCATGATGGAGGCAGTTTCATTGCTGAAGCCAGTCCCAGTGACAGTCAGAAGAGTCCCCAGGCCGTAAGACCCTGATAAAGGTAGAAACAGTATATTTATGACCCTCATAACAATCCCTACCATCTTCGTATTTTAGATTTAGGATAAATTCTGCATAAGAAGAGTTTGGTTATTGAGTGTTGATGCAGTATTCAGACTCATTTAGAACAATACATTGTGTTTACTACTAAATCCTACATCCGTAGATTTTTTGCAGGATTTTGTTATGTCTGTGTGATTTTGAAGAGTAAAACATGTGTTGCATACACAGTGTTATGCCCTATATAATTAATCAATACCTAGAGAGGTTTTAATAAACAACAGTATTTTAGAAGGTCACCTTGTGATTGGCTGATTCCAGTTACAGCTGGTGTTTTCTCCTCAGACCATTCATAACCACAGTCACCAGAACATACTGAGGGAATACCATTGATGTAAACCTCCACCTGCAAACAGTGGAAGAGGTCACTGCTACTACATTTATAACAACATAATAATAGGATTTTAGCCGTCAGTCACCCTAACACAAAGCAGTTATTTAGTTGCATGCAAACATGTGAATTCAATCCTGCCCGGGGGCACAAAATATACAAAAATGACAGCAGGCAGACAACAATAGAACTTGTTCTGCAGGATCCAAACAAAAGTAAGCAAACACATTAAGTGATTAGCGTTACCCAGTGCATATAGATGACAGAAAGATAATACTGAAACTCAAAACCAAATGTACCAAAGGCTTTTTTAGTCACAGTTGTACCTGTGGTTTGGTTTCCCAGACACGGAAGAAATCTCCTGTCAGGCTTCGTATCAACAGTCCTCCCTTCACCGTTTCACGGGCTGAAACTACTACATTTTCACCAACAACCAACGAGTCATTGACCTGTTAGAGAACCACAATCAGGACTCAAGGAACTCAAATTACAGTATTACAAAAATTACTACTAGTAAGGTTACTGCTGCTTGTGTAGCTACAGTTCTATACTGATATTTAGTAGTAACAGAGGTGAAACATATAAGATTTTTTTTAGACATCAGAGTGGAGACAGTGTGGGGGAAGTGACATGCTACATAAGGCCCTTAGTCCCAACTGATCAGTGTCCAGCTGGTCAGACTGGTTGTAATGGGAAGCTTCCTCGTGTAAATAGGGCATTTCTGTATAAGAGAGGTTGAAACTACTGTGAATAAATAAAAGATTTTTGAATATGCAAGCTCTACTATATACTAATATTTACGTCATTGTTATCACTGCTACTGCTATTCTGTTAAAAAAATAAAAAATATGCAAGTGCTTGATTATGTAAAACAAACAGTAAAATAATGCTGAAATACAAAGTGGAGTTTGACCTGCATCAGAGGCTGGTCTCCAGGATTCGTGAGCCACTTGACCCTCCAGCTGGGGCGTCTGCAGCTTCCCTCATCTGTAACGCTGACATGACCCATCCCTTGGATTCCCTCCAGAGCATATTTCAGGTCCAAAGCACTAATGTCCACAGACAGACCTGAGGACAAGCACTGGTTGTGTTAGACATTTCTCTGCAGAGGCAACATTATGTACAACTGTATATGTGGTTGAAAACCGTTACGGCTATAATGCATCTGATGTACTATGATTGCTGTGCCCCACTATGGACACAGATTGTGTGTGCTTTTGCACCAATTTCCAGACAAAAAGAGCTCATCAATGGAGAATTATGCAACATTCAAAACAACATATTTATTTAAGGGAGAGAATGACACACCGGTAAAATAATTACCAAAGCTACAGCCATAAAACTCCACCTTTACCTCTACAAAATGTCAAAGGTTCATCATTTTTGACATACAGAGCAAAAATTGCCTCAGTCATTGCTCTAGCTCTCTGTTTATTTGGTGTCCATTCATTTCTTACAGTAGCTGATGGAGGGGAATAATAAAAAAAAAAAATATTGTAAAATATAAATGTTTGACTCCAGGAAAAGGCACTGATAGTTTGTACATGCTATTTCATAAAAAAACAATTTCATGTCAGAACAACTTCAGTCTTTTGGCTAAGTCTGTGGAATAAGGTGTCAGCAGCTAAAGTAGTTGGAGCTGTTCATAAAATTCATATAATATACACATCAATTGGAGCTACCTTCAGCTCGACCTCCATAAATCTCCACATCAAAAGTGCCGTTCAGAGGAGGGGTGGCTCTGTGAGGGCGAGTGATGATCACACTGGCTGCTCCTTCACTGAACACCGCCAGGTCCTCACTGCTGTGGGACATCTTTAAACGGACAGTGGACAAAGAAAGTGGTTTCACAGATACTAGTCTTATTTTACTGATTAACATCCCTGTTTTTACAATCCTAATTTGTATAAAGAACTTTCTTAAAGGGCTGTTAGAAATATTATTGTATGTTACTGTGTACTCAATATCCTATAATAGAAATAGTTAATAAATAAATCAATGAAAAAAATTTGTTCAGTGAAGAACAATATACATGATTTGGATTTGGAGTTTAAATTTTTAATTTTTAATGTAAAGTAGCATCTATATTAAAAACACAGGCACACATGCACATACCTTTGTAAAGTTATCAATTATTAGGACTAGAATGAAATAAAAAACTTAATTGTCCTTGCACAATTGTAGTACAACAAAATTAGCATTGCTTCCCTAAAAGTATTCAAAGATAATAAATTGCCATAGATTGGTCAAAAAGAGCAGCAACCTGTTGAGCGCTAAGTCAGTTTGAAAAGTTGTAAACTAGAGAACATGTAAATGACAAACATGATTCTTACAGAAATAATTCTACTGTTTCTGCATATGATATATACTGTTAGATTTGCTGTATACTATACCATATCCATAGTCATTAGAGTGACACACTTAGAACTGAACAATGTCAGTTAAAATAATCAAAAGCAGCTTTAAAGTGTGCTACTGTAAGTCTGTTTAAATGCACAGTACATTAGGGCTAGATAGTGTTGTCACCTGTCATAGGGGTCTGATTCTTGTGGGGTCCCAGTAATAGCCCAAGACATAATAATACAAAAGACGCACAGTTAATTAATCAGTTACCTGCAAGAAGCCAATGTCTAGAAGTGGGAACCCAAAGCCACATTCTGCTGGTGTGGCTTTTATCCTGTAGCTGATCTGTGAGACATTCGATGTGTCTTTGTAAACAGCGATTACGTCAAAGGAAAGGCCAGAGCCCTCGAAAGGTGAGGGTCTCCTTTTGAGGGGTACAGCTGCGAGAAGGAGAGATCAATGACAAATTGCTTAACAGTTCCAGCGAGTCTTATAACAGGTTTAACATGTCGCTGTGAAGTGGCAACTGAACAGCTATTTTTGCAATAACCATGACCTGGACCACTGAGAATCTTCACAGACACATCATTATTATTACTATCAAATTTTACAAACAAAAAAAGTTTCAAAACACTTTAAAGTGATGACCGAAAATTTGTAAATTCTATAAAATAAATAAAAATAATTTGATTTAATACACAAAACTGTGCACCATTTTCATCAGTTGTAGTTGGTGTCTTTCCAATGTGAACAACATCCACATAGAAATCTGCACCGGAGTCGTCTTGGTAGAGATAAAACTCCAGCAGGGAGTATTTGCTCCCGATGACATTTGTCTGCAGAGAACTCTGCAGGTCCAGACATTTATAACTCCACCTGCGAGGAACAATCGTTTATATTTTGCAAATAAAACAGCATAAGTTTTGCAGTGTTTCATTTTTTTTTGACAAATTAAAATTGACTTGTGGTCATTACTCACTCTTGGTCCTTATTGAAGATGGTGTTGATATTTGTTGTCTGTGTCTGGGTTTGACCTTTTGTGTCACGGTATGTAAACTTCATCCCAAATTTATCCTTTAATAATCCTTTGTATGCAAAGCAAAGCTGGGAGGAAAGGAATGGAAAACGTTTTTAAGGGCTTTATTTTGACAGATCAATAACTTTAGAGACAGAAGCAGAAAGGATTTCTATACAGACTGGGCTCATGTATTGATTATTTTACTAATTTTATTAAATCTAACCCAATATAAAAAGTAAACAACACCAAATAAAGTACTATATACTCACAATGGGGTATAGGTCTAATGAAACTGGTCCGTATGTGGTCCCAGTGTCTGTGGTGTAGCTGTTCTTGAAAAGAACCTGCGCGTTCTTCAGCGACCACAGTCCACAGAAACCAGATTTGTTCACAGGAGTCCCTTCTTCCACACTATTGAACTGATTCAAAAAAGCATCAAAGAAGTTAAATTAAGTAAATAATGTGCATAGTGAACAATTTTTGAAATTATTCAACAGAGGATATTCTTCTAGTATTTAGCAACATATCAACTTAACATACAAGTGAATATGCTTTCAAAATAAATTTTGGCCCCACTGACCTGAGAGTTGTCACCTTCAAAGTCCTTGAAATATTTCACATCTGAGCCTTCAGCGGTCAGGATCTCAGCAGGACACTCGGCTTTCATCATGTCCTGTAGAGCTGACTTCACCTGTCCAGTTACAAAGGGTGCAGGCGTCAGTACATTTTCTAGCCAGATTTAGCATTAGTTCAAACTGAGAGTCAATTTTAACAGTTTATAGATCTTTGTTTACAAAAACTGTAAAGTTTGCAGAATTGGCTAAGGTTGATTTTGGAGGATTTGGAGGAAAAATGAAAATGAGAATAATTAGACTTATGGATATTTACTGTAAGTGACAAGAGATTTGGGAGCTGACATTTTAACAAAACAGACCTCAGCTGCAGTTGTGTTGAAGACAATGGGTCTTGTGGGGATTCCCCCCCACAGCAGAGTGAAAGTCTTCAGGTTACTTCTGCCTTCGGTAACTTCAGCAACAGAGATGTTGGTGTCAAGGTCAAAAACCTCAAAGTTTAGAGGTTCAAAATTACCTGCAATAAACAAGAAAATCTCTTATATTTTAAATAAAATAATATGTGGCTGTTGAAAGCATAAAATCAGGTGCAGTGACACGTAGTGTAATAGTTTAACTGTTAACGTATGCACGTTTTTATCTATAGACATATGAATCTGTGGACACGCCTACACCTGTCTTCCAGTCTCTTCTTACCTCTGTCAGAATTAAAAATGACTGTGTAGTAAGATCCTTGACTGTCTCCTTGCTTAGTGACCGTCACTGTGTCAGGTTCGATGGTCCAAAGGCTGTTCAAGGCTGCTTCCACCACCGCTGCTGAGGCACCGACTGGGATCAGTTCTAAAGGTGGCAAAGACAACGTTCTTCAAAATTTATTCTGAAGCGCTGCAGTTTAGTTTGGAGCAACAGATTTTAAGGACCATTAGGAACCACTGGAGCTCATTCTTCTTTTGTGGCAACATGTTTGCAGTTATAATAATATAATTAGACACAGATCATTTATTTTAATGAATGAATTACCAGTTTTAGCATCTCCACAGCCCAGGCTGAAGAAACTGCTTGTACAAAGCTGGTTATTACAGCTGCTGCTGATATTCACCATCTGGACCTCTTTGACTGAGGTGACATTTGTGAGCCATGAACTGAAGGAAACCACCTGATTAACAGTGAAGATTAACAGAGGTGAGGCACTAACTAGCTCACTCAGACACTAAGTCAGCAGTCAGAAAATTGAGAGTTTGAGGTAAATTGAACTTGATGCTTTTAATAACATTCTAGTCCAGTCAATTCCAGCCCAGACAATACATGAACCTTTTGTTAGCTACCACACACCTGTTCCTCATCAAATATCTCATATTCAGCCACAATATTTTGAACCTCGTTGACAGCATCGTCTGTCTGGTCTTCAGTAAAAGCACTCTCCTCGTGGAACAAACCAATGTTGACAAAACTTGCACCAGCATTTTCTTGTAGCAGAATTTCTATGTAGTAACTACGGAGAAACAAAATAAAAAACATTTATTTACTATAGTTTATGATAAATTAATAAAATTATTTTCAATGCTCCCACACTTACGGTTTCTCCTTCTCTAAGGTCATTACTGCAGACCTCTGTGATGCCAATTGTGTGTAGCTTGAGACATAGTACGGCTGGTATGCAACTCTAACCTGAGGTGGAGTGAAGTATATGTTACACAAATCGGTTCATCATAAAATTAAGATATTATCTACAGTTAATCTTAGATTTTTTTTCATGCTCTAACATGGAACGATAGCATTAAGTCTTGATTTACAAGACACTAACACTAACTGATACCAGTATGTGTTATTTATTTTGAACTAAACTCTATGCTGACACCTTATATTCTGAGCGGCTGGAGTTGCTGAGGTAGAGATCACATCGGTCATCACACCACAGGTACATTGTGTAGTTGCCACTGGCTGGAGGGACGAAGAAGCCTCTGTACCGTGCAGTGAAATAATCAAGTTCATCTGGAAAGGTTTGGCGCATGGAGTCGATCCATTGTGACCAGTATCCAGTTGTGTTTTCATTGTAAGTCCAAATGTCAGTCAGGTAACGGGGTCTAGTGTTGTTCCACACCTCCATCTTTAAGCCTCTGCTGCCTATGTGTAGATAAAATATCTTTTCAGTAACTTCCCTAAACTGTTTAACAGTAAACATTAACATAAGCTGTTCAGATAAAAGATGTGCTGTTTATTGTCATATAGGTTAATATGAATGTACTGTTGATGTAATCTTAGCAGCAGCCCTTATAAGAATTTATTAATCAACATAGTATGAGTGCTAAACTGTAATCTCTTCAGCTGACAAAAGGAAATGTATTTAAACTTTATGTATAGATCAGGTAGGCCTGGTAGCTCAACGGGTCAGACTGGGATGCAGAAGGTCGTAGGTTCGAATCCCAGCCTGACACCTAGCCCTTCCCCAACCAGGTGTGTCCCTGAGCCAGACACTCAGCGCTAGCTCCCTGTAAGTCGCTTTGGATAAAAGCGTCTGCCAAGCAAAGTAAAGAAAAGAACATATAACTGACGTAAACTATTTAAATTTTAACCAATTTTCTGCATAAGCATGTTACCATTCGACATTGCAGAACTTGTAGAACATATCTGCTGTTAAGTATTTTAATTATTACTGATTTTACTTACTAAAATGAATGCTTTTGGTTTTACTATTTTTATGTCTTAAACGCCAATCAAAAGGGTTGTAAAAATGAAAAACCAGAGGTTGTATCCACTGCTGTCACCAATTCTTTGTGAACTGCATGCCTTGTTAAAATATGTGCTATACATCTTGTTACAAAATCTGTAACTAGTGACAGAACCTGATTGTTATCTTCAAAACAAGATATTTACGTGAACAAGCAGAACAAATATTTTACATTCTTCCACTAGTTAAGTTCTCACAGCACAAAATAAAGCAAAAGAATGGATCGAGAACAATTTGTTGGTCTGGAGGAGGAGGTGATCTCACCTGGGTAGACTCTTGTGTTATTTTTCTTGTGGTACTCAACACTTGTGCATGTAATTCTGTCATCATACACACTCTGGATTTCACAAGGTTGGCCTGAAAATACAAAAAATAAAATGGAATAAGATGTTAGTGATAGTAAGAATGTGTTAAATGGCTGACTTTAACTAAGACCATTTACTTATTTAGGAGGGGAATTTCACCTTGTGACATTGTTTAATGTCTGTATGTAAATATGTTCTGTAACTGGCTTGTGAAATCCTATGAAAGTTAGAATTGTTTGTTACAGTCTGCCGTGCCTCTAAGCTTTCGAAAGATTCTTTCCCCTGGTGTTCGACACCACTATGTGTTTCTTTTGTTTAAAACTATGCAGACATGCTGTTGACTTGAAAAGGATTATCACCATGCATGAGTAGAGTCCCCAACAATGAGTAGAGTTTAGTTGTGTGAAGACATGCATCTTTTCATACTGAACACTCTGTACTTTGTGAAAATAACATAAGGAAGTTGTCAGGGTTGTACTGGCTGTAGTCGATATGCATTTGTTGTTTCCACTGAGACAATCACCTCCAACGAGAACATGTGCTGGACTGTCAGTTTGGTCAAAGAAGGAGCCTTGAATGGTCAACAGGGTTCCACCCATGACGCTACCGCTGGATGGAGAGACTCCTGTCACCTCTGAAAAACAACAAACATTTCACTGCAACAACACAAGAACAATTATTGAACACTATCTCATTTCAACAACAATCACTTTGCTCTCTAATGTACCTGCAAAGGTCTGGAACATGGAGAGCTTCCCCGAAGCTGAGACCCTGTACAGATACTTGTCTGGTAAACTCCTAAAGTGAAATTAATTGTAAAAAAATTAACTCTTCAGGAACTGTATCTAGCTTCATTTCTATGCATTTTTCTGTTTATCAGTATGTGTGTTCTGTCACTTATAGGGTACAGAGCCCAGGCAGTGAGCACCCAAATGAAGCATTAACAAAATAAACCAAGGAAACATCCTGATGTGACATGTGGGGAAACTGGCAGGTTGAAGTTGTTAGAAAACAGATTAGGAAACTGGAAAGAGGTGTGTAAGTGGCCAGAAAAGGTCATGGAGAAGCATGGAGCATGTGTGCAAATAAACTGAAGTTACAATGTGACTGGGGCTAGCTTGAAGTGAAACACAACTTGCTTTACCTTCCATATTCCGCATCGAGGATGTAACTCAAGTTCTGATGCCCTGATGGAAATAAAACATAATTATTAAAGAACGGCTTGGACAGGTTAATAAAGTATAAAACCTTTTATAAATGTACATTAAGGGAAGCTTATTATAAAGCAAGCTTACCAACATATGTTCCAGTCATTTTGCAGCTCATGTAGCCCCACTGAGAAGTTTCAGAATCCAGTTGTAGATTATATCTTTAGACACATTTGAAAACACCAAATCATTTTTATTAAATGTTTCATTCAACCTAATGTCATCACTCAGAAGTATTCTCAATAACATAATATTGTAAATTATTGAAATTTTAAATGTGGGATAAAAAAAGTGTAATATTACTACTACTACTACTACTACTACTACTACTACTACTACTACTACTACTATTATTATTATTGTCTATAATGTAATGCATTTCACTGTCAAAATGTAATTCACGTCCACACAAACTACTTACAGCTCGTCCGACTGCGGTTTGAGCAGTATGCATGGCATTCCTCCCATGTACGCTCTGCAATAAACAAGATTTTGTCGATTAGTACATAATTTTATTATAAAATTTTTCTTTTAAATATTTTAATAAATTTGGTAGGTGATAAACAATCAAATAAACATATTTTATTATATTTGCTTAAACAACATTACTGGTTTAAGATTGGTTTTCAGTGTAAAAAACATATTGTAGTTGAGTAATATTATGGACATTTGAAAGTGTATCAATATCACAAATATCTATATATTTTAGTTTATACCTGAGAAATCTCACATTGAGGCCATTTGAGCTCAAGGCTGTGTTGCTTCCATACACATCTGTGTAGATCCGTCCTCGCACTGTCACCAAGGTGCCTGCGGTGATTTTGAGGTGGTTTTAATTCAAAAGCTCAAACCAGACTAGGCTGTAAATCCATCAGATTCTATAGAAGTGAAGACTATACCTGGGAGACCACTGACTGGACTCAGAGAGTAAATAGTAGGGGTGCTATACCAGACACTCTGAGGAGATTTAAAGTAAGAACAGAATAGAAAAAGTTAGGAACCAAACATCTAGAGAAATCCAATCTAACTGAAATTTTGCAATAGCAGTAAACTTACATAGAAGCTACAGGAGTATGCCTTGTACACACCGCCACATATATTGCTGTCAGGAATGGGAACACTATCCACGCTGACATGGACTGAATACACATCAGCTGGCAAGACTCTATGATGGAAACATTTTAGAAAAACATATGCATGAAGTGACTTACATACTTCTGTAACAATGCATATGTTCAGTGAAGGCTACCTGGTGTAACACAGGATCTGGTTGCTGTGTGATGAGTCTCTCTCCACATCACAGGGGATCGACAGGGTATCTGACACAAGTGTTACAAGGTTGCCATGTGTGTCGTCTGTTGGATCCAGCTGCAGCTGTTGTTCCTGGGCAAAACCTGAAAAAACCCTAAATATTCACTTTCAAAACCTTAAATGCTTTATTTTTAGTAAAATGTGTCACTCGAGGAGTCCTAACAAAATGAAGAAAACAATTATGTGTCCTAAAAAAGAGCACGGAGCACAATTACGAGTACGATTTTGTGGCATCGCCATATTTAAATAAATAACAGAAATAAATGTATGCAATTACATGGGAAAAAATATGTTTATAATGAGTTTAAAGCTTTAGTTACAGAATAAAAACATATTCCACAAGTTAGGTTAGATTTATAACAAGATTTAAGCATCATAATTTACTGTGAAAACTAATTTGTTTTGAAAAATTGTAAGGATTCAATCACTTACCATTTCCTGAAATAGTGAGTCGTGTTGCTCCATTGGTGCTTCCACGATTTGGATAAACATAGTTAATCTGCTGAGCACCTGTAAATTCAATATATATATATATATAGAGGGAGAATATGTATAATAATAATAATATATAAGAGATTATTTTTGCACTGATCACCTAGCTGGGCAAACTGGTGATTTTCTAGGAATTCTGGGAGTGTTATGTTTATTTAATTATTATTAGTTACAATGAATGCAATTTCAAACAACACATATTTTATTATTCCTAAAATAAACATTGTATTTTTTTTCTTACTGCAGCAGCAATAGAGGGTGAGGAGGAGAACAGTCAGCCTTACTGCAGACTGCATCCTGGAGTTTTAATGGATTTCCCTCCACCGTCACCTGCAGACAGGTGTTGAGGTCCAGCTGTAGAAAAATGGTGAATAATTTGCATTTAGACTCATGTTCCTATAGGATTTTAATTCACACAAAGAAGGAAGGTGGGAATGATGCAAAACAAAAATGCAGAACAATCTCAATCACAAGTTGAAAAGATGTATATAGATCTATACTGCCTACCTGTAGTCAGTTAGAAAATGTTTATCTGTAGAATGTATGACGTGGGGGGGACAAACAGAGACACTGCCTGTATACTGGAACAAGCACCATCTCTTTATAATACTGCTCATTGTTCCGCCTCTCACCTGCAACTGGGAGGAGACTGTAGAGCTCAACCATCCATTCCTCCACCACAGTCTAAATCAGAGATCCCACAAACAACAGTTTGTCCATGTAAAAACACATATCATGAGTCAAATTGGGTCAAAAAGTGGATGAGTAAAAGCTTCATGGATGGGAACCAAAATCTGATTTTGATGGAACTTAAGAGAAAGAAGTAAAACTATAAAAGTAAACCTGTCTGTAACTAGAAATAAAAGGTAACATTAAACAACAGGATGAAATCTGATACAAGTCTCTGAATAAATATTAGTTTATGATGATTATTATATGTGGTTTGTGGTATATACTGTATAGTACAACCCACAATTTTGGCCACTTTAATGACAAGGTTAAATAAACAAGCATTATTCCAGAGTGGACAAAATGACACATGACACTATGTGCAATCCAACACAAGTCCTCTGTGACTTAATTTTCAGTTTCAAGTTCAAAGGTAACATATTTGTTGAGGACCAAATTACAAGACGAATCATTAGATGATACTGTAAAATATGAACACAAAAACAACATAGGAAACTGGAATTAGCACATTGTTGTTATATACTACTGCCAGCCACCAAAATTGTCCAGACTGATCTTTTAATCAGTTCATCCATCAGTCCAGGTGGATTCCTGTGCCAAATTTTTAAAAAAATCCCTTCAATGTTTTGCTGAGATACTGTGTTCACAGAAAGAAGACAGATGTGAGGCCTTACTTACCTTTGACCACAGAAATCTAATCAGTTCATCCTTGAGTTTAAGTAGATGGAAATTCATGAAGGGGTTCTGGAGATATCATGATCATGTGAATGGGACATATGGATGGACAACATGGCTGTCCCACCAACATTAGTCGGCTTCTGCCCATGGCTGTCTCACCAACATAGAGATAACAGACTAATTTGTTACTCTACATTGCCTATAGGTGTGACGATGCAGCTTTCATATTGCAAACATGTCCTTTTAACACAACATTCTGCAACAATCACAGAGCACACCAAACTAAATATAATACAGATATGTTTAACTTCACATAAGTTAAATATTATGAGTATATTTAGTGGCGGACCCTGCATTTTATACCTAGGCCTTCAGTGCTATCCTCCAAAAATTAAGCAAACTTAGCATAACCTTAGCAAGACAACAGGACTCCAGGCTATAGTCATTTGACTTAACTACCCCAAATTTACAACGACAGTAACTTTTATCGACTAGAAATGTGATTTAACACAACGCTAAACATCAATGACAATTACAATATATTTATTGCATTGACATAAGTACGATACGAAATACCAATAATATACCGCTATTATTCAGTATAACAGGATGCTCCGTCACAAATAGACGTCCCGTCACCAACCAGTCCAATTCACTGTTACCTAACAAGCAAACAAAAATACTGTTAACACAGTCAGCAGCCAATTCAAGACAACACACATTCGGCCAGATATGAAAGTCACAGCCATCTGAAAGTCGTTGAAACCAGCAGTAACAGTCTAAAGCAGCAATAACCAATAGCAGGTAAAGTCAGATACTCATCCATTAAACTTACCAAAGCTGCTCATCATTTAAAAACAAATTCCAAGCCTTTTAAGTTTAAGTTAAACTCCCTTCACATTACGTGCTAGGTAGCTCAATGTCAGTTAGCTTATTTTCAGTTAGCTTATCTTCAGTTAGCTTAACGTCAGTGAGGAAACTGGCCGGTAACGATGAAAACTCGTGACGTCAGCGGCTACGCCAGATAGAAGGCCCTGGTGGGTCAAAGGTCACGCCCAACATGGCAAAGTCGAAATCTGATTGGTTAAAAAAAAAAACAATCTACAAAATTGTCCCTATTCAATACACCGGTGTTGTGCCAGGAAAGGCATCCGCGTCTCTTAAAAGCGCTTTGAAAACGTTAACATAGCTTTTAAAACACAACTAAACGCTATAAAAATGAACAAACTAAAACACCAGTGTTAACATTCACATCCAGGATATCTGTCTTGAACTGAAATTAACAGACTGATGGGACATTTGTCAAAAATACACACAACATTGATATAAATGTACATCAAGTTATAAAGATGTCTGATTCTGACTATCTCTAGGCCAGCAGAGAGGACTTTGCTGCATGTATGTATATTTACAACCTGAACAAATAGAAATCTGACTGCTTGTAACCTCACTCTTAATCATCACAGTCTTTTGTTGTGTCTTTTCATTCATATTCCCATACACTTCAAGTCTCCTGCAGGACACCAGGAAGAATTTCATAATTTCCTGAACAGTGTATTCACAACAAATGTCACCATACTGATGACGATTTGAGCTACCCTAAAAGGTGGTAAGGAAAAAAGGGTATAGGTACTGTCGCAGCTATATAAGATCTATACTTGTTACAAACCAGAGCAGCACAACCATCTCAAGTCATTTCTTCTTGGGTGTAATATGAGTGACAGGCTCACAGGTGGAAATGTGGCCATAGATCCTTCTATTGTAATAATAGCTGTAAAGAGCTTTTATAAAAAATAACAACGTTTATGTAAAATTACATCATATGGTCAACAAGGAGAGACAGAAATCTGATTCACTGTGAGAAATATACAGTGGGAGGAAAACTGTGCAACTTTAGCAGCCTCAAGTGGTGTAAGTGATAATTGTTCAATGTTTTCAGACGTTGGGAAATAAAATCATTAAAATCCAGAGGTCATGTACTCCATCATTAGCAAACCATTCACTCCTCTCACCTACATTTGCTGTTGCACAGTAAAAATAATCTAGTTAATTGCAGTGGTCTAGCACGTTTTCGTTTTTTCCCTGAAATACAGGATCCAGTGGGCAAAGAAGTCAGATGAACAAATACTGTGAGAAAACTTATTTTTAGCTTTGTTAAAGTTTCTACAGCACATTTTCCTTTCTGTATTATTTTACATAGTTGTTTTCTCTCTCTGCTTTAAACAAGACAGCATATCCATACTGGACGACTTGCAAAGGTGAAACTGTTTATAAAAGTTGTAAAACAACTCTTGTGATAATACACTGCTAAAAAACTTAAAGGAACACTTCTCTTTTGTTCTGGACAAAAAAAAAATCATGCTGGATTTCTATATTGATATGTAATGGGTACTGTGTTAGGAGCAAAAGGATACCACAACATTTAATGATAATGAAAATGATCGAGTCGCCAGGAAATTTAAACTGAAAACTGATGCAGCAGGCTAGTCCAATGTGCTGGAATGTCATTTCAACAATTCAAAATGTTACACCATTCTTTGTATGGCCCTCATGTGCTTGTATTCATGACTGACAACTTTGGGGCATCCTCCTTATGAGATGGCAGTTGATGAGTGGTGTCTAGAGGTATCTCCTACCAGATCCTGACCAGGGCATCACTGAGCTCCTGGACAGTCTGAGGTGCAAGCTGGCGCCGTCTGATGGGCCTAAACATGATATCCCAGAAATATTCTATTGGATTTAGGTCAGGCGAGTGTGGAGGCCAGTCAATGGTATCAATTCCTTCATCCTCCAGGAACTGCCTACATACTCTTGCCACATTAGGTCGGCATATTGATGTGCCATCCTGGTGGAGTTAGACTGCCTGTGCAACCTCTGTAGGGACCAGGTATTGCCTCATGCTACCAGTAGTGACACTGACCCTAATCAAATGCAAAACTACTGAAAATCAGCCAAAAAAAAAAGCACTAAAAAAGTGATCCACCTTTTCCATCTTTTGGACAGGTGTGCACATATATGATGGCAATACTACAGGGTTTTGGTGTGTTGTCCAAAGACACCTTGACATGTAACCTAGAGGTACCTGGGACTCAAACCTGCTGTGTTTTTCATTCAATATCTACAAATAAAAAAACTTTAAATTAGTTTGTTTGTGTGGTTACCTTGGTCTGTGTGTCAAAATAAAAATGTCATATCTTACCACATTGATATGTGATGTCTTAAAATTGTTTAGAAAAAGTAGTTTAGTTGAGTAGTAAAAAGACAAAACTATATAAAATATGTAAGCATTATCTATCAACAGAGCAGTAAGAGTTGTGAAATGAAATAAGAAAGTCCAATAGAAATTATAATTGTTACTGCTTTGTACAACAGTATTGGAAACAGTGTATAAAGATGCGAAGTTGTGGTTTTATAGAAGGTTAAATGCTGGTAGAGTGTTTTTCTGAGAATTAAACATATATAACATGTGAAAAGTTTGGGGATTTAATAAACCTTTGAACATAGTCTGCAGTGTTCTTTTATGCTAAGCTAACCAACTCTACTTTCACAATTTATGTGCAGACATGATACACAGACATGATACCAACATTTCCAAACTAGAATATTCCTTTAACTCAATAAGGCTAAATTTAAAAATGGCAAGAAATTGTAACTTCAGTAGTTTATGCAGTGGTTAATTTTAACATCTAATTAGGTAACATCTAATAGTGTACTTACTTTCAGTTGTCAAGTATTTTGTTGCTTCGGATACTTGTAGGAGAGGTACTGTGGGTGTGAGGAGCTTTAGAGACACAAAATCTTTCAGTGAAAACTTCACTATTGGGAAATGAAATCTGCTGAATATGATCAAATTGGCTATTTCTTTACTGGCATTCAGAACTGTATGTGTTCTGGTGTGTTGGCAAAACCATGCACTGACAGTTATCATACATAACCACACACAGAGACCTACTGTACTGCATTATTCTAAATGAAGACATCTATTTGTAGCCCCCGTCTCACACTGCCCACACATCAAACTAAAAACTCCTAAGTCCTGTTATTTGAGGACTTAACAATCTACAGATAACTTCTTTTCATTAAGTTTAAAGTCATGAAAAATAGGAGCAACAGCGGATATGTTGTTCCCTGGGTTCAGTGGGTGACGTAAAATGAGTGAACCAGGCAGAACTTCCTCTATACCCAACTATAAAAACACAGAGGGAAACTGTAAAAACTGCTGCACTATGTAATCATGTATGACAAATATTGGACAACAGAAATTTCTTTTCTTTTCTCCAGGAAAAAAAAGATCTTTTCATCAGTTTTGGGCTTTATTTTTATCAGTAAAGGGGCAGACAGGAAACATGGGAGACAAGAGTGGAATGTGATGTTCACTAAATGTGCTCAGTCAGACCTGAGCTGGAGACACTGCAGTTATGTGGCATGTGCTATAACCTTGCAGCTACCAAGCCCCACTGCCATGTACAAGAAAGAGACAATAACATTCCTGTCATGCTGTCTACAATCTTATTTTTAGCACAAATCACTCATCATGTTGTCTGCTGAGAATAAATAAGACCCGTCTGCACTCTGATAGTTTGAACAAAGAGACAGGTCAAACAGGTCTTCAATAGCACGTAAAGCAACACAACAATCAGGACCCTCAGTGACCAAAATAGTCATGACTTTATTTTTTTTCCAAAACTGCAGCATAACAAACTAAAATCAATATGAAAACACACAATACAAAATAAAAATAACACTTCAGCATTGCTCACAATGAGAACAAACATCTGTTTGGATTTGAATTGTGGATCTACAGTGAGTAAAAAAATGTCTACACACAAATCATCTCATTCACAAAGTGGCGTGTTGAGCTAGAAAAGCTCTGATTCTCTGAAGCAGCTCTTTCTTCACACTGTCTGGTACAAGTGCTGCCGAGAGGAAAGAATAAGTTAAAATGTCAGAACATTCAAACAAAAATCCACTACACAAACACTTCCTATGTTTATTTGTGATGAAGAATTACATTCAGCGTGATTTAAAATTGCTATTCAATGCTTTATTTTGTTCAATCAATGTTAATAATATGTATAATATTAGAGTTTCAACTCTACTTATAACCTGCATGAATCCTCATGGTATCAATAAAGGTTAGATCATTTAGTTTTTTTCTGACATAGGCTAATTGTAGATATTTTGCATGTTATTTTATTCACGTCTCCAAAATTTGAAGTCCTACTATAGGATCAGCCAAAGTTTGTCTGTGCAGCAGGAGTCTGTACTGAGCTTTGTCACTGTGTTTGTCTATCAACACCTGTGAAGTACCTCTGCCTTTTGGTGTGACTTCTGTGACCAGGTCTTCCACTGTGACGTGCTCCAGGCCTTTTTCTCTGATTACATCTGGACACAGGAGATAGCGACTTTAGTGATCCAGCTTCACGGGATCGCAGCCACAATTACTCACACACAATCAGACACGATACCTTTGCAGTGTGCTTTCAGCTGATCCTTCCATCCACACTCCACCAGCTTTGCCCTGAGTAACTCTTTCAACCTGCGGCCACGCAATATGTTGAGATTATTAAAAGAACTGTCTGAATATCTTAAAATCCACATATGTATCTAAACAGCTCGTAATCAAACCACTGCAGAGAGAGGCTCACTTACCGCTCCCGTTCCCCCATTTCTATAAGCTTCTGGTTTATTGCAGCCCTCATCTGGGAATCTTTGCTCATGATCTGACTGAAAATCAAATACAAACAATAAGTGTATCACTTAGAATGATACGACAAGAGAGAAAATGTATAAAATCCTTTAGTTTAGCTAGCAGTCAGGTAGACAGTACCTTTTGTAGAATTGGATTAGCTAGGGAACAGAAAGTCCCTAACACGACGATGCCGTGTGAAACATCAGAAGCTTAACGGTTCCGCCTTGTTGGCAGTTAGCTAGCTAAGTTCGCCATAAACGGACCAAACGCTAAAAAATGCGACACAATTTGGTCTGATAACACAGTTCGTTTTCAGTCTACGATAACTGACTGACTGCGACAACAAAATAAGTAAAGAATAGTGGATTGTTAAATGCTATAAAGTATTTAAGAGAAAATACAACAAAAACTCAATTTCCCATGAGCGCCCAGGCCGGTTATGTGCGTTATAAAATGGTTCCGTGTGAGACAAAACAGGAAACGTGTGTCTAGGTTACTTCTTCAACATCATCATCATTTTGCTGAACGGGCTGTCATCAACTTGTGAATAAGGCAGTCACATTAAAAAGACATGGCTGCGTCTAATTATTCCTTGAAGGTTAACAGGGACCTGCTGGATCCCAACTTTGAAAGTTACAGGTTATCCCTGGACGCCATACCAACGTACAACGTAGAGCTGGATGCTGGTGAGAGAAACTAACTTACTGCACAGTTAGCAAGTGTGCTAACCTAGCACCGAGACCACAGTGAAAGCACTGATATATCACTTAGGTGACACACATTATATAAGCTATATACGTGAACACAAGTAACGAGAAGGGTTATTCAAATTTAAAATGTTGTTTTATACCTTTTGCTAATTATTGTAAACGTAGTCATACTGTGAAGTAACCCTAAGCTGTTCTGGCTAGAACCCAGTGGTTCTAAGGTGGGTGAAGGTTCTGGTTGTCCATAGAAAGTTTCTAAATACTTAACATGTTTGCAGTTTAATCATAGAACCGCAATAATCCATCAGTCGTCTAGATAAATTGCTTTTTTAATAAGGCAAATGTGTCAAATATTTTCTGGGTCCAGATTCCTAAATGTGAGGATGTTATGCACATCTTCATCTTGGGCTAACTTTTCTTACCTTTTCTTTTCTTTCACCTACAACATGTAAAATTGTAAAACTTTCATAGAAGGCAAAAGACAAGGACATAAAACCTCTCATGCAATGTAATTATTCATATAATAGTGAAGAGAAAGATTTAGTTTATAAAATAGCCATAATAAATCCAATATTTTAGTTGCACTGGGGAGGAGTGATTTACTTCATGTTTTTTTGTGGATCCTTTCTCTTCTTGAAGATTACAAGCGGCTTTAAGTGTAACACACTGACATATCGACAGATATAGACAATATGAACATAAATGTGAAGGATGGGACAAATGTAATCAGAAAAGTAATGCTAAGGAGGGAAACACTGGATTGTTTTTCATTCATCTTTTTCCATTCATTTAGGCTGAAACAGATAGGTGTAGGTGTTGTAAAGCAGATTTCCCTTTTCACACATTCATATCTCAAAGTAATTAAGTAGCTTCTAAAATCAAGACCATTATTCTACTCCTTACATAACATTTACTGTATATCATAGAAAGATCAACGTTGATGGTGGGATCTTGTTTTATGTATAAATTCTGTTCCAGTAATGACAGATTTAACAGTGATAGCATCTGATAAAAAAGAGAACTGTAACTATGATCAATATCATCTGATATTTGTCTCTCTTTTTTTTTTCATAGCTGTGGAGGAAGTGAAGCTGAAGGATAATCAGTACACCCTGGAACATATGCGTGCTTTTGGCATGTACAATTACCTGCACTTAGACCCTTGGTATGAAGATAGTGTTTTGTTTGTGGACTGCAAAGGCCGTGTTCTCAGTCTCACCATCACTCTGGTAAGCTTTAAAAGCCTCCTCATTTTTCTTGGAAGTCCTTATACCTGGTTACTATTTATGTGTTTCTGTCGCAGCAACAAATGGGCCTGTTACCTTGTCAACAGGTCCTTCCGCTAGTGTCAATGAGGCAGATAGATATTTGCTCATATTTATTGTTCATGTCAAATTAAATGGTTGTGATTCTGATGTTATGACAGTGTAATTATTGGTGGACTTTAATACATGTGACGTACCAGTAGGTGGTGAACAAATGCTTATGTAGTGGCTGCTAAGTGTTTCTGGCAGGTAGTGTCAAGAGAAAATGATCTTTGTAAAAAAAAAAAAAAAATCCACAATATTATAATTTAAAAAGCTGCAGTATTAATGTTAATTAGGATTTCACTAACTTGCTGATGTGTAAATTAGACATAGTCTGGGGTGTGAGAGTCTCAATATTCACAACACAAAACATAACTTTTCATTCTGTCTTTGATTCATCGTATGATTCAGCACAGAAGATAAGTCTTTGAATGATCTGTTGTGTGTCTGTGATTAATCACAGCCGTGATTTACATCTTTGGCTCATGCTACGGATCCCTGTTTGTTTCTCAATGCCAAGATGCTGAGACGAGGAGCAAATATCAGCCCAGTGACCTTTTTGAAGGATGATTCTTTCATTTCAAAGACACCATTGACCATGATTAGTGATAATTATACCGCATCAGTCATTTTAAGTCCAAACTGGCCTGAATGATCATCATCAGACTGTAATCCTGTGAGACTGTATTTCTGGCTTTCAGTGGCATAATTAAATGACTCTTTATGGAAATCTGCTGCTCAAAGTCTAATTACAATCATCACACGATAATTAGCATCCCTGGCAGTTCCTTTTGTGAGTGTTTGGGGGGAAGTGTGGTTCAGCAGATTATACATAGGTGGTTCACGCTTTGTCCGGGAAATTAAAGGTGCGGATGGTGGAGAAAATGATCTCAAAGGTGCATCGTACTCGTACATCGTATTAGGTAGTGATGTAACACATATGCACATACACATATCCATGGCAACCGCAGGGCAGCTGATGCACTGTCTTTTGAAATACTGTTAGTTTACCCAGTGTGTAATTGATGCTCATGTTGTGGCATATCTATCTGTTACTAATAACACTCATAGAGTAGTGAATCATGTGAAGTGGAGTCACACGGGCGGCCACATGACAGTTAGTAACTTTGTCTCTCCTTGATGAGGACCAGCCTTCTTCTGTTGTTCAGTTTTTATTTTGAATGTTATTGTATCTGTATCTGGCCTTTTCAACAATAAGAGCAGCTCTATGGAAATGATGTTCTAGTGCATGTTTTAATATCAGATGTCAGTCACAGCATTTTCTAGTGGGATTAGAGTGCCCCATTCGATATGGAAGCAGCGACCTTTCTCTCCTTCTGTAGTTCAAAGCCCTTTCTTATTAAGTGTCTCTGTATGAGTCTCTGAGTCATGACTGGACTGTTTAAACACAGTAGTTTGATTAGTTGGTAGACGTAACAACATGTTGTCACACATTTTACATGATTCAACCATCTTTTTCAGTTTTATTGTAACTTGTTATGAAGCTCAGACAAAATGCAACATACTGCTGATGATTTAACAAATTTCAGTTTAGATAGTTGGACTATTTTGCTTGATAATTAAATATTATATTATGTTTTAATAATATTTTCAAGCAAGAATGCAGAACATTTTCGTTTTCTAGCTCATCAAATGTAAACCTTTGCTGCTTTTGTTTCTCATACATGAAACCAAATTCAATACCTTTGGATAAAACAAGCTGTTTGAAGATGTCACCTTGGAAACACATCCTCCAACCAAAATGACCATGTACAGTAGGATGTTTACACCCTACACTCTCACACTGGAAATGCCACCTCTATGATGGTTGGCGTGCTGGATCTTTGTTGTCATGTAAACAGTCATTGCATTTAAATACACTAATGTAACCAGGTTACTCAGAGAAATCATTCTGTCTGTCTGAGTATACATGCTCGTGAGTGACCTGATTACTGTAAATCTGCATACAAATGCGTTTAACCTGTGGTTCAACAGGGTAGAACAGTCAGTCCACTAATTAAGGGGTTGGTTAGATACCCAAGTGCTCTTATGACCATTAAGGTAGAAATGCTCTATATAAGTGCAGACCGTTTACTAAGTTCTCCTCAACCTTGGCCAACAGTGGGAGCTGCCTCCAGACTTTTCATGCCTCCGCGCTGGCGATAGCCAGGGCCAGAATACATGCATAAACTTCTGAGACTGGATAGACGTGCACGTAAACTGCACATAACTGCAATGCGATAATTCTAGTTTCTTAGTAGCCCTGTGTGTGTGTGTTTGAGCAGACAGAGTTAGAGTTTTGTTTAAAATGAGGAGCCATTGTTGCGCTGCTGTCTGCAGCCTTTTGTTCCTCACACATGCTCTTATAGGAAGTCGATTAGAAACCTGGTTATGTCTATATGTCTACAAATGGCAGAATAATTGACATTCTTAAAGAAATCCACCTGAAGAAATTAGCTTTATCCATTTCCCTAATGTTTAAGAAATTAGCTTACTAAAGAAAGTCAACTGTAACCTGATTTCTTATGTGCTTGTAAACACACTGAATCACGAATATGCAGTTAGGATTATGGAACCATCACAATTTAATGTTGGGGGAACAAAAACAATTTCGTTAGGTTTAGTAAAACACTTGTGATTTGGCTTCAGTGGTTTCATTATTACAGGGCCATTTTCTTCATAGTTATGTAATAAACAGGCTCTAAAGGTTGTGGAAACGAACATCGGTCTCCTGTGGGAAGTTCCTGTGTTTTCTGACACATCCATCCACCTCAACATCTTCCCAATGTGGACACATCATCTACTTTTTCCTTTACTTGTGTCATAATTACTCTGCCTGCTAGATGCTGCTTAACTATAACACATTAAGGTTGGTTGTAATCATCTACTTGCACAAGACACACATGGACTCATTTTTCTTTTTGCAGCAGGAAAGCCTCCATTTTGTATCTGCCAACACATTCACACAGAGACACCTGAATCAAGCATGCTGCAGCTTAAAATCTATTAGAAAAAACTGTTATGTTTCTTGGTGTTGTACTGGCTGATGGGTCTGTTGTGTTGTGCATCCAGGACACTGCCCTGGGGAAGCCAAGAGAGGTTTTCTGTATATCTCCTGAGTCCAGTGAGTGTGAGGGTCGCCTCTGTGCGTCCCTCAGCCTCACCTCAGCGACCTGGGCTGCTCTCTCTGACGGCACCGGCCGACTGTACCTCCTCCGCACTGGCAAGAGAGGAGACAGTACCCATGTGAAGTGGGAAGTAAGTATTGCATTTCAAATTATTTAGTTTCCATATTTTAGACGTCTTTCATTGAAAGTAAAGTGTATGTGTTGCAATAGAATCTAGGAGTCAATGTGTAAAGGACAATGAAACATTTATAACTAATGAAATAACTCTGGTCAAACTTGATAATTGGTAGAAGTCTCTTTCTGTCCTATCTCCACAAATGAGTATTGGCTAAGCAGAAATCCTGAATACTGTACGTTGAAGAGGAAAGCACTGTGTAACATTGTGGTAACAGTGCAGATTATTTTGGCTTGACACAATAATTTATTAGCATTTGTTGCACTTCTTGTATTGCCAGGCAATTGCACATTGTTATGTTCACTGTTTAGAATTAGGACAAAACACGTTGTTGATGTTTTGAATGTCCACAAAGTCTATGTGCAAAACTGGACACCTCAGGAACTGGTGATATAATCACTGAGTCACTGAATAACACTGTCACTGAAGCAGTTTTAGTTATTAACTAGAGGCTGTGACAAATTAGTTTGACTGCTCCAATCGATAGTGGACTTTCTCCCTCATTTCTAAAAATCAAAAGTTAAGTGTAAGTCTGATAGTGTTCTAGTTTTTATCCTATCAACAAAACCTGCAATGATTTAAACCGTTAAGAAGTACATCAAAGCCTGATGTAGCTAATTCTGCTGCGCCGTGAGCTCTATTGTTCTTTGTTGCACTGGGTCCTTTAATAAAATCAACACGGACGCTGTAGTTTCTTTTAATCAATCCCACATACCTGATGTGTATTAATCCGCAGATGAAAATATTCCTGAACAAATTCAAATTGTTTCACTGGAGATGAAAACCACAGTTCTTAGCTGTTTGAGTTTGCTGGGAATTCACATTGAAAGACGTGAGCTGAAGCAACATTTTATTTAGACCACATAGACTCTGACCTGCATTCAGCGTCTCTGTCATCAGAACAGTGGTCTGTGTGTTTGTCCACCAGCAGGTCAAAGGACCAGCTGTCCTTCTCCAGGTTGACTGACAGTAAAAAAAAATTCCTGGACAATTTTCTTTTCTGCTCAGTAGAAAGAAATCAGAGATGTTTTTATGTCTGATTATATTAATTTTCCCCTGTCTGCTGTAGAGGGCAGAGAAAGTGAAACCAGAACGCTCACAGTGACACAGGGAGTCAGATCAGTCAGTGCAGATACCAGTAAAAAGTGCAACAGCTTGTACACACATTTTAACAGCTGTCTGTGAAGGTCATGTTTCACAGAATGTGCCAGAGGAAGAAATGGACTTGCTTGTGTGTCAGTGTGGACTGATGCCTTTAATAAGATGGATTTCTATCTGCTCTGTCAGATGCACAGATAACGGATGTAAAAAAGACATTTAAAAAGGTTTTCAATGCGAACTGTCCAGAGTCTTTAGAGACATTTTGAAAAATGCAACTAAATATTTGTGACATGTTTTAAGTCCTCAGGAGGAACCAGCGTCTTGCACACAAAGCAGGGAAGTCAAAAATAGTTAGAGCCAAACCTTTTGTCTTTTCATGCTATTTGTTGACTGAAAATATATTTTTGGTATAAAAATATATATTATTACACGTTCCAATGTAAAGGAATTAAGAAAAAAACAACAACCAACAAGGAGTCTTGTTAAGAAAAGCAGCCGGTGTGTAGCATGTAAATGTGTCCCTGCAATATGAAATTATTAATCACAGGAACGTGTTTTTGAACTGATATGCTGATTTATCATCTGTTCTTAAAAAGCTTAGTCGGCCTTCAGAAATTTTTCTTTAGTAGGGAGGAATAAAATCTTTGATGAGATGAGTCTTTGTGCACTTTATTCTGTTAACAGGCATGCAGTTGAGATTGGCTGTAAATTGAGAGTTCACTCAGTGATCAAGCACACTTGATGCTGAAAGTGAAATCCAAGAGTGGAATTTATAATGAAGACTTTAAGCCCTGGAGTCTGTAACTTCCAATGCTCTAATTTTAAGTTTGGCGCTCAGGGATCACAGTCAAGCCATCCTGCATCCTTGACTGTGTGTGTGTGTGTGCGCGTGTGTGCGTGTGTGTGTGCGTGCGTGTGTGTGCGTGTGTGTGCGTGTGTGTGATGTCGAAACACTCACAAACCAGATTTATTTATGCGGTGAGATAAAAGTTTGGCTTCACAGCATCACATCAGTCTTCAACCAGATAAATGTTTAAATTAGCGTTTTGTTGATGGAATAAAGACTAATATCTCTCTTCTGAAGTGCAGATAAAGATAGAGCTTTATAGCTCTTCCTATATTCATGAGAAGATGGAGCAACACCACCCACCCACCTATCACATGAACACTGAATATATTACATTTTGATTTGATTTCAGATTGTTAGAGAAGTGTATGTCAGCAAACATTTGTTAGTGTTTAGAAAGATTAACCTCTAAAACCAAAATGTCAGAGGTTTGACACCAGGACAGGATGACACACTCTGCTTATTTACGTCACTACATCAGTTTTAATTAGTGAGAGTCTGCCAATGGAAATTTAGACCTCCGTTAACATTTTAACACCTCTCCTCCTAAGAACTTATTTGTGTTGCAGTTTTGTGTTTCTTGGATATTGTTTTTTGTTGCACCCTTCTTTTCTACAGTGTGGAACTACTGCTCATTATATTTACATTATGGAATCATCTGTCAGTTACTTCTTTGTATGTTCATCATGGTTTTCTGCAGTCAGAGATAATCAGTTTACAGTATAAAAACAAGGATCTTACCCGCTGTCAGCTGCATCCTCTTGAAATGATCAAATCATCTGTTGCTTTTGTGCCCTGTAGCCACTGTTCAGTGAAGACATGGGGGAGCCTTCCATCATCCTCCACAGCATCTCTCATGTCCAGGCTGGATTCCACAACATGGAGGTTCTGCTGCTCCGCGTCCAGAAGGACCTGGAGGAAACCAAGGGAAGTGGATACTCAGTCTCTCTTGAGTGGATCACAGTCGCCAACACTGCAGGACATGGTGGGTGGTTCACTGACCCCATGTAATTTCAGTAATTGAGTGTGAAGTAAGACAAGACAAGTGTGCCATACATAATTAGGCCTGAATTAGGATCGAAATTTCAAGCTTGTTATTTCACTCATATGCATTTTATGGTACTCATATCCACTACATGACAGAAATCCTCATTAATTAAACCTTAGCGGGAACTCAGCCTTTAATAGAGTTTAATTATTAGGTCCCACATGAGATTAGTTACTCTTTGAGATTAGTTAAGTCAGCGTCAGCCTTTCTCATTTTGTTGGATTCAAATAAGATGTCGTTTGATATCTGCTCTCTGTAGCAATATTTTTTTCTTGTTTGTTTAGCGTTTGATGAAATCTGTTTTTTTTATGCTTATCAGCATATCCTCTTCATTTTCTATTTAGTTTTACTACTTTTTCAGTAAGCAGGGTTTGAACATCACAGCAGAGGAAAACCTCAGTCTCCAAATCAATTCTTTTATACAGTATGCTTAATGTGGGGCATCACATGTATCAATTGTCATAAATAGTTAATATGACCATGTGCAGTAGGATTTGAAATTCTTTAATCTATGATTTTATCAATGACTGAGTTGACAGTGGCTCTGTGGGTTCTGCTTTCAGTGCTGGTAGTAGATTATAAACCTGACAACCTGTTACTGTTTCCACTTGTTTGTCCTGCAACATATTGTTGTTGTACTTCCTAAAAGTCTCTTTCAGAGTTTAATAGAAAACAATATTTCTTTACATCTTCGTCATGCAGGTCAGGAGAAGAAGTATGAGGTGAAGAAGAGGAGGGTCCTCAGGGGGAAGTCGGTGCCTCATTATGCGGCAGTGGAGCCGCAGGGGAAGGGGCTGATGGTGGCCTCGGAGAAACCGTTTGTCTTCACGCATGTGGACGGTCATCCTGTGGAGCAGCCTGACGCAGAACCTATGGAGGTGGAGAAGACAGGTAGGCCAGAGACACAGGCAGAAGGGTCAATCTGCCCTGTGATTGGGTATGACTGGCCATGACTGACCAATCAGATTGAAGCGTCAAAACACTGCCAGACTTCG
>JAUYWH010000003.1:4038274-4071599 GCA_034779795.1 Ctenopoma multispine
AAAAAAATAAAAAAAAAAAAAAAAAAAAAAAAAAAAAAAAAAAAAAAAAAGAAACTGCAACATAACGTCTGTTGTCTTGACTCTCGGAAACTGCTACCAAACTGTTGCAGACATCTGACCTCTGCCAGTATTTCAAAGAGTCTCCAGATCCAATGGCAATATCGGCTGCCCAATTCCAGCATATTACATGCATTTGAGGTGTTTAGGGGCAGTACAGAGTTTATTTTATCTGTGATTTAAAAACAAAACAAGAATCTGAGGTATGAATGAATCATGCTTTAAAAATCTAGGTACACTTTACGCTCAGGTTATTTTAAGATTAAGATACTGAAAAATGGACCTCATAAGAGGGATGACTTTGTTTATCATCATTGCCATAAACAGTTTTTAGCTTCATTTCACTACTGAAATGACACCATCATGTGTGGCGAAGATTATTTGGCAGTAAGCAACAAAATCTCCCTGTAAATTGCGGCATAATGGCATGTCCCTGTGACCCCGGTCATCATGTTAGTTCGTTCTGTAGCTCCTATTAAGGCAAATTGCTCACAGGTAATCCAGAGTCAGAGGACTTCAAGAAAGTTTATACATTAAATAAACAAAAGCAAACGAGGAGAAGATTGTCCAGCTGGTTGTTAGTGGTTTAATAGTTGGGCGGTAAAGTTAGCACTGAACAACCTTCTGATAACCAACCGACATCTCCTCTGTGGAAGAGGAAGTCTGATAATGTTAGATTTCTATTAGCCGTATTATACAGTAATAATGCATCTAATGATCATCATAAAATGAAGAAAAGCTGCTCTGTTTGACTTTATGAAACTTTATATGTTCCAGCTGATTGTTTAGTGTTATACTGAGTTCTTCCTGCGGAGAACTGCATGCTCCTCAAGGGCGCACACGCAGCTAAAGTGAAAACTAGAAGACAAAAACAATATCAGCTTCCTTCTCAGGTTCATCACTGATGGTAAATGGTCTTTATTATATACTTTATGAAGGTCAGAGTGACACAAGAAGCAGATTCGTCTGAAATTCACACTGTTTTTCTTTGATCATTCTCTCCATATGTTTCCGAAGGCAATACCCGTGGTGCTCTTTGTTTTAAAAACAATGTATTTCAGGCAGTTATTCTAAAGGTTTTTTGAAATAGAAACACTGAATGTGAGATGTCTAATTCACCCTGCTTATGACTTAGTTACTGCAGTATAATGTAGACCTGGACCCTATTCTGTGTCCAGATGTTGAACATGTTGTCCTGGATTTGAATTAGTGGATATTTAATATTTTGAAATGATCAATTCAGTGTTGCAAAACAAGAAAGGGGAGGGGGGGGGGAATGGGCACAATAGCTGAATACCTTTCATAAGCATTGGCTCTATTAATCTAGTGGTGAATATGAGTTGAGTCATATCCCCCACTTTAAGATTTTTCATCCCCGTCTCTCAATTCACCATCTCTGCTTCCTGTTCCTTCAATAGCGGTACTCAAATGCATCATTCAGTATAAAAACATGTTACCTAGACTGACTGTTTGTTCATTTTCTCCTAATCCTTGTGATATTTAAAAGCTTGTGTGCGTCTCTGTGTTGGGGAGGAAGAATATGCCCGTGTCTGTTTTTTGTCTTGTGTGAAAGAAAAATATAAAAATAATGTTGTTTGAATGAAAACTCTGAGGTGGACTTACGTATTTATCCGGCGGATGTTATTATTTTTATGCCTCTATGCCAGCGACAGCTGTGGCCGGAGATGTGTGTGTTCTCCTTGTCCATTCGTAACTGTGTCCAGCTCATTCTTGTGAAGGTGATAGCTCAGGAATGTCTCAAGGGAATTTTTTTCAAATTTGTCACAAATGTCCACAAGGATCAACTGATTACATTTTAGTAGTTAAAGGTCAGTTACAGCCTTTATCACATGCAGAGTTTGTGAAATTGAAATTGAAAATAGCATCTGGATACTTTGTCGATTATAATAAATAGGTGATATTGGCAAAATGTGAAACCTCATGTGCCAACGTTTGGCAACATGAAGTGTTCGTACAGTTCAGGCAGAGTTGTTGGACTGAAATATATTCAGCGTGTCTGTGTTTATCTTGAGTTTTAGGTATTCAAAAGTTGTTTGAAACCATCTCTCGCAGCACCTTGAATTAGCACCAGTTTTTTTGCAATGTAATTACTTTAATTGTTGTCTTCTTGTGTTGGTACCTGATCATCAAAACTTTTCATTTTCTTCATATTGTGTTCAATAGTTAGTTTGCAATTGGTGAAATAAATTGTCATCTTGTCTTTTTAAAGATGTAGTTGCAACTCCGTGCAATTGAGGATGATTTGTGTCTAGTAATTAAATGTAACAACGCAGTAGATTGCGAAGCTGGTGCTTTCTGTGTTTTGTCTCCGGTGTTTTTTCTACTGTTACAGTAGATGGACGTGTGATGCGGTCACCATGGCAGTAACACTGCTTCTCTCAGTGCACATACTGTACGCTGTAGTCTGTCCTACTAAGCTACATAACGCAGTGAATGTGTGGACTTTTTGTTTGACAAGGACATGATGGATTTAGCATCAGAAAACAGGATAAAGCGCCAGTATAGTTCATTATGTTCTCCTTGCTTAATGGTGCCCGGTGACTGAATATACTCAGCAAGAAAAATGAGCGCATTGGGCAAAATGCAGATACTGTCTGCAAACATGTATGTTAATAAGGAAATATGTGCTATTCTAATTTTATTCTAATTTATTTATGTTTTTATTTGCATCCACAAAAGCTGATCTTCATTACCATAATTTAGTGAAAGACGGTTATTGAATAGGCTCATGTGTGCCTGTGCTGAATTCAAGTGTTTGTGATTTCATATGTAGAAAGACAGAATAACAATATGCAGGCTCCACAGCTGCTGTGACATTAGCAGCACCTTTTCTGAAATTATATTTGTTGCCACTATTAAAAAAAATATACATGTAGAAACAATGATTGCTGCATTTATTTGATTTTCATATTATCAACAAAAAATGACAGATCTTTAGTTCGAGTTTAATATGACTGATTTTCAAATTGTAGGCTGAAAATCAAGCTATAAAAATCAGTAATGCTATTGTGTGATGTAAGACTAAGACAAGCAGCACATTCTTAAAACTGTTAATTAATCAATTATCAGACCTGTTGCTGATTCATTTTCTGTCACTTAATTAGTTCAGTAAAACCCAGTTAGTAAAATTCAAGGTGTGGATCATTCTATAAACTCAGACTAAACCAGCATGATATTGGCAGGTAGTGATTTTGGTGAATCATAATTTTAGTCTAAATTTCAAAGAGTAACAGTTACAGACTTCTGCCGCTCAGATAAAACTGTTACTACTTCTGGTGATTTTAGAAGTTCAAACGTTTCTTTTCCTCTCTTCCCTGATTTACTCTGATGCTCAACTTCAAACACTTGATATTGAGGATCATAATTTGTGTCTAAACTGGATCAGCTCCAGCCTGAATAACTCCTCTGTCCTCTGACCCTTCTCATCAACACTGCATTTTATCCCACTAGACCGCTCCTGATTGGATGCTTACTGGTTGATTGCATCATTCTTATTCTAACAACACCATTCCTACTGTAGTCCGTACAAATCAGGCTCTCAGGAAATCTCTAAAAGTGTGATTTCTGAAGTTGCCTGTGGGGAATGTGTTTAATTGTATATGTGTGTTCTGTGAATGTGTGCTCAGCCTGGAGGTGACCCTGCAGAAGCGCAGCGAGGGGCCGATGTGGCCGGAGCTGGTGATGGGTGACAGGAGAGGAGAGTATGTGATGAGCGATGAACAAGCCGCCCTCATTCACGAGAGACTGACGTATCTCACCTCTGAAGACCTGGTGAGGCTGAGTCATTACCATTAACGACAGAGCATGTAATGTCTCTTTCAATCTTCAAATCTACAAACACTCATATGCTGCTGATGGGGACAGTAGCTGGATGAAAGTAAAGATCATTAAATGAAGCAATGTTTTATTTTATTTCAAGCAGGTCGAGACTAAAGCTGAAACTTAAAGTGTCTAAATAAGTCTTTTTCAGCATATTTGTCAAATCAGACAGCTTGTGCAGGCTTGTCTTTTTCCTTCTGCTCTGTGAATCTACTCCAACACAGGCACACAGCTAGAAATAATAAGTCCGGAAGCAGCAGTCTTCTGTCACTATATAGTCCAAATCTGTGAGCCAAGCCTGCACAGTAAGTCAGAAATGGAGGTGAAATCAGATTACTAATCTGCTGCGTGTAGATTTAAAACTAAACTACAATATGCAGCCCTCCCTCCCCCTGCTCTGTTGCCCTCCAACACACTGTGCCCAGCACTTCAGGTAGCCTTGTTAATAAATTACAATAACCGGGAATGTTTCAAAATGTAGGAATCGGGTAGAAATAACGGAAATTTTCTGATTAGTTAGAAGGTTGAACTTCACTCAGAAAGCTTTAGAAGTAATATCTCTGCACTGCTGCCTGAGCTGCTCAGGGTTCAGGGTCAGAGGAGGCAGCACCTCTATTTTTCACTAATTAACTATTTTAAAGAGTTATATACCATATCTTTATGTTCATGTGAAACTGTGCCCCTTATCATAATATAATAACAGCGATGGTTCAGTTACTGAGCCATGAAACTAACAGCTTTGTGTTGACTTTGTTTTCTCAGGAGGTTTCCTCATGACCCCCCTCATTTTTTAATCAGAGTCCACACTTCTAACTTTCAGTATGCCCCCCTCCTCTCTGCGGCCTCTCAACTCCATCACTTTCCTCTTCATCTGCTCTGTGTCTGTTTCTTCCCGACATCTTTTACACATCATCAGAATCGTCTCCAGAGTGGCTCTCAGTTTCGTGTACAACTGTATTTTTAGCCACTTCCTCTCTCCTCACTCCCACCCTTCATTAGTATCATCTGGGTCCACTTGACGCCCTCGGTGCAAATCAAGCCTTTTGCATGTTAATAAATGCAAAACAAGTGTAACAGTAGCCTCTGTCTTGTTTCATATTCCTCCTTTTTATCCAGACTGGAAACCCTGACAGAGACAAGCCCCCTTGTAACTCTCAGGAGCTGGAGGACTGTGATGGGTTCCCAGAAGACAGCTCCAGCCTCACACATTTTGACGGAGAGTCACTCAAGCCCACTCAGGTGGTGAGTAACACCTCACTCCTCAAGTAAACACTTTGATTCTCTAGTCCTTCAAGACGTAGCCCTTTTATTTAACATTTCTGTCGCCATTTCTGCCAAACCCCTTCCATCCTTCATTCCCCTTAAGTACACTGTTGGCTACACAGTGCTCACTGCCTTATAAGAGCATGTTTTTATTCAGCTCTGCCCCCAATTATCAGACCTGTTTATCCTTGCCACTTGACCAGAGAGCTCCACAAAGGCCCAGGAAAGGGGGAACAGGCGGACCTAGCTAATTTCCATCACCTCTCTCATGTCTTGTATAATAATGGCATATTCACAGAACGTAGTTGGCTTGTTAAATTGACACAGACCAGTCTGTACTTTGTGTTGTGTTAAGTGATTTTCATACATTTTCTGATGTGTCCAACATTTACAGTATTTGGTTTCCATGTGTAGTTCTTCTTAGGTCACAGCAACAATCAGCTTTTTCTCCATTTTGTTAAAAGTTGAAATAAGTTTTTTTACCATGAAGGGTGTTAATCACCATCACACTTGAGCCGTTTAGCATAGTAACGTTTGCTAATTAGCACTACACGCAAAGTGCCACTGATGGGAAGGTCATTAGTTTTTCAGGTGATGAAACTTCATTCATCTTCTTTGAGTGTTAAGAATGTTATGAAATTCTGAGTAAAGAGCGATTAAGATTTAAGATTTTCCCCTGAGAGTTGAGTAAGATATGGTTTTTACAGCAGTAGCCTCCATGAATGAATGACGTTTGCAAACATTTAATCAGGAATTTTGCCAATGAAATCTCGGCCCTGTGTAATTGATTGTTTTTCAGCTTTCATCTACTGTGAGGTTTTTTTTTTCAAAAACAGAAACGACTGAAAAGCTTGTCTGTCTCCTCCTTTAACCTTCATTTGCCTCAAGGTGGAAAAGCAGACATTTCAGTCTTGTGTTTCAGTTTATCTTAAAGACGAGGCAGCACAGGCTCATCATCGATAGGGAAACAATTTATCACCTCCTTTCAGTTCTGTTCAGTTTATAGAAATGCATAAAAACATTACCAAAAGCCTAAAAAGTTACAATATGTCTCTATTTTAGAAATACTGAATAATATCATAATAAAGCATAAGTGAATGCTTTTCCTTTTCCAAAACATATCTAGCAGTTTGCAAAAGCAGTGTCCAGCTGTGACGCACCTCCTTCCTTTTTGTCTGTTCTCCATCACAAACTCCCACAGCATTAAAAAAATGAACCATTTTGTTAAGTAATGAAAGGCTAATAGTGACTGAATTTAAGGTTCAGTGTTTCTGCAGGCTGTGATGCAGGACTTGTTGTAAATAAAAGCCCTTTAATGTGTCTCCTTCCATTTACTCTGCAAATAAACTGGCACAGGCAGACAAGCTGCTTCCTTTCTCTGAATAAGGCGGATTGTAGTCGTAGCTGTGCCGTCAGCCTTTCGAAGGGTCGCTGGGTTTGTTTGTTCCATGTGTGAACATGTGAGTGTATACAGGTGTGTTTACAGTGTGTGTGTGTGTGTGTGTGTGTGTGTGTGTTTATCTGTATCTCATTCAGGTCATTCATGCCTTTCTATTCTTCACTTTCGACTCTCATTGTATCCACAGTAATGCTTTCGCTGCTTGCCTGCCCACTAGGATATATGTTGACCTTTAAAAAAAATAAAATAACATATCAGCTTAAACTTGCGGCACCTCCTATTAATTTGGCACCTTTGTCAATGTCCTTCTCTTTGGTTTTAATCCCAGTTGAAAAGATGAAGAAGGTTTTTTTATGCGTGTTCCCCAGAGGGAGGCTGTGAGTCACATCTACCGGCCTTATCTGTAACTCCTTTTATAGCGGAGTTTATCTGTAACATCTAGTAACAATACTTACTGCAGACTTTCACTGTAGAGGCCACGGAGATTGTTATGTGAAAAGATTTTGAAAAATCTTATATTATTTACTTATAACACAAAATATAAACCTTTCTGCGGATAAGTGCTTTGTCAAGTTTTTTCGTGTACAGAAAAATTTAAAAAATCTTATTTATTATTATGATTTATTTATTATTTAATCTTTACTTGCAAAGTCATCAATATTAATTTAATACATTCTATCATTTTTGAAAGGAGAAAATATTTATTGTGGACTCATTTTACATTTGTGTTATAAACTGCAAACAAGTAAAAAAACAAGATTATTGGTAAAACATACGATATACACAAATACAGGCTGGAGTTACAGGAAATACTGAAGTCAGAACCTACATTTTTACTCTACTTCTTCTGCTGCTGCTGCTGCTGCTGCTTCATCTTCTTCTTCTTCTCCTTCTCCTCCTGCTCCCTTTAGGAGCATCTCCAAACCATCTCAACCTTGCCTCTCTAACTTTGTCTCCAAACTGCTCAACATTAGCTGTACCTCCGAAGTACGTATTTCTCATTCTGTCCTTCCTGTTCACTCCCAATGAAAACCTAACATCTTCAGCTCTGCCAGCTCCAACTCGGCCTCCTGTCTCTTTGTTAGCTCCGTTGTTCCCAAACCGTTCATCATAGCAGGCCTCACTACCGCTTTGTGACACTTTCCTCCAGCCACTCCACCCTGCCTGTACTCTCTTCTTCACCTCTCTTGTGCACTCTCCATTGCTTTTTTAATTATGTACAGTCAGGTTCATAAATGTTGGAAGACTGATTTCATATACACCCCCATTTGACGTAACTGATGTGATGTTTTGAGTGATGTATAGTACTGCCGGCCTTACACTGTTGATCTCATTAGATGAAGATACAAACACAGTGTGAGCCTTTCTCTTCTTCTGTGTTGGTACTGTCGAGCAGGACAGGTATGACTCCACAAGCCAATCAACATCATACAAATGTAGAGCACACAGTGCCTCTGTTACAGAGTCTTTGTGTAAAATACATAATGGTATTATCTTTAAAACAATCAGACTTTAAAGCAGTTGGTCTTCTTTGACTCAAAACACAGATACCAATGTGATTTCGAGGGCACACAGAGACTGAGGGATAGTGATTTTACTGCCGTACATTTATGATATCAAAGTTCATCATGTCTGGACGTTATTTGATGCAGCCCGTTTTGTTACAATCAAACAAAACACAAGTTCAAAGTCCAACAATTTGTTCTCCCACTGTGAAACATGCAGGAACATGACGGCAGCAATGATGATGACGGCGACAGAGAGCTGAAGCTTCAGCTCTTATTACAGACGTGTGTACAGATCTGTTCACAGATACATTTGCTTTTGTAAAGTCAGTCTCTAACTTCCTGTCCTCCATCTACAAAGCCTATGAAACGCTTTGATAATTAGAAATGGAGTATTTATTAGGGAGCTTTATTCAGACTGCGAACTGAATCTAATTGTAGTACTCTGTATGTTTCTACATCAATCGTGCAACCTCATCCACGAGACAAAATGTGTTATTTTTGTGAAGCTGCTGTTTACAAAGTCAAGAATGACTCTAAAGCTCAGTGTTTATTTGTTCACATATTCTGCAGTTTGTACTGTACATTTATTTTGCACAAAAAAAGTTGATTATTTAGTTTTGTTAAATGGGAGTGTTTGACGTTTCCATCCTTTCTGACATACACTCACAATGTTCGGTGCATACAAACAGTAAAAACTGCTGACTTTCATACATTTTTGTTTTTTACTGCCTCATCTGCGCACAACAGCTGGTGTTGCATAGGATTTACTGGTGTCTGTCTACTGATCAGTGGCTCAGTGTGTTTAGTGTGTTTGCTCAACCTATTTGAATTTGATTCGCTTTTTGCTTAGTGAATCACTGCATGGAAGGAGAAATGAACAACAGCTGAACATGTGCAACCATGTGCTGCTTTCTTTATGTTTGATATGGCTGCATGCCTTCTTATTTTTGAATGATAATTACAGTTTGCTGCCACGTGCAGGTATGGAAAGTTATTTCCTGGTGACATTTGGGAACTTATCCACCTATTCGCCTTTAGTTCTTGGATGTCGACTTGGTGTATCACGACCCCTAAACAGGCACAAAAGAGCCAAATGTCTATGCATAATCACCATATTATGAATACAGGTTTAAATACAGGCTTCTACAGTCCTTAATTAAAATCTCCAGGTACCATAAAAGCTGAGCTTATTTTTTATGTTTTTATTACTCTACTTTTTAAAATGCATGTCTTCGTTTTGCAGGGGAAAAGATTATTACTATGCTCTTGTTTCCCTGGTGGCAGTTAAGTCCTCTTCATTCAGTAATACTTTTGTAAAGATATTAAAGTCTAGTAGAACAGAGATTTGTCTTATTATCTTGTTAGATTAGCTCTAATAACCTTTTTGGCCCAAGTTTTGATTTCCTTGGCTTTAGAAGTTGAGGCCTGAACCCGCTGCAATACACAACATAATAGGCAGAATGGGGGCTGGTGGAAAAGGTGCTGTAAAATAATGAGCTAAAATCCTCATGATTGAAATGTTCCTTTTTTAGAAACTGACCACTGTCACGTCATAGAATATCAGAGGAAGTGGTTTCATTTTCCAAGACCCCTGACCAGGCGGAAGTAGAGCCGTATATTAGTCATGCAACAACAATGCTGAGTCACTGACTATGAAAATGTTGTGACCTTAAGAAGGAAAACAAAATATAAGATATCAGAGTTTCCTGTAAGTGGCTTTCAGACTCTAGTTTTACATTTCTGGACCATGTAATTCTTTGAAAATGGTGCTGTATTTTCAGGTTTCCATATTACTTTATTAATAACAATATAGAAAACAGCCACACCCACCCAGCATGAACATATAGGTGGGGGCTATAATTATGTCTGTAAGATACTGGTGAAGTGGAAACTACAATTTTTGAACGTGTGAAAGCCTTCCCATAAGATCTTTTCTGTATAAAAGGGACTGTGTGTGCCAAGTTATTGAGTCATAATTTGAGTGATTTGAGCTTTTGAGTGTAATAAAACCTGCACTCACTTGCCCTAACAGATAAAACCTTCTGTTTTAAGTCAGGTTTATTCAGTGCGCTTATTCTTTACTCTTATTGTATTGTCGTTTTGTTTTTATCGTTCACAAACCCGGGTCGTCGCTGGCGTCACTGTCAGTTAACTCTCACACACACAGGCTCTACCAAAACATGAGTGAACGTCTGCCTAGTGTGCCAAGTCAACCACAAGTGCCAACAAAATGCGTTTTACAGTGGGGGAGTGACGGCTTGCTTAATGACTTGTTATTGTGCGCAGCCATCACCCACCAACATATGGGCTGGTTTATGCTGAATTTTACAATGCTTGTCAAGTGTGTGCTGAGATGAGGAGACAGTGCTGCCTGACAGCCCCCGAGACGTGTTGGCAGTTGGATTGTGGGTTGATTTCAAACGAAGGATCCGTGTGAACAGTCAGATGTCGAGGATGATTATGTCACAGCAACGGTCATTTTCTTTCCAACACAAATGGAGTCAGACTAGAATAATGGCAAACCGCACGCAGGCAATTACGTCAACCACATTCATCAGTGGATTCATTATTTATACATCACTTCTTACCAATTATGTTCATGCTAAATGTTTTATTAGATTGGTAATAATGATAATCTTGCTATACACTTTTTAATCAATCAACAAAAAGACAAAAACTTAAGAATATATTATGAATTAAGATAAACATTACTCATTTAGTGAACAGTGAAATTCAATTGTTTGACTTGCAACATCATCAAATGTACAAAATGATGAATAGTTAATATCCCAATAAAAATGTAGATTTGTAAAGTAAATAATAATAACTGATATTTTATTAACTCCCATCGGGAAATCCTTGATGACATGCAGCTACATTCAATGCACCAAGGGTTCAGGGTACAGTGACTTGTCGAAGAGTCAAACCACTGAGCCTGTGGTTCAGGCACAGATGCTTTATCAACAAGTTTGCAGCTGCCAAAAAGGATGACTGACAGAATCGTAAACTTTAATTCACACCTAAAACCGTCCCTCCTGTGTGCATCTCTCCAGGTGAATCTAAGCAGCCATCAGTACCTGTTCACAGTTGACGTCAACCCTTCTGAAATGCCTTGCCTCTGCCTCCGACATGATGTGGATGCTCTCGTGTGGCAGCCTCGTCCCGACCAACCCAGCAACGTGTGGGAACACGTTGCCACGTTCAACGCCTTGGGTAAGAGCTTAAGAACAAAACACTTATTTAGATGCCCTGAATCAGGTAAATCCTAGAAGCTTTAAATGTGGTGTTTGGAACAGTACTTCTCAAAGGAAACAGTTTTTACTATTAGACTGTGTGAATCATGGGTGATGTGTAGGAGGGTGCAGTGTGAACATGATATGACAAAATGCAAAAATAAAGACCACAAACTCATGACAACAGCAAACGTCCTCTGCAAGGACCATGCAGAAAAGTAATAATCCCACTTGTTAAAATACTTAAACTGTCTCTATCCTTAGGATTCAACAGATTTTCAGTGGATTCATTATTTATACATAATCAACTTTGTTGTGACGATTTTCAAGCTGATATTGTTTACATCTAGTTTCAGTCATCTTCGGGGGTCAGCCATTAAAACTAATTTAAAATCCCAGTTGTCCACTGTATTTAGGCACAATATACTGCAGGAATACATGGAAATGTATAGAATAGAGTAGAATCAGGCACAGGTTACTCTGCAGATTATCTGAGAATGCATTTGGATACTCTCAGTAATTAGATTTCTTTCCTGCCCCAGCTGCTTTTAACTGTATACAGAAGACACTGCGTTTATGTGTGGCAGAGCAGAGAGACCGTTCATAGACAACTCTTCCTCACAGCATGAAAGGAAAAGAAAATTTGACAGTCAAATGTTAAGTGATGGAAATGATCTTATGTAGACTTCTAAAGGACACTTTGTGTTAGTTTCTTTTGATGGAGTTACTGTAAATAAAATGTTGCATTGCTTCATGTAATTACATCTCCTTTCATCGAGCCACTCTTCTGTTACTCTCCCAGTGTCTGAAGTCTCTGTCGTGTATGTGGACACATGTACAGAGACAGAACCTGATTATCCATATACATGGTATAGAAATTGGTTTTCTGAATGAAAAATCCATCTGAGGAAACAAAGTTTTTCTAATCTGCGATTACAGAAACCAGGTTATTGATTAAGATAAAAATGAAGAAATCAACTCTGTGAAAAGAGGCAGCGTGTACCTGGTTACATGTGGGTGTAAAGAAAATACCAACTGTTCTGCACTGGTAGCAAATTACCTTTGTGTATAAAGGAAGAGCCTCACTTTCTTCTGCTGCTCCCTTTGCTCTGTAGCTTGGCGTCCTCCTCCACCTCCACTTCAGTGTGAGTTCAGTTAAAACAGCTCCTTAACAATCAGTATAAAAAATTGCTACCATCTTCTCAACTACCAGCTTGAGCACCTCAGGAGACAGCACAAAACAAATGGAACCCCTCCTGTAGGGATATTAAAAAAAAAGCCCTGAGATTTTCATTTTGTGGCTGTAAGATGCTGCAAAAAGAATAAAACGTGAGTCTCACAGATCTTGACAAGACTTCTGCAGTCGTGTTTATCCCATCACCTCTGTGCGCATCTACAGCCGGCACAACCATCCTCCTTATTTCCATTTTTGATGAAGCAAGACAAGTTAAGCAGAATCAATCATTCTTATTGCTATTAACGTTGTTTACATGTGCTGTCGGGCCTCTGCTGATTCTCTAGTGCTGCAGTTGATGGATGACAGAACGTTTTAAATGGCTGCAATAAAACTGCAGCTAATGACATAAGGCCTGTAGCAGTACATGATTGAAAAAAGAAATGTATAAAAATTGTTTTAAAACACAATAATTAACACATCTCTCTTCTGCTTGGCATATCATTGATTCAAATTAAACTGGGTGATGTTGCTGGACTGTGTTGTGCCTCTTGCTTAAGTCACTGAATGATATGTTTAGACTGTTGAGTTAATTAAACTCCAAACCTCAAATCAATTATCAGCCACTGCTCACAGTTTTAGAGCCACGTCTGTTTAATCTGTGCGTATTTAGTTCATCTCTAGTGGATGTCTGTTAAACCAGATTTAATAGTTTGTATGTTTTCCCACAAAACTCACACAAAACCATATTCTGCAGTTTTGAAACATGCATTAGACTCATGTATATAAAACTCTGATAAAGTAGAACTTACATAACACAGTAATTTGTTTGGTATTGGTTGTGAGGCTTTAGTAGTAAAACTAACCTTGTTAGCCTTAATAACAAAGTTGACCGGTGGTAGAGAAAAATGCCCCCGCCTCCGTTATTGAAACACTCTGGTGTCAGAAGGGAAATCTCAGCACCCAGGCAGTGGCTAATGAGATTTGAAGAATAGAAGATAATGTGTTTTTCAGCAGTGCATATGCTCCGCTGTCCAGCAAAAGCTCACCTTACTTCGCCAATTAGGTCTTTTTAAACCCCCTCTCTTCTCATCTTGTCTGAAGTGACAGACACGTTTTTCGGGAAACATGCACATTCTGTGTGCAGTTCACTCACAGCAAATGATTAAAGTTTTCCAAATTCCCAAACACTGTGCTGCTTGTGGATCACGAGAACAATGCAGAAATCTTAACAGCTCTGTCATTATAGTAGGTTTTAACTTTTTTTTTCTTAGGACTGTCTCTGATATTTCTAGACTACTGTCATGGAAATTCGTCTGTGTCAGTGTGAGAGTTCTCTGAAGAATTAGATTATCAACATCTGTGACATGATGTATCATCTCAGGTTTAATACCTGGAGCATAGAGAGAAGGCATCACCACTTTTCTCTGTTCAGGGTTTCCAAATGCAAAGCTTTTATACTGTTCCACAAAAGAGGACCCACCCAAACACGACCATCAAAGAGAAAAGACATGCATACAGATCATAATCCACACAATTTGCCAGGTAATAAAATCACTCTAGCTTTTCCGTAACCCTGCAGCACTAAACTCACTTTTTGCCTATTACCTTACAACAGTATTTTGGTGAGGATAACAACAGACCCTTCAGGGTGTGGTGATTTAAAAAAAATAAAACACAAAACAGGCATCATCATCTTCCATGTGACCCCTCACATAGATCATCTCATTTGAATACAGTGCTCTGTCTACTGCATTCAAGCACCCAAACAAGGTAAGATTTGGTCTCAGCAGCTCAGAGGACAACTTCAAATTACTTGTTTAGCCTGTTCAGTCCAAGTATATTCACAGTACACGAATATAAAACAAAAAAAAAATCTTACTTAATTCACTTAACTTTATCATTATTTGCTGTTTTCTTTAGTGCTGTGCACTTATTGTGTCATTTTAGCACAGTATGTTTTGTGTTTTTAGTCAGGGTGAGAGTCCTGCAGTACAGTACAGTCGAAGTACAGTCCAGTCGAGTTGAAGCAGTACCTTTTGTTGGAGACATGCTTTAAACATTGTACAGGAACTGCAGCCTGCTTATAAATGAAACTGTGTGAAAACATTTGAAATACAGATACTCATGTACATGTCTCTGATTTACGTAGGCTACGTCCAGGCATCCAAGCGGGATAAGAAATTTGCGACCTGCGCTCCAGACTTCTCCTACGCTTCACTGTGCGAGTGTCTCCGCCGTGCATTCATCTACCGGCAGCCATCCCCAGTGGAGACCGTCCTCTTCAACAGGAAGCAGGGACGTCAGGTAGGACAGGTTGCCAAGCAACAAGTGGCCAGCTTGGACTCCGACAAACCGATCCTGGGCTTCAGAGCAACTAATGAGAGACTGTATATCCTGACCTCCAATAACCTTTTTGTTCTAAAGGTCAATAATAATTAGATTTGAGAATAGATATTCATCTCATTACCCCCAGTCATTCCAAACTGAAGATGTGTAATCTGCCGCAACTGGAAAAACTCAGACAGTATTTTCAGTACAACATAAGTTGAGGATGTAATGTCAGAGATTAAGTAATAAACACACGGTTCTTATGAATCACATTCGATGATACTGAATGTTTAATAAGAATACATTTCACACTCGTAGTGGCCTAGTAACACTGTTATTACATGTGTTTGTAATTTGAATAAGTCCTTTCAATAAATGAAATAGTACATATTTCTCTTAATGAATGACTAACTTACTGATGGCTAGCTGTGTTGCACTGACAGTTGGTTGTAGTATTGTGTCAGATGGTCATTGGGGAGGAGGACGTTGAGGAAATCCCGCTCCTTGGCTCGTTATACAGCCATTACTGTGGAAGTATGAAAAAAGCAAACATTAATTTCCATAAATTTCCATAAACATGTTTCAGGCTTCACACTGGCTCCTGTTGCATTAGCCTCAATCTTGGACAGATCAGTTGGACTCGAAGTCTAAAATCTCAAAAAGCAAAAAAAAAAAATGTCAATCATGTCTGCTAGTGATTTTTTTTCTCTTTTTGGTTTTGTTGAAGGTTTAAATGGAAATGCAACACTTCTCAAAAAGTGTATTTATAAACGCTGCAGATGGCATCTTATTCATTTTCCCCTGAGCCATTAAACTAGAATACATGTGCTACTGTGAAATCTGTAATAAATAATAGAGAAAAATCCACATTTTAAACTTTTGTACATTTTTTCCAGCATTAAACATGAGCACAGCTGCTGAACATTTCACATCTTTATGCTGAAACTCTTTACTGTCAGTAAACAAACATTTCTGCCTTCGTTCACTCAGCAGTGGCATTTTTCGTTTTTTCCATTTTAAGAAGCCCCGAAGAAACCTGCTCATTCAATCACCCAACTCTAGTACAAAAAGATTCAAGAGACACTAATGGATGTTTTTTTGTAAACAGAAAAGGATGGTCTGCTTCCCCCTTTTTTTTAAATATATTTTCTTTGATTGTAATACCAAAATAGTGGAGAGAGGACACAAGCAGAGAGGAGATGCAGCGATGAATCTATTTGTAGGATTAGATTAAAAAAGGCAAGAGGCCTAAACACAACATCACCTCACACTCCTGCAAGAAACACGTGTCACATTAGTGTCTTTTCATGTTCAGCAGAAAGTAACAGGAGCCATCCTGTTGGTGTTTGCTGTCTGGTAAAACTCGCAGATGCTTGAAATTGTTGTACTGCATGAACTGGAACAAACAACGCACGTCTTCATCAGTAAAGGCAATTTTGTGAGCGATCTGTGTCCTCGGTTCCTCAGAACTGCTGGTTTCTGAGGCGCAGTGTGGGCCTATATCCTCTTCTCTTCTGTCATTGTTTCACAGGAAAATCCAGTTTTACGCTCAGCTTTTATTTAATTAATGGTGTGCGATTGAATTAGACCGCACCGCTTGGTTTTATTAGCTGCAGCAGCATCTCTGGATTACTCGAAGGCTGCCTGTGAGAGCCGCGTTTCTGAGGATGGGCTCTGTGTTTACTCAGACACAAAGAGAAAACATGTTGTCAAGCCATCTGACCACAGAGAATTGGATAATGAAAGATAGTTACCGCTCGCCGCCTGCATTTCCCAAACCTCCATATTGCTGCTGTCACGTAAACACCACACGTCTTTTGAAGTCTTTTTGAGAACTTTATTAAAAGAGCGGTTTCAATTTTGACATCCACGGTTCTTAAAAATGTAATCTGTTCCTCTCAATGAATTTCGCTGGCTGGAGGGTCACGAAACTTGAACTGGCTCATAATTAAAATTCGCGTTTGCTGAGACAACAACATGCAATTTACTACCAGTGACTGTATTTTCAATCACACTGTGCACTACGCAGCCAGTTCACACGCTCAGTAGAGGATATAGAGGTACTTTAATTAATGCATAAATCATAAAGAAGACAGGAGGGATTATACAGCCTCGACGTTTGCTGCTGAGTCATTTGACATTTCAGTTTAATTAACAGGAAGCTTTGATGAAGTTAATTAAATTTATTTTATATATTTGTTAAGTATGGTTTAAGGTAAAATCCAGCTAATTGAGAAGCCTATTTGTTTATTTAAAATGTTGCAGCAAAAAGTGCATTTTGTATCAGATTCCGGTGTGTCCATATTTTATAGTTTGTAGTGCAGACAGTATGTTGGTATAGTCAAAGTACCACAGTCTGAGAAAAACAAAAAGGAAACTATCAGTTGATAGAGGTTGCTCTTTTAAAATCACAAAATAAAATACAGTATATTACAAGATAACTACTGAGGGATTGATAAAATATCACTAACAATACTAATCAGAAGACTACACAGAGGAGTGTGTAACACTCTTAATATCTTTAAATTTAATTCCACAGACAAGTCACCTAATCCTTGATTGTTACTTTAGTATTAAAAAGGTCCTTGTGAACTGATATGTCTGGAATGCTTTGAGGAAATTTCTTCAAATTTGGCAAAACTTGTCACTTGGGGTTTAAGATGAACTGATTAGATTCTGTTGTCACATTCAATTTTTCATTAAATTTTGTACAGATATCTATGGTCCTGAGATGATGTACCCCATTGACTCCTGAATTTCTATTTTGCACCAACAGCAGAGTAACTCTTTCACTTATGTCAGAAATATGTTAACATGCACTAGACTTGGCACAATATTTGTTGCAGGATACTATAAAAAATGTTGTGGTCACTTCTTCTCTATCACCAGGTCAACAGTATTAACATCCAGCAATAGTGTAATGAAAGTACCCACACTCAAAGTGGAGTGAATACATCAAATCATAATTAATACAGTTTGTTAGCATGATATGCTTCGATTGCCGTTTCATTCTTGCATTAACTTATCATGAGTCATACTTCAGTTTAAATATTAGTATATTATATATTATCAATAGCTCTGATATATTGTTGTGTCATCTTATCAGTGAGGAGAACTGAGTGCCCTTGAAAAAAAAACAATTGGGGTTGTGATTAAAGTTCAGCTCGTCATGATTGAAACGGCTCTTCTCTGCAGGTGTAATTGGCACATTTTAAATGATTAAACAATTAAAGTAAACAAACCCACATATTTCTCCGGTAGGAGAATCAGGTAGGTGAATTGTTATTGAGTTGATTGCATATTCTTCTGTAATGAATAGAGCTCCTCCTGGGTGGGATCAGTAGACTGAGGAAAAGTAATTAGATGTTGTGGCCGTCATACCTGCACAGTCGCCTCTCAACAGGTGGCGAATGCTATGACCCCGTGTAGTGTCAACAACTTGAGTTAAGGTAGATTACTCTGACGGGGGATTCAATGTTTTTTTTTTTTTTTTACTTAATTGTCAGAGTTTGTTTTAAAATTATAGAACGTTAATGGAACATGCAGTCTACTGTAAAGTTTTTAAGTTTTCATTAAAGGAATAGTCTTTACGGTCACCTTTAAAGTTAGATGAGAACACTGTCATGTCAGAAAATGTGGAGCTACTGCAGCCAGTTAGCTTAGCTTAACACAAAGACTGAAACCATGGTGAAGTCAAAGTTATATCCCACAATGAAACCACAATAGGGCATAATTACACTCAGTTTTTAGTTCTTAGCTAAACCAGAAAAGATATAACATGTCAATTAGTGAGCTTTCAAGGTGCTGCTAGGCTACTTCAGCTGGAAGCTAAAAGGCTAAGGCTAAGCTAAACTAATGAGTTTTGTGTGTAGCTTTATATTTTTCTAATTGTACAGACATGAGAGTAGTGTTGATCTTCTCTTCTCAGTAAGACAGTGAGCTTTTATTATTAACTATCTATCTTGACTAAATTTTCAATAATTTTATACTAATTTCTTCTCAATTCTCAGTTTTTCTCAATTTGAGAAAGTCATGCATTTACTGATTTTTGTGGGTGCATGACGGGGGTGCAGCTGCTGCTGCATCAGAAAGCCTGAATCAGTTCATTGCTGGTTCTCATCTTTTCATGGCATTTGCTGATGGTAATAAAATTATAGAATATTATCCACCTACTTCAACTTCATCTACAACTTCAAAGTACCTGGTTTCATTACTGTAGCTGTGTGATATAAAAACTGCAGTTTTCTCTGAGTCTTTGGAGAAAAAGTGATTTCTCTTTGAACAACCACGGTTCATTTTCTTCCACATGTAATTATTCATAAAGGCCGAGACCGCTGCCTTGTTGTACGAGAGGTGTAATTACCCCACCCCTTGTCTTTGTAGCTGTCTCTGTCCGGGGTGTCATAACGAACATTACAGTCCCATTATCACAGAACAGCCTCTTTTTATTGTGTTCAAATCACATTTATTTCAGACTTAATGAGCCAGGAAGTTTAACTCGACCTCACTGCATCTACTTGAATAATGTTTCTCTCTCTGCTCGTCCATCATTTTCTTTTTTCTGTGCCCTGCACTCTTACTTCATCCGTCCCTCCTTTGTGCTTTGTCTGTTTTGACACTTGATTTAGGTAAATTCAGTCTACTTAATAGTGTGGATCCCCTGTTATTTAACTTCCACAGAGGCACTAATGTTATTCAGCTAATTCAAGCCCTGCGTGCCATAGACATTCTGCTAACTATACCCTGTCACACAAGAATATATTATAGAATATTATATAAAGATTATAATGACTATCTACATGCAGTTTTTTTGTAGTTTGGATTTGGTAACTTGTTGCTAACGGATACTTGCTGTGCTCTGTGATTCTCAAAAATCGTCTGCCAATCAAACAATATCGGTGGTAGACATTCTTTCTGGATTTTTGTGTTGTCTTTAAGTAGTGCTTACCTAAAGGTTGTAGGTAGTAGTTTTAGTTCTACTTATTCAAGTTACATTTTTAAATTAGATTTAGTTAACCTAAACAAAACCATGCACATCCACAATGTTGTTAATTGCACAAAATGATAGTGATTGTCGACCTTTGCTGGCTATTGTAAGAATACTGATATGTTTATACCTAAAGGAATAGTTTGACATTTTTGGGAAGAGGGGTGACCACACTGATGTATGTGTACACATAATTAGTTAAAACATGTTACACACTTAAATTTAAAAAGCATTTTGCTTATAATAAGCTGTATGTAAGTAAACTTTACGTATTCTGATATCAAAGAACTACCACTTACTACTAAGTAGTAACAAACAAATAGGAATAAATCCCATTGGGAATTTTATTTTACTCATAATATTCATAAAAATTATAATAACTTTTATTTCAGCTTAAATTTTGGCCTAGTGTCCTTGTTATGAAGGGTCTACATGTATTTATAAGCCAAATACCTACCCCATTCTGACTCTGGTAGGTGTAAATCTGGGAATGGCTTATCAGACTTTTAGGCCACCCATCTGGTCAGGTCACTGTTTGGGAAATGTCAGCATTTAGCATAAAACCAGACTCGTTGTTTCCGTCTCTTCTCTGCCTTTATGCTAAGCTAACCAGCTACTGGCTCGACTGTAGCTCCATATTAAAGTGACACATATCAGATATGGTGTTGATCTTCTTTCACAGTTAACTTTTGATTTGCAGGTGGGTTAACGCATCATTTTAATGACCAAAACCCATTTGACTTATGGCGAGCAATTTTTAGTAAAACCAAATTAGATACCCTTTTTCCATAGTTTGTGACAGCTTAACTTCCATATCACTTTATGATTGGAAAGGGGTTGGATGGAGGAGAAGAAGGAGAAAACTTCTCCATGAGTCCTGTTTCGAAGAGTAAATGTGTCTAAATTTGACAGTTTGCTAGGCACTAACAGAGATCAGCAAATTAAAACTTTTGATCTTCACAAGACTTGACTTGTGTAATATTATGCGATTATGAGGTGTAAGAAAATAGTTAACAATAAACCCTGTTTATTTTTTTTTGCACATTTACTCATCAATATGTTGTCATTTGTCTTTTCTTCCAACCCACTGAGGATGCAGATCAATGCAACATTCCCACAAAACATGTCAGACCATTACAGGTGGTATTACGAGTTCTTAAAGAACACACAGGCATTGATTAATACAGCAGACAGACAATAGCGGAGCTGTGTGTGCTTTCAGTTAGAGCCGAGTTATAGGAAAAATAGAAACCACTTTTCCCGCAGGTCAACTTGAAGACCTATCTTACTGAATCTCGGTTTTGAAGGTTTTTAAAGTGGTGTGGGCATCTCCAAGAGTGCTCACAGTTAATCTGTATTGATTCCTTAAAGGGTCAGTTCACCTAAATTATAAAACGTTTTCCACCTACTGCTTCTGGTTTCTGGACTATACCCTTGAACCACTTTTACAAGAAGAATAATTCATGTCAAACTTGTTGAGAACATTCTGTTATTTACCAGTAATCACAGTGATGGAACTTTCTGTGCTGTTTAGAGAAAACTGCTGTTGAGTTTTTTGCCTTACTGGTGGGACAGAAGCAGTTCAGGAACTGGATGGATTGTGATGACATTTTGTATGAATGAGAATAAAACATAAATTGTCCCCACAAGATTAGTTCTATTGTGATAATCTGAAGTTTATCTAGCACCACCATAGTTGACATTTTTGAAACTTTGAAATTATTCAACATGGTCGATGCACCTTTATTCTATAATGTTGGCCACTTATAGCATAATCTGTGTGTAGATACACACACAGAAAAGCAAATGGAAATGTTATTAAAACAGGTCCACGTCAGGGAATGGCTAAAGGCTGATGTTTCTCTTCTTTCTAAAGTGTTTTATAGTCATTCTCCCTTCTCAGTCTCCTGCATACAGACGAGGGCTCTGTCAAAACATTATTTACACTCCAGAGAAAGTGTGTGGATCCTTTTGAAATTCTGCTCACACAATTTTAGTCCTGTTGATGGCAGTAATACAAACAGAATGACAGACTCTGGCTGTTTATATTAGGTGATGCTTGATAGATGTGAATTGAGAAATCACATTTATTTGTGAGAAATGCCCCATTTATGTTTCTTGACATATATGCCTTGTAGGAATGGTTTCTATTTGAATTTAAATGAGTGTTGTGTGTAATGTTCTGTGATGGATGGAGTGGGAGCTATGGTTTGACACATTTTATACTTAGCATCAGCAAATTTCCTTCCTGTCAAAGGAGCTGTCTGTGAATTTCAGCAAAACACAATATGTTGTCTGTTACTATTACAAATAACATCACTATTTGTTGTCTACATCTAAAAATATAACAGTCATCAAACATTTAATCAAACGTGCTCACAATGCAGTAAGGATGTACAGTTTCTTCCAAAAGTATTGGAACAGCAAGGCTAATTTGTTTTTGCTGTAGACTGGAGACATTTGGATTTAAGATCACAGGATGGATACAAGATTAAACTTCTGATTTTCAGCTTTCACTTGATGCTATGTACATCACATCGGCGGTAGAGTCGTGACTTTGGTTTGCATGGCTGCTTCTGGAAGAGGCACTAATTAATCTCTCACTAATCTTCATTGAAGGATTCATCGGTTGAATTCAGAGGTGTATGTTGACTAGTGTGAGAACCATTTTTACAGAGAAATGCATCTAAATAAAGGCTGCTAGGCAATGATCCAAACCAGCCAACTCAACACAGGACTCATCATCCAAGTAGCATCTTTAGTTGTTTCTCCCGACTGAAGAAGCTACTCGGACAAGTAGTGGAATGTTTCAACCAACCAAGACAAAACTGTAAAGTGCAAAAAGATTAACATAATGAATTCAAAGAAACTAAAAGCATCATAAAGCTGAGGTACAACATTCATATTAAATCAAGTCCGTCTCAATAGGTGGTCAGTGAGGAGATGTTAAGGCAGGAAGAAGAATTAATAGAAGTTAAATTGGAAACACAAGCATCCAAGATGTTTTGGGAAAATGTGCTGAACAGAAGGAACGGTTGGTGACCCCAAAGTGTGCTTTTCTCTGTTCAAGATAGACTGATGGAAGAAAAAAAGGAAAAAAATAATGTGATTAAAGAATCAGCTTTATTTGGAACGTAAAATTAAAAATAACAGTTTAGTATCAACAAACTCACAGGATCACATTAATCAAAAAACAAGACTGAAGCAGCAGCATCCAAACGGTACATCACAAAATCATATTTATAGTGTTTTAATGAACGTGAAGAGTGGCATAAGAATATACAGAGAAGTTATCTTTTTCACCTGACAAACAGAAGTCACCATAAATAATCACTTTAAATACACACGAGTGTATGAATCTGATACTCAAGGCATGTACAGTACTGGCACAGTCATTAATCAACATCAATGGCTTTTATTTGACATTTTCCACAAAGTCAGTGAAACAGTTTCAGGGCGAGAGCTTCATCGTCCTCCACTGTGTCTGCGGCCACCGCTGCCCAATTATGTTCCCCCCGTGTGGTAGACTGTGTTTAGAAGTTCACGAACAGTCACTGATCTGGTAGAAAATTTCACACGACATCAGCCTATCTAAAAATTGCACCTCTATCCAGTCATGTTCACCAGTTCACCGACGGCTTTCACAAAAAGAAAAAGGGCAAGATGAGCAAAGCGCTTGCTTGTTAAATCCACAGTTTACATGATACAAAACACAGACCAGAACATTGATTCACTTTTGCCTGAGCCTGAAATCACCAACACTGATGCTTAAATGGAACTTATGGTGCTGCAGCTAAAATCTATCAACATATAGCAACTATATCTTTGAACACTATGTACAGTCTTTCTCACTGTGGGTTAGAACCACTGCTGCTGACTGCTCAAAGGAGAGTTAGAAAGGAGACAGTGGCAAAGGTACTAATGTTCCATAAGGCATATTTTAACAGGTTTTTAAATGATAACTAATTCTGTATTAAAATATGCACAAATCACAAATGTGCACTAATACATTCGTGGACATTGTTTGTGCTGAGCTCCTGTGATTTAGATTGTCACCTCGCTGCAGTGACACAGCAGTGTACAAGGTGTGTCAGCACACCATGACATCACTGGTGGGTGTGGTTACAGGTGCAACACTGCTTTTCAGCCAGTTACTCTTTAGCCATTTATTTTACTACAATAAACCATTGGGCTTACTTAAAGCTACAACATGCACTAGCAGCCCCCCTCCCCCTCCCTTCAGGTGTTATGTCATTATGAGATTACGGTAAACAAGAATGCTGCAAAACCCACTAATCGAGCAGAAATTGTTGAAATTCTGTGGTTAGAAGGGCAAACCTCGCTCACAGATCTCTACAGGACTGCCAGTGTTGTTCGGTGAGTCTGACTTAAGCATCTCTTCACAGTAGGATGAGTTCAGAAGTGTGTTTGTACTGAAAATTTGAAAAAGGTTGCATACTGCAGCTTTAAGTAGTTAATGTTAATAACTTGGAGGAAAATGGTTCAACTGGTCATTGGTCTTTGTTCTCATATTAGCTGTTGTCTTCCTGAAAAGAGAGGCTGTTTTCCTCTACGCCATCACTAGTGACTCGTAGCAGCTGTGAGAAGCAGTTAACTGAATGTCATACTGATAGAAGAAGTATAAGCGTTTAAGACAGAAAATCATGTAACTCAGCTCATAAAGATCAAGATGTGGTTGTTTCAGCTGTTTACCTTCGATGCCTTTTTTTGATTTTAATATGTTCCGGTACCCCAGGAAGTAAATGAGATAATATTACAAATAAACTTTGATGCAGAGTTACATACATGCACCATTTGTTAATGACAACTTATAAACCCCTGATGAAAATGCCTCAGTAGAATCACGATGACACTGTTGCAGCTATAGCAGGAAATATTCAGCCTACATGGCACAGGCATCAAAGTGCTCGATATATTCTTCTCCCCGTTCGTTAGTGAACACTTCAAGAAACAGTCTTAATTCCCGTATCCAGAACATTCAGCACAGCCTCTCTTGGTTTTCACAATCAGCTCGAGGCCGAGTAAATGTCCTTCACAATAAAAATAGGACCTGTTTTGTCAGTGAAGGTTCAGGTGTGACTCACTCTTTAATGGATCGCCTGCCCTGAGAACATCAGGAGGGCAGCATACCATTTAGTTATTAGAGCTGCACAGGGACAAGGTTTCTGGTGTGAAAAAACACCTTTTCTAACAGAATAAATCAGGCAGACTTGCTTGAAGCTAAAATAAAATGACTCGAGTACGTAAAGTACAAACACTTCACTCAAGAAAAGCAGCAAATCCAAGCACTAAGAACTCTGAACTCTACACTTCCAAACCAGACTTGTGGGCATGAGATCTTTTTGGGTCGGTTATGTCTTTGGTGCACTGTGTTATAGTGTCACTGAACTTCACGTTATATCAGACAGGTTCCCTTCGCCACCATGTGGAGCCGCCAATGAGCCGTGCTGACATGCGATACTGCCATGTGCAGCTTTAAAGATCAGAAATGAGTCTGTGCTGGTCTGGAGTGTGACAAACACCATCTATTTGAAGTGGTAATGGTGTTTTTGTTCACGTTCGTGTTTTGTTGACTCGTGCACAGTATATTATGTGGGTAGGTCTGTGATAAGACAGCAGCTGTGTGATAAGGGAGCGTTTTATCTGTCGATATCTGTGGCTTTAAAATGTCCAGGATCATTCTCGATGAAGAGTATGTTTGGCTTTGTGCCTCAAAGACTGTCATTACGCATCAGTGGATATAATCTGTTTACATCTTTATCTGCAGCAGCCTGCATTGCGAAAAGGTCAGTAGGCACTCAGGAAACAATATTCCCACTTAACAGACTCCATTAGGCAACAAGTCTTTAATCCTTGACTGTCCCTCAGACTTGTCTTTCTGGCCTCAGACGATCCTCAGGCTTCACCAAAAGTCACTTTTCCGTACACACAGGGGTCTGGAAACATCATTTTCTGATCAGACAGGAGTTCGTCTGTGACAGTGAGCTCCTCCAGCTCTGTCGTGAAGTGATCAGTGCTCTCCACCATCGAGGTATCCTTGACGGCACTGTAGGTGAGGGCCACGCTGTAGGTGGCAGGTTTATCCGAGCTCTTAAACCCGCAGTGGCAGATCTTGCGAAAAGCGGCGCGAAACTTCTGAGACATGGCGTTGTAGATGACTGGGTTGATGGCGCTGTTGAGGTAGATGCAGATACGGCAGAAAAGCACGAACCAGTTGTCCTGGTAGGCCTGTTGCAGGAAAGAGTTGACCACCACCAGAGTGCGGTACGGCATCCAGAGCATGGCAAACAGGATCACCACCACAGCAAGCATCTTGGTCACCTGTGGTGGGCAACAAGGAGACGTCAGAAAACTGCAACAGCAACAAGGAGCCCACAAACTTAACATTCGTAACCCCACATGATAAAGGGTCAGTTCACCCAAATTACACTAAAACACATTTCACCACTAATCTCTGATGGTGTCCAGCCCTACTGATAGTTAATGTTTTAATTTAACCAGGTTTCATACAGAAATTCTAACTGATTACAGATAAAACATATTTTATTATTTAATCACTTAATTAACATTCAGCAAACTGTTGACATGATTTTCTGAAGCCCAAATAGCAACAGTTCGCCTGGTGCAACATATGAAATGTATTATTTATTATTTATGTAGTGTTTGTTTGGTTGGATAAAACATATCATATAAACTTGGATTTTGACAAGTGATCAACTGAGAAAATGATGACCAAATTAACTGAAAATGAAAATAGCCAGTAGTTTTAGCATTAATCGATTTGTTTTATTTTATTAAAATTTTAAATAACTGATATGAAAAACAATAAAACTAGTTAATGAAGACAATGGCTCTAAGACAGATATTATATTGCTTTACAGTGGGTAATTTCTAAAATAATAATTAATATTTTGAAGGTAATATTTTAGGGTTTTGTATATATGTATAAAAAAAGGGAAAAATGTGGATAAAATGTAAATTAATCTACAGAAGTTCTCGCATTTTTACTTAAACGCCTCTCAGCACCAACAGATTTATATCTTGTGGTATTTATTACATTTCATAACTACAATGATCAGATGGGCATGTGTGCAGTTTAAGGGTGATTACATATGTTCGGTCTTGTGCGCTCACACAGCACCTACCTGTCTGCGGGAGGTCGCGGTGGAGCTGGAGTGTCGGGAGTTTTTGCAGCTGGTGCCTTTATTGATGGTGTTATTGTTGTGTCCGTTCTTCTTGTTGTCTTTGGGGTCGGAGGGCAGCGGGTTGAGGAAGAGGATCCTGGCGATGAGTCCGTACATGACCGCAGAGAGCAGCAACGGCAGCACGAAAAAAACGCCGAAATCAAAGAAGTAAATGGGTAAATAAAACTTCCTGGGGACTCTGTAGCCGCAGGTGATGATGGTTATGTTGTCGTACACCAGCTTCTGTATGTCTGACAGGTAAAACCACATCACGCAGTAAAGAGAAGTAAAAGCCCACACGAACAAAATGATCTTTTTTGCTCTGGACAAAGTGCACAGAAACTGAGCTTTAATCGGATGACAGATGGCGATGTATCGCTCTATTGTGAAAGCTGTTATAGAGCAAGAGGAAGCGTTGATCCCGAGGTACTGAAAGTAGGTGATGCAGAGGCACCCATAGTGCCCAAACACCCATGATCCGAAGATACTGTCCGCGACAGCCGGTAAACCCGCAGCTATTAGCACCATCAGGTCAGCCACAGCCAAACTCACCAGGTAGCAGTTAGTGGGAGTCCTCATGTGTTTGGTGGTGAGCACCACCAGGATGACCATAATGTTGCCAACGATTCCGAAAGCACAAATCACGAAAAGCAACAAACTACTTATCACTTTGTACTGGATGCTGTAGTCTGTCCAAATCCCTAAAGTGTGGTTCGTCTCTGAAGATACTGTAAAGTTTTCCATTTTAGTGTTTTAGTTCAAATATCCGAGAGAAAAAAAAATGGACTCGACAGCGAGTCTGTTGCTTCTCGGGCGCACAAATCTGATTTTACGCGCGACAAAAGCCAGAGATCAAGAAGCTCTACAGGTCAGTGAACGTGTATATCGACCCCATATAGATCGAAACTGTACCCGGGTGTGTGTGGAACATAAAACCGCCATAAAGTGATAAAAAGCTGTTCGGACTCTGGTATAATTCCGCGGTCGTTTTGTGCGTAAAAAGCGACGCGTCGCAGTGATCTCGTCAGAACAAAGTGTGTCTGTCGGACAGATGGCGCTTTGGTTTTGAGCCTCGCTTTTGGCACAAGCTCGCTTTACGCATGCGATGGGATTATACCATCATCACATTTTCGAAACCAGAGCTCCCCCAGTCAACACGAGCAGCTGGCCAAACACCAAAATATAACAACGCATAAGTGTTTTGTCATTATGATATTATTTTATGACAAATACGCTGCAGAAATTAGTTTGAGTGCTGACTATAAAAATCATACGTGTGTGTGCGTGTGACTGTCTTAAAAGACACTTTAGTCTAAATCAGAATTTAGTTGTTGATGTGGTTTAAAGTGAAGAGGACCAACAGGCTGTCACTCTAACAAAGTAAGCTTCATAATATGCTGCTGTCTCTGTGGGTTGCAAACCTTTAAGTAAAGCTAGAGGCACTGAGCAGCTTGTAATATAGAATCTAACACAAATTGTATGTTTGTGGAGGAAGAAGAAGAAGAAAATCCTCTCAGCACCAAAAAATGGCTAATTGCTTAAACATAACTTGTTTCGTGATATTTGGATTTGCTTTATTTTTGACTGGGGATTTGTTTTGCTTGGTGGCTGCTGATGGACAAAGTGACATCAGTTTAAGATCAAGAAGTTCAACCAAATGCCCTCCCAGCACACACCCCACCAAGCCCCCGAAGAAACCTATTTTAAAGTTTTATGGAGACCTAACTATGATTGAATTATTTTGCCTAAAATTAACATATGAAATACTTTAATCACCCTATAAACTACCAGAAACATGATAAGTGTAGACTGTGAGTTAGAGAACGTTCCTAATGTTCTCCACTGTAAAATACTAATTTGTTGTGTGTTTTATTGTGTCTTACATGCTGTAACATTTTCACCATTAGGTCTGACCCCCATCACTTTCAGAAGGTTTATTTGGCTGCATTACTCGTATGTGTTAAAATAATAACATATGCACTCTCTAAGAACTAATTTTTGTTCACACACACACACAAACAAGTCTGTGATATCAGATACACGTAAAACAACACAGAGGAGGTAAACCAACTGCTGCTAAGATGTGACAGTGTGCTGTCACATTTGTAGTCAATTAAAGTACTAATTAGTAGCTTCAGCACCTCAGTACTGCAGTAGTTTGTCAACCCAGGCTGCTACGCTGTGCACATATTCAGCTTATATAATTTCATGTTTCACTGAATGAGAAGCTGATACAGTACATTTTATTGAAGAAACTACTGAAGGTAGAAAAAATTCTAGTATTCTATTGTAATGCCAATATGAAAAGCACAAAAAGAGAGATCTGCAGTGACCTGTATTAGCTGCCGTGCTGTCCAACAACATGGGAATCTGCAGTTGTCTGTTCTCAGCGCAACACTGTGGAGGTGGGAAACTCTCCTCCACACCAACTGTGCTCGTTCTCCAGGAACTGAGCTGAGAATGGTGACGATCACGCCAACACTTCACTTTAATCATGCGGTTATTTTGCTTCGAGCTCTGAAGTTGCCAGCCATCCATCGCAAGCAACAGGAGGAGTGAGATGACAGGGGATTACATAATAATGACACACACACACATCCTCTCTCTTTTTTCTCTCATGTTTCCCATCATCTCTCAGCAATGAAGAATATGTGAAGAATCTGTTTTTTCATCAGTTTCTTACATAACCTTTCTTATCTTGTCTGTTTAGTCCTGTGTGAAGTCAGAAGATACAAATGTGCTGCAGCTTCTCTATTTTTATATTTATATGTTTTATAGTTTTATTAGTTTTCTTTTATTATAAACTAAATCTAAATAAGTGTTTATGGTTGTCACTTTATAGTGAAAAGCAAGTGGATTTAAAAATCACTGAATGGAAAAATGGCACAAAATTAAGATTTTTAACTTTATGTCTTCTTCAGTCTTCTTTATCACTTGATCACAGATGAACATGGTGACAAATGTTATGTCTTCATAATGGTTTTCTGTTCTTTACATCTCAGCAGCAGCAGCAGCAGAAAAAGAAGTAAAAGTATATGTAGAAAATAAGTGGAAGAGTTTTACTGCCACCTTAAGGACAAACCTGACCAGTACCTGAGACAATACATTTAATGATGCTGTTAACATGTTATTTTTACATCAGTATTATTGTTAGTAGTTTGAGGATTTTTCAAGACTTAATGCTCAAACCAATATTCCAGTAACTTTAGAAGAGACTTAAAGCTTAAATAAAGATAATCAAAACTTGCATTGCTGAGACACTGAAACACTTAAAATACAGTAAGTGCATCAAATTGAATTAAATATTTTTGATAGTTTTATATGATAAACAATTGACATTGTTAACAAAGTTATTTTCAAGATTTCAGACTGGAAATGCTGAAAAGTGAATCATCCTGGTTGTGCAGTTGTCAACATTTAACTTTAAAATTTGTATTTTTAATCTCTCATCTAAACACCAGCCACTGAGGCGTCCTGCATAAAAACCTGTGTCAAATACATGTCTGTGATTCAGTGTAGTGCCCCCAGGAAAATCTGCACATATATACTGACTTTTCATTTCTTTCAATTGTCATTGTTTCATAATAACAAACGTTTCTTTTATTTGTTTGCTTGTTTTTTCAGTGACATTTAGAGACATTTACAGATTCAGGCTGTTTACTTGTTGCCTCCCCAACGATGCAAAATAGAGGAAACATGCAAAGTCAGCAAGTTAAAGCAGAAAATTCACCAAAAATATGATGTAAAATAGCACAAAACTCTCCTGACATATAGAATTTACTACTGACTAGTCTATGAGCTCAGTGCTAATACTTAATGGGATTTACCATTAGCATGCTGACTGTGGTAATAGTAGGCTGCACAGAGTCTGTCACCTTTTGTTGACACCACTTCATTCTACTATGCAGTAAAATAATCCCATAGCACAAGCTCATCTTAAGTATTATATGATAGGCTATACATATTACTATTACTATCTACTCGTTTGGTGTGTCTGTATGTTTGTGGGTTGATGATATAAATAGCGAACAGCCTGAAGATAAATCAGAAGATCGAGCTTTCCTGAGCTGGGCCGTGTTGTCATATCACCTCAGTGAAAAGCAGCAGCCAATGAGACATCAGCGTGAATGTATTTATGTTGAGAACTATTATTACATCACCAGGGTTTTTCCTCAGACTTGTCTGTAGCTCTGGTTGCGGAGCACACTGACTTTCATGTGAAACACAGATGGAGTGCTCCTTTAAAGAAAGGAAATAAAGGTAAGTTATTCATCTTAACCCGCTGTGAGTAGTTAGAGCATGAAAGTACAGAAGCACAGGAGGGATTTTATATTTTATATTTTCAGTTTTATATTTAGAAAGAGGAGAAAAAAGCTAAATGCAACAGATTATACGTTGCCAACATGAGGCCAGCAGGAGGAACATGTGCGGCTGTGAGAGCTGGAGGACTCGGTGATGTCTGGACCCACAGACCATTACCTTTGACACTAACAGAAACAGTCAGCGCCTTGTGGTTCACTCACAATCAACAGAAGTACTGCCTAGTTCTGCTAAAAATACTAAAAAAGGATGGCAGTGGAGGAAAGATTATAATATTCTCTGCAGGTACCTCATGAATATGGATAACGTGAGTGTAATGATATTCTGCTGCATGTGTGCCTCTAACATTGTGTCTATATCTGTTCCCAAACACATATAAACCGTAAAATGAGGCAGTTTCTTTGAGTTATAATGCTGTTACACAATGAACTGAACACATAAGCTCACACCTACAGTGAACATACAGTAAATCAAAAGTAAGTATTTCTCGGGTTTGCTTCTGCATTATACAGACACATCCTGTATGAATTATTACTCACATAAAGCATAAGAGTCCTTTAAAATGTAAAATGACCTCTGGCCATTTAATAGACCCAGTGGTAGGTGATCTTAAAGGACGTCAGTCTGAACAAACTGAGAAACTGGCTGTAAACCCACAGCCATGTGCACACACACACACACACACACAGGTCATAAACAAGCTGCCCACTGATCCGACCCTGACCTCCCTCAATTAATGGTAAGTGTGCTGCAAGGTACAGTCTGTGAGGACCACTGACAGAAATAAAGCAGTTATCTGTCTTATTCACCTGATTCCTCACAGTCTGGATGATTACTGGACCCTTTGTACAACACACCCACAAGGTCGCTGCAGGGTTCAGCTCACAAAAGCAGCAGAAGCATGTTTGTTCGTGGCAGCTTCCAGGTGTGTGCAGACACAGTACATGGTGCATGTTTGAGTAAAAAGGAAAACTTAGATTTGAAACATGGAAAGTACTGTATGAAATATAGTAAACAGTATGAAAATGAATAAAGACTAAAAATAATAGAATCAGTCTGATTTATATTTACAACTTCTCATAGTTTGATTAACAGATTACAATCAGTGGCAGTCTAGTCGTGTAGAACAAATCAGAATCCACAGGAGCCGCTTTAACCCAATTAGCCCCTACTAACTAACAGGGAAATGATATCTACCCTCTGATAAAGTCTTTAAATGATATAGTGAAACATAATGAGACACAGTCTGTACAGTCTTTGCTCCCTAATGATCAATGTTGGACAGAAACTGGTGGAGCCTCACTGATTGGTGACTGATACACAGAATTTAAATTCAGGTTATCTGGCTGCTTGATGCCACAAAACCAAGTAAAACAGGAGTGTATCAAAATATGTCTGGTTTGACCTTTAAATCTACTTTAAAGCTCATTCACATCATATCTGCTGTTATTAAACATCCTTGAAACGTGTCATAACCCACTGGAAACTGGAAGCTCTACGCTTTAATTTCACCCTGTCCTGGTTCTGAAACGAGATTTGTCTGAATTATACAAAACTGCAAGCAAATAAAAACTTCTCATGATCCAGCAACTGTTCAGACAATCTGGTGCAGAACAAACAAACACACACACATTAAACTGTCTGGCCCGGTTTTTCCTTTGCAAACCGAAAAACAAAACGTCCCTTCACTGATTTTGAACAAGCGACTGCAGCTGACATTTTATGTTATATTGTTCCCAAAAACTCAGAATTTCAATCAGGAACATTTCCAATAATTGATGGGTAAACTCCTACATGTCGGAGACATTCATCCTGGATGGATTATTATCACTGACATTGTGGCTGAGAAGACGTAAACAGAGGCCATCAGCCTCCTCTTCTGCGCTGTGTTTATGATTAACCTGTTTGAATTTCACCCAGAAGATCCCTTCTGATGCTGAGAAATTAGTTCATGCATTTGTTACTTCTAGACTGGACTACTGTAATTCGTTACTGATAGGATGTCCCA
>JAUYWH010000003.1:4071699-4131775 GCA_034779795.1 Ctenopoma multispine
ACTGTAAAGTGCCCTGAGATGACTTATGTTGTAAATTGGCGCTATATAAATAAAGTTGAATTGAATTGAATTGAATCCCTTTAAGAGCGACCGCAGAGAGACTCAACTCAGCTTTAAATCGCAGCTTGACTCAGCTTTTAGGCACCGCGCTTCTGGTTAGTGACCACAGGACATAAGCCATCCAGCAGACACAGTGAGTGTGTGTGTGTGTGTGTGTGTGTGTCCAGCATCACTGCTCTTTACAGTCAAACATCCTCCCTGCCCTGCTGCAAGGCCGTCTGACTCAGTCACGTCTTCCTGTACGCCTGTTTCCCTGTGTCCTAGTCTAACCTTGGACCAGCGTCTTTGCCTCTGCTGCTTCTGCTTCTGGCTTCCCATCAGCTATTCTTAGCTTTGCTTGTACTCTGGCTTCACTGCAGATCCATCAGTGTAAAATGCCACACTTCACCGGATGGCGTAAATAAAACGGGCCTGCTGGTTGGGAGCATCTCTAGAGGAAATGACAAATCACTTTAGATCATAAACAACAGAGCAGTGGTGTTACTAGAAAAATAACCCGTGGGAATAGTCTGGTGGTTTTCTCTTGGACAGTGATGGAGCAGAATATTTGTAGGGCCTCTCTTAAACCTACGTCTCTCTGTGGTTTAGGTTTGATTTCTGTGCAGCGCTGCAGTTACAATCACGGTTAAGCTGATTAATTTCCCCTTTGGGTTGTGGTTGCATGTGGAGATTAGGTTATATACAGTCACATCCCAGGAGAACACAAAAGTACCACAACACAACAAAGAAGCTTCAGCTGAATAACCGTTTGGTGCTGTGCTCAAGGGCACTGCGGAGCAGGTTTTTTTTTGTGTTGTGTCTTCACTTCCTGTCACAGATTGTCCTTCTTAATTAGTTAAGTGCAGCATAAAAATATGAGCCTTCACTGTTAAGCACAATAAACTTTATATTCAGTTTAAATAAAATGTTCATGCACCAGCTGCAGTTTGACATGTGGACTGTTTGTGGCATGTTTAACATTGGAGTGATGCCAGCAGGGCCCCTCAGCCTCAGTGTGTGAGCATGCATGTGTGTGTGTGTGTGTGTGTGTGTGTGTGTGTGGGTTACGCAAGTAAAGAAAGAATGACTCTAACATAAGTCAGTCACAGTTATGCATAACCGGCTTCAATATGCAGCCTTACCTTGCAGAAAGAATAGTGAAGTGAATGTTATTGTGGTAGTGGTTCAGTGTTTTTAAAGCTACGGTTAGTTAGGTTGAGGTTATTTGTTTAGGTGACACATCTGTATTGTTATCGTAGAAGCAAAATGTTGTAGCTAATTTGTTCCAACACTTAATGTGCAGAGATGCTGTCCCAGGCTCACTGAACAACCTGGCTGCAGTGCAGAGAGGTCAGGACTTCTAACCAACCAGAGGAGAGCAATTATTTCTGCTCGACGTATAAGTTTTATAGCTTATTATTTATTGTAATTTCATAGGTCTGAGACTTGAAGGGCCGAGCAGAGCACAGTGGAGCAGGGAAGGAGAGAGGACGCGGCAGAGTGGAGTAGCTGGGTCTGTATGTTTGGAGAACTGGTGGAGCACTGAAGCTTTTTACCTACCTACAGACTACATGTGCTCTGCAGACATAAAGAGGAGGTTTCAGCGTGATATGGATGATTTATGCAATGCACTGGGGAGGCAGGGGGAAGTGTAACGTTCCTCTGTGGTTGTCACTCACAAACCTTTTGACATCTTTTTTGTTATTCTAATCATTTTAAATTCAGTTGATGGAGGAAATCCTCCTGGTGAGTCAGAAAACTGGAGTTATAGTTATACAGTATATGTATATTTATATATATAGATTATGGAGTTGATGCTTTTCCTTGTTCCTGTAAAGCAGTTGGAAATTTGACCTCTTCACTCACCGCTGGCTCTGTTGTTGTTATCGATACTGTAGTATAGCAGTATAACAGTGTTAAATCAGAAGTAATGAGGCTTCAGTGGGTGATTCTCGTGTTTAACCACAATGTTCTTTCTTGCTGAAGTGTTGTTCATAACATAGCCACTACTGAAAACACGGATATTGTGTCATCTGGGTAATTGTTTTCTGTGGATTTGGGGGATTTACCAAGTGGACTGGAGTGATTCATGTAGTATATTTAAAGGGATAGTTCCACATTTTGGCAATATACACTTGAACAAATCTAATTACTGTTGTGTCCTTATTGGTTATTTCAATATATATTGGTAATAATCCAGATTCCACATTATAAAAACGGAGGGTTTATAAGTTAGATGTAATTGCTTTATTTATACATAAAAACAACAACTTTAGCTGCAGGGTTATAAAGATTCTGTGTTGACTAATGTTTGTGTGTACTAAAACGTACTTTGATTATTTGTTTCACTTTGATCTGACCTGAAAATTTCAACAGACTTTCACCTAACGTTTCGAAATCTACTGCAGGCGTTGATGGTCCCCAGAGGATGAACTGCATCATGTTACAGCCTGAAGGTCAAAGTTTCTGAACACAGATTCATGGCTGCCAGTGGACGAATCCCTTTAAACACCAGTGAAATGTCTCAAGCAGCTGCTGAATGTGCTGCCACAACATCTGATCGCCCCCATTGTGGGGTTCACCTCAGAAATACAACATCTTCTGTTACCTTTACACGTTGTTGACTGGCTTTGTGTGTTTCATGCTGCGAGAAACTTTAAGCTGCCATCTTGGCCACGTCAGCACGTCTGGTGGTCTTAATGTTGTGGCTGATGATGATGTAGAGCTGATTACTTAATATTTACTAATATAATATCTTTAAATATTACTAACATGGTAACATACCCGCAGTGTCAGTTGTTCTGATTATGGTTTCCCCCTTTTATTAGTGACTTATCTGCATTTAGCTGCAGTTTATATTTTATTAGAATCAGATTAGACTCACCGGTAAAAATAGATTTGCTGCAACCTTGCAACCCAAAAAGTTGATCTTATTAATGAGCTATTTCTGCTCTATAACGGCGCGTTACCAGGTACCAATTAAGCCATTAGTTGTTTCACATTATGAGAAAGTAGTACCGTAATTTGAATCTCTCTGCTCACTTTCCCACAGCGCAGAGTGTGCCGCCTCTCATTTGATTACCGGAGGAAGCTGAAGTTGGCTCGGTAATAAGCGCTGGAAGGCAGTCTGTGGGAGGGGTCTGCCAAAGCTTTCCCTCTAATTGACCAGGGTGCAGAAGCAGCCGGGGATGCGAGCAGCCACACGCGGTGAGAGAGGTACGTTTTCTTCTTTAATTAAGGGATTGTCGAAACGCGCTGGGTGCAGTTTCCATTCATTAGCGTGTCGCATTGATACAAGTGTTTTGCCAAAGCGATTCAAAGAGCGCGCAGAAGCCGGAAAAGGCAAACGATGAAGTGTTAATGAGCAGCTGAAATGTTTGATTGTGTTTCATTTAACATAATTGCCTCGTATCCAGCCACAGGGATTCATTTAAGACTTGCTTAGCTGGACTTTAAAATGCTTGCGCTGCACCTATGGGAGAGGTGCGTTTACGTTTTGCTTGTGCACAGTTATCAAGTCGTTTGCAGCGACAAAGCATGCAAAGAATTAAAGTTGCTGTTTTATATGTAGTCTTTTCAGACAGTTTGAATGTACCATTGTCTTCTTTTTGTTTCTATTTTGCTTGTTTGTGCCGACAGAGGCGGACGCATGGGCTTGACAAATCGGGAAACCCAGCCCATGTTCAAATGGCTGATCTCGAACTGTTTTACTTTGATCAACCCGATCCGAGAGACACCTCCCTGGTTTTAAATAAGCGAAGTATCACCGAGATCCTCTACGACGGCGGAAAGTCACTTCCTCCAGGCGGAGGAGAGGATTCAGCACCATGGACAGAGACCCGGAGAGCCGCGCAGCCGGAGGAGGACACGGAAACATCTTTCACCTGCAAACACCGAGATGATGAAGACGATGGTGATGATGTCCGGCTGATAGGGACAAGTCCACAGACCTGCAGACTGAGCCGGAGCTCCTCAAGTGAGCTGTGCGAGGAGGAGGAGGTGATGGAGGAGGAGGAGGAGGACATCCCGGAACTTTACTTGCTGTCCGACGATGACCTCTCCTCTGACGGCTCGGGGAAGTCAGTGGATTACGGCTTCATCATTGCCGTGACCTGCCTGGTGACCGGCATCTCTTTGGTCGCCATATCCTACACGGTCCCCAGGGACGTGCGAGTGGACCCGGACAGCGTGTCCGCTCGAGAGATGGAGCGGCTGGAGCGGGAGAAAGCCAGAGTGGGGGCCCATCTGGACCGGTGTGTCATAGCGGGGTTGTGCCTGCTCACCCTCGGGGGCGTGCTGCTTTCCACTCTGCTCATGATTTCCATGTGGAAAGGGGAGATGATGAGGAGGAAAGCCTTTGCCTATTCCAAACACGCCGCAAAGTTGTACGGCTCGATCAATTTGAGAGCAGGTTCCAGCCCGACTCGGGAATCCTGCTCCCATTTGTCAGTGGCTGATGAGGATTTAGAAGTGCTCAGCTGAATTTATGGACGGGACAGGCGGAAAAGTGCTTAGAAAATCCTGCCAGTGCTGTCCTATAATCGGGGATGTAGTGGGGGTGATGCCTTTTTCATTTCTAACAGCTGAGCCAACTTTCTGGTTGATGCAAACAGTTTTAATTAACAGGTTCACATTTTGCCAAGTCTGACTGAATACAATAGAAACATGTCTGTGTACACTGAATGGGGATTTGGCTGCTGTTATTGTTCCTTCTGTCTGTGGTGGCCCTTCAAATATCCCCTCATAATCCAGGTCCACTGTAAGACATGTGGAACCAAATCCAGAGTCCTTCTGTGCAACAACGCATTTTAAAGTTCAGCTGACGATAATGTGAAGCAGGTGGATTCAAAGACGATCAGATCAAAATGGATCTGTGCTCAGAGACAATAAGGGGCTCTGTTGGTGGCTACTGGTCCAGTCTGACTAACAGATCCCTGAGTCTGAAGGCCACTACAGTAGTTATTGTATCTTTTGTGTGTATTACAGAAAAGAAATGCAGCGCTCACTTCACCATGTAGTCCACAGGGAGTGAGAGCTTGCATTTATTTGATTGTCCGTGCAGCAGCTTTCCGGTTAACACTGAGCTGCTGAACTGGGTAAAAATATTTTGCAATATGACTCTGTTGTTGTTGTTGTTTTGTTGTTGTGTTTTGGCATTGCTTTTTGGCACTCTGCGTTGCCAGACTGGCGTCATTCAAATGGACAAAGAGGGTGTGATTAGTCACGCAGGGATAAAGCTGGTCTGAAAGTGGCATTAGTCAAATCATCTAGCTCTCCTAGTACAAGTTTCCCTCTTTTTTTCTCTTTTTGTAACTGGAGCTTAGCAAGAAAACACTGTCCAGGAAAAGTAACTTTTGCATTACAAGAAAAATGTGTTTTTATTTCAAATGTTATTTTTTAACCTTATGACTCCAGAAGCCTCATTTATCTTCTGCTGAACTTTAAAATGCATTTTTATAGAACAAAGCCTCATGGCGCTCTTGGAGATCAACAGTAGGTTTTGGGCTCTAACAGGTAAAGCAAAGTAAAGTCTTTTACTGAATCTCGGACATTGTGGTAGATTAGATAAAACTACAAAACTACTGTGGCTCACACAGGTCACCTGATGCAATAGGAGCAATAACACTGACGAGACTTTTCCAGTGTAACGCGTATGTTGGCATCACATAAAGAGAGACCTGCAGAAGCACGAACCTATCATTTAAGTTCACAGACGATCATGTGTGATGATGAACTGTCCAAGCATGTGAGGAAACTGACAGTGTTTTTTTACAGTAAAGTTACAACACCTTGTGCTCTGCTTTCTTGAAACCTATGTTTTGTTCGCATTGATTTGCCTTATGCTGATCTCAGTCCCATGTTACTGTTTACCACTGCATCACTGCTTCTAATGAAGCTGCCATTTCAGTGAATTCATGTTTACGCACCAGTGCAGACGTGTACGTTGAAGGCCGGTGTAGCTGTAAACTGTAGCTGTGAGGGAAAAATCAAACCTGAACCGGGAAAGACAACAACATTGTTACTGCCTTCATTTTCCACCTTGTCAGAAACAGCACTTCACTGAATCGCAACTGACGAAGCCGTGTCTGGTTTCCAAAAACAACGCCTGCATGACTCCGTGCTCAAAGAACTCCAAAGAAATGCTGTTTAATATAACTGTGACATGCTGAAGTGATGCTTGTGTTTGCTCAGATTTGTTGAAACGTAAATAGTAATACCACAGGAGGTGTAATTAGATTTTGTGGTTGAGCTCCGATGGCAGGGAAGCTCAGTTTACGCCAAATACACTTGGGGTTTTTGACTGCAGATGTTCAAAGGCACACAGAGAGAAACAGAGAGAAAATCAACAACAAATCCCCGGGGGGGGGGAAGATCTCCTGGTAATTGGTGTTACTTAACTGCTCGTGGGAGGCCTGTAAATCTCTAAAGAGAAAAAAAAAAAACATAATTTCAACAACTGCCGCAATCAAGCCCACTTCACCCTCTCATCAAAAAACCAAACTATTCCAGCTGCAGCACTGGAGTGAAATGTTAAGTTGAATTCAACGGGAGGAAGTAGATGGATTGCCTGCTCTGACAGAAGATGGTGAGAATTAACAACTCCCTGCTTACGCTGTGCAGTAAGCTGTGCTGTGCAGCCTCAGTAATTGGAAGTGCTTGCGGCCAGCGCGATCACATTATCCTCCACATGACCTTTGTTCGCTCTCACCTCGTTAATGTAATTAAGTAGGTGGAATCAGGTGACCTCGTGATGGAATATTAGGACTGTTGCTAATGTTAATCCATTCTCATTTAATGCCGTGGACTAACGGGGGGGTCGCACAGGTGTTCCCTTTTGCTTGTCTGAAAGGGAAAATCCCCTCTCAGAGGTATTTGGTGATAAATGAATTTTTTGATGGAGTGTTGAGAGTTCCTCACTTCTCTGCAGCCTGAGTCATCCGCCTTAGCTGGTGATTTCTTACATTTCCCAGATTGACTTTTTTTGACAGACATGGGAGAACAGCTGTGAGCTCGTTACATTAAGTACTATGTGAGACCGGAGAGAGCAGCATGGCAATGTAAAAGCAGGAGAGCGAGTTTTTCACAGCTAAAAAACATGAAAGTCAGTCATCTAAAAGTAAACCTGCCGTGCACTCTGACCTGAAGCTGCAGTAACTGACTCTCTATTGATGTTGATTCAAAATTATTCAGCCCAGAGAGAAACAGCTACTCTTCAGTTCTGAGGAGCTGAAATCCACACACGACATTTACCACTGAGTCAGAGATATGTGCAGCAAATGTTTCATTTAGACATCACATCATCTGTTTCGATGGGATTTAAAAACCTTTTCTAAACACAACGGCCCTGACAATACACTAGTTATTTTTTATCAGTATAATGATGAGGTTAACTTTCTCCCTTAAAGTATGTGGAAACTTGTTGTCCTGTTAGTCCTCAATCGGAAATTACATGTATAACATTACCTATAATGAAACTAGAACATTTATTTATAAAATCAAACTAAAAAAATCAGCTGATCTTCCTTTAATAACAAACCAACATTAGCTTTAACATCTGGTTCACTTGTTGGTTAATATGTGGAAATATTTTGTAACAATTCATCTCTGAGTAAGAACTAGTTTGTGTGTTTCTGCCAAGTCAACTGCTCTGGGGCCCTAAAACTCAAAGGACCAGAATATGATCAATTAGTGTGGAAACCCCTCGCCTTATAGAGGGGTCACATGACTAATAGTACTATACAGCTGCAACCAAAAACTAATCTAATCACTCTCAGTTATTTTGTTAGTTAGCTTTAGTTAGTAATTCATTGACTCGTTAATTTACTAACATAGAAAATCTGTGTGTAGTGATGTATGTACTGCAGGCATTTACCTCATCATTCAATTCAATAGAGTTTTGAAGCTGTGGTTTCTGTGTGTTTAGGGCCACAGTCAAACTCAAACAGAGGCCAAAAATATGTTTTTTCCCACAGGCTTCATAGAAGTTTTATTAGGCTACTAGTGCAACCCATTTTAATTTAGTGATTTGTAAATCTGCACTCAGTTGGCAGAATTCTCAAACAGTTGGTGCGACCAGAAATGTGTGAGTGTGATTTGATTCGATTTTTGTTTCTTTTATTGTTTTTTCTTTTATTGTATTACTCTATAGGATGCAAGTCTGACCAATCTAATTACATTTTCCCAAACCTGCACCACCTACATCACAACAGAGACGCAAATAAACACATTTCTCATGTGAAATAATGCAACATGGTTCTATAGTGTGCAGACGAGAAAGTCGCTGAGGTGTGGGTGAGAAGGGGTAAAGTGGCTTGTTTCTTCTAAAGGCACATTATTAGTGATGTAAAAGCGACAAAGCAGCAGCTTTAATTGGCGTCTGTGTTTGTTTTGCCAGGGGACTCTGTCAGACACAAAAATCAAACCTGTAATAAAAAAAAAACGACGCTCACACAAACTTCCGAAGCAACAGAATCGCATGAACACATTGTGAATTACACAGACTCATGCAAAAACATACCCCAGCAGACGGACAGACACACACTATATCCCTCAGCTGGCACACGCAGTCTACACACTCATAGCCTGCAGCCCCTTCCTCTTCCCCCGTGTTCCATGAATGGAGTTAGTCAGAATAATCATTCAGGGCAGCTGGCAGCAGGAAATGGAATTGGATTGCTGAAGGGGTCACTCAGGGTCAAGAGCTGGGGTGTGGCTGTGGACACTGGGGAGTAGGAAGAAGAACAGCCACTGCGGTGGTGCTTTACACCAGCGTCTGGCAGCCACTTATCATCATCTGTCATAACCACTCGTCACACTGAGTGACAGCGCCCCAACTGCACTGCACAGAAAACCTCTCTGGGTATCACACAGTCTCACATGCTTTGTTCTGTTGGCTTAATAAATTAGGAGTAAGATCATGTCTCCAGGTCTGAAATGTCTCTCTTGAACTATTGCCTTAAGTTAATGACTTATTCAATAATAATTCTCGTTACTCCGATTGTTGCATAGCAACGGCAGGCAGACTCAGTCACAGCTCCAAGGAAGAAGGGACTGAGCACAGCTTTGGCTAAGAAGAATAAAAAAAAACACAAAAAAACGGGAGGAGTAGAGGGACAAGTTGGCAATAAAACCACCAACCACATCATTTATGTGCTTTATTCATTCAGCTCAGAGGTTTTAAAACTCAAATCCTGCAACAACTGACATCCTCCTGTTTCAAGCTGTCGTTCAGACGGTTTTCAGAGCTGAAAGCCATCGAGGCGGATATACCTGTAGGCTGCATCTTAACTTGGCGCGCTCAGGGTAAAGAAGCGTGAACCTCATGGAGGAACTCACAGATCAGTTCCAGTTTAAACGCTAAATCATCTTTGTTGAACTTTCTGCAGTCAGTGTACCACAGAGAGACGATGCGAACTGTACCTGGGTACAGGAATTCATTGATCCCACTCTAAACTCTCATTCATCCACTGCTCGTCTCTTCCTTTCCTTTGTTTGTGGTGATTAAGTCAACCACCTGCTGCAGGTTGAGCAGCGCCCACGTACTCTTATCCCTTTTTTTTTTTCTCTTTCTGCCATCGTTGTCCTGGAAGAGAAGAAGAAGGGATACCATAACCATAGAAACGGGGTCAGCCTGTTGCTACGGAGAAACGTCTGTGTGCCACGGTGGCTCAGTGTAACTGAGTTAAAGATGCTCTTCTTTTGATTTGCCACTCAAATGGCAGCCGTGCTGTGTGTGGGGACTGGCATATTCCCTCTGTTATACCTGGTATAAAGAGGCTTTTCGAAGTGCACACCTCATTTGAGCAGATGTGTCTGGTGCTGTCACCGCATGTTTCCTGTCAAACATCCTCCTCCTCAGACATGCAGAAAGGAAAGACAGAGAATAGTTTCTCTGCAAACCCGCACTCTGCTCAGATCAAACAGAAAGCTGTAGTCTGGAATGCTGAACAGGCTACTTACAGTGCTTTTCACTGTAGCACAGCATTTTCATCTATAGATTTTTTTATGCATACCAACCTAGACCTTTGGTCAAGCCTCTTAAACTGCGTTGGCTGGCACTCGCCTTCTTTTTCCTTCGTTCTCATTGTACTCTGCTCTCTCGGGGTGTGTGAGAAATTTATCCGATGTGGGGAAAAATTAAGGCCTGTTTGTATTAACACTGTTCTTTGTTGTTTACACTGAAAACCAACACTAAACAATAGGGAAAAAAAGTCTGAAAAGTCTGTAGCTGCATCAGGTGGACATGTAGCCATCAGCCCTTTGTGTAATTTCTGGCTCTGAGTGTATGTAGCTCACACAGAACACATTCTTACTAAAGAAGTAGTTATTATACCACTATATTTAAAACACAGAGGCACTAAACTTTGTTTAGGTCTTTCAGCTCTGCAACAAAACAGAGGTTGACATGTACTCTTTATATACATGTCCGTATAAATAAAATATACACTTTGTGACTTCCCGCTGCAGAGGAGCAGTGTGCAGGATGACAGTCCCTGAGCAATTCTTTTGAAGGTTAGACAGTCTGCGATAGTAAAAAAAAGTATACGTGTTAATTAGCAGACCCTGAATTATTGTGTGGTTTGTGCACTGGTGGTGCTCTTACTGTGGAACAAGGGGGCACTGCTGGTGGGGTGGGGCTGCGGCATATTTCATCCTTTTATATGCTTTTGTTCTAATAATCACACCAGTGATACATCTTCCCTAATGTATACTGTTATATTATAATATATACAGTACTAGCAGTGTTTTACCAGAAAACGTGCAGGAGAGTAACAAGCACATAAATCAGTATGTGCAAACACATGGCAGGCAGTGCATGACAAACACAAATAAAAGCTAAATACATTTTATGTAACACATTTTATATAAGTATAAAAACCCTAAGCAGAGGAATCATGAAAAGAAACAGAAAGTTGCTTGATAGCAGTGACCTTCTGGAACATGGCCAGAAGGGAGAAGAGGTCAGCAGCTGAATGCAGCAGTGTCCAAACACCCAGAAACAGACTGACTGTGAAGTCTACTGACAATGTTCTAAAACGTATGAAAAAGGAGTTAAAATAGCTCAGAATAACAAATCAAAATCATCTATAACCTAAAACACAGAACACACAACAGAAGTCGGGTAATAGCAGGGAACAATTTTAAATTAACAAAGACAATAAACACACAAAGTGGCCAATTTTCCTGAGAATAAAACAAAAACGCGTTGGTTGGTGATAAAAATCAGAGCAGAGACGGAGAAAGAGTGGAGCTAACGTGCAGGGCTCACTTCAAGAGCTGCTGCTGCTGCTGTATCACAGAAAGAAGAAGGACCACGGAGGAAGCACTAACTGTGATTTATGTCCACAGGCACCAAACCATCATTTGTTTGTTGGTATTTGATGTTAATGTTGGGTTTGGAGAGGACCACGGAAGAATAAAAAACCTTAGAGAATAACTAAACTATGAATCAAAATAATAGAATAAGTAGAATGTTAATGTGTGTATCAGGGTTTCTAAAATGTCCAGACACACAGATGCATCAAGTTGACACATGTGGGCATTTGAAAACAGCTCTCTGTGAAAAAATGAGGTAGACTTTCTGTCTGTAATCCCTCCGAATAGATATTTCAGCACTTTGTGGGGGTGAAATGAAGGGAGGAAGGTAAATTAATCTCACAGCAGGACAGTTTTGCTTACCTGGTCTCTGATTTATGCTGCAATCTATCCCGCGTGCTAGCTTTTTCGTATCTGAACAGATAGTACCTGAGCAAGTAAAGTTTTCTGCAGAGTACTAGGTCTGTTCACGCTGATCTTTAAGACTAAACCAAAATCTTCACCAGCTTTTGACGTCACTCTCTTGGTTTTCTCCGAAACAGACAAAAAGCCTCGGAGAGCTTTATTTGGAGTCAATCAATTGAGTGCAATCTTTCTTTATCAAACACAGCAACTGTTTGTTCTACCATTGATTGTGTCTATTCTGCTTTATCAGAATCAATATTTATTTCTGACTGAGCAATGCTACAATGCCTGAGCGGTTGCCTTTCTTGTCATCTGCTGCAACTGTGTGTATTTATCGGGAAGTCTAAAAGCGTCTTTCACTCTTTCTGTGGCACGTTGTAGCACGTCTCCTTCAAATGCCACATCGAGAGTGTTGTGAGTAATTTGCAACTGCTGAAGGTCATTTTGTACAGAAATGTGCAAAAAAGTAACTATCTTCTACAAATATGTTACAAATAAGCTTCACTCACTCAGCTCCAGCTCTGCCGCCCCACTTAGATAGTTTAGTTTGTTCCTAGTCAGGCTGTGAAACATCTGTGGGAGGTAAATCAGCCTCAGATAATAGAGGGGGAATATGGTTTGTGATCCCCAGCACTGACGAATCACATTTAGGCAACATCTCTATTTGTATCAGTGTTCCTGTTACTCTGGATAATCCTTCACTGTGAACAGGAACCAATCTCTGCAGAGGAAATAGCCCCTGTGAAAACTGTTTGCAGCGTGTTTTGTGGGTAATCCAAAGCCCACATACTCAATCGGCAGACTCTGGTCCAAATCCGGCCAGAAGACGGTTTAATATGAGCCCTTAACAAAAGTTCAATCCAGCCTGACCCTGGCTGCTTTTGAGTGACACATTTCCCACTTCACCTGGCTGTTACTGGGCCAAGTTAGTGGAAAAAGTGCACTTACGCATGAGCAGACTGAGCAGTGTTTGTGTGTGTGTTTTTCAACTGTCGTAGATGCGGATTGACGTTGTCCTGCTGAAGTGTGCGAGGCCTTACCTGAAAAGGACATATGTTGCTCTAAACCCTTGATCTATCTTTCAGCATTGATGGAGCTTTTCCAGATGTGCAGGCTGCTCATTCTAGAGGCTTTTGAACTGAGCGCTGACAACAAGCCAGAAGGTCCCTGCACCATAGTTTTCAAATATTGTGTCAAATTTCAACTCATCTGACCCCAGAACAATTTTCCACTTTGCCACAGACCATTTTAAATAAGCTTTGGCCCAGAGAAGACAGCTGCATTTTATTTTAACGCACGTTTTACACAGCATCCCAACTTTTTTGGTGTTGTAATTATGAGTTGTTTAATCCAACTTCCTGGAAACATGACCCAAGGCATTTTGACAGAGATTCTCTATTACTCGTATTGGATCTGACCTAAAGTAAAAAGGGAAACTTACTCTGGACAGAAATGTTGAAGTTGAATCTTTAATTTGTGAACAACATTATCAGCAAATAAAATTCCTCCCACCTTCTGTGTATTGGAGTGGAGGCACAGAACCAAAACTATCTGCCTGGCAGGATATTATCAGTGGCAAGTGAGTAAAGTCAAGTTTCTTGCTCATGTGCACCACCTTTTAACAAGCAGTAAAATATTTGCATGATTTTTTCTGGCAGACTGGCAGATGTTTGCTGAACACTGTAGATCTGTGGAGTTCATGATGTGTCAAGTGACTCAGAAGCTTGTCAGTGACTCGTTCTGACAACATATCCATCACTGCGCTGGAGCCAAAATAAAGCACACTGTGAGCTTTTTCATTTGATAGAAATCTTTTGGATAATCGTCACAGTACTGTTTTGATTTTAACCTAAAGCCAATCAAAAAACTGTAATGTGGTGTTGCTCATATTTGAATATATTTACTGTATGTTTTACTCATTTAAATCTTACTGTGTCTACATGCAGGCGGAGGTGGCAGCTTCCTTCAGTGAAGTCTTTGAGTAGAAGTTCTGATGAAATGTTTCAGGTTGCAAAACCATAAACAACAACAACCAAAACAAAAAAAAACAAAACAATTCTTTCTTCTTGTTCGGCTTTTACACCCAACCCCATCTGTTCACCAGGGTGAATTATGCTGCCTGTCATTCAAACTGAGGGGATACACATCTGCATCCTGAACAAACACACGGCAGGTGGAGCAAAAATGCATGTGTTTCTCCTCCTCTACACAGAACAATAATGAGCTGGGTACAGAGCAGAAAACTTCACAGACCATAGTTAGTCCCAGGTTCCTGCCTTTTAAAACCCTTGTAATGCAGAAGACAACACTGGATTCCTCTTCTCTCTGATGTGCACACTCCAGCAGCATAATTGCAAAATACATATTTTATTTCAACCCAATGTAGATGACTTTCTCCTGTGCTCATATTAAGTATTCACCATGGTGATTACTGCCAAGACAGCTATTAGCTAATAAGATTTTTTTTTTTTCAGAGATGTCAACAAGCTACAGTATATTTTGTATATTCAAAGTCGCCTCCTCTGGCTGAGAAAAAAAACTCAGCAAAGGATTAAATTCTGGTTGTTATTTTGTCCTAATCACAGATTTTTCTATGACAGTAATAAATCTCTTGGTTTTGTAAAACTGTAGGTTATATTTGAGAAAGAACCACACAGAGAGGGTTCATATGTTTTCTTTAAACAGCATTCAAATTATTATTAATAATAATTATAATAATAATATAAAATCCATCCGTCCCAGCTGCCACTGGGTGAGAGGTGAGGTACACTCTGAACAGGCAAACATTTAATAATCTAAAATATATATAAATTTATAAGAAAAATGTAAATTAAAAAGTAGTTCTTAAATGCTGGAAACTTTTAGAGGTGCCTCGGGTGGGTTGAGTTGTATCACACAGAGAAAATGGGGCTTAAAATGTGATGAGTGAGCCATTACTTTGTAAGAGACTGAAGGTCAGATTCACTAACAGCACTATTCAAACCTCCATTAAGCACATGTGTTTTCATTTGGATCCAAACACATCTGCGCAGTGCAACACAAAAAAGAAGTTGAATTCCGAGTTGGGGTGAAGAGATTTTTTGTTTGTTTGTTTTGTAAATGGAAAAATATACAAACAATATATGTATACATGAATTACTTTAAAGCCACATTGATCAGTAAATGAGATCAATAGATTATTATCATCGAGTTCTCCCACCGTGTCATGTCTTTTAGCTCACTGTTTTGGTTTGATCCCCTGAAACTTTTTCATCTTCAGCCCTATGGAGCATAAAGGTTAAAGTTAAATAAGACTCTAATTTTGAGTTACTTTTCAGAAGCATATAATGTATTTTTACTTTTACTTTGTACATTTATTTGATAGTTAATAGTTAAGATGAGTAGATAAGTTAGATAAGTAGTTTTCAGATTCAGATTAATAACGCAGTATATGGTGTGATTAGACTTTCTTCAACTATTATGACATTGAAAAGCACTATGCATCAGTCATTTATCAGTATTTCAATACCAATAGACCAATAGTCTTATTTTTATTTGTTTGTTTTGAATACAGCCCTCAACAAGTAAAAAACATTAAATTAATATAATAAATGTTTTCATTCACTTCTCATTGTGCAATTTTCAAAGCCTAAATCCTCCTATCTTACCACATGAATGTTATGTCCTGGCCCCAAAGGAATAAATAAATGAATATATCTTTAAAGACTAATAATAGTAAAATGTAGTTGTGATGTACTGTAAAAGTTTGATTATTCTGCATGTGGAGCTGAGTTTATTTCGCAATTTAAAATTTAAAACCTAACGTGAACAGTTTCCATTCTCATGTTCAGTACAAAGTGTTCTGCCCCTCAAGCTACCACTGCAGAGCTACCATGCTCACGTCTTGCAGGAAATTGTTTTGGGACTGACAGCAGAACAGTGAACGGAACAAATATGACCAGCAATGTTTTCTCCAATGCATCTGTAAGCATGAAACTGCCATCAAGTAAATCCTTTTTATAGATTGTCCACACATTTTATGGTACAGCACATTGTATAGCTGCCACTTCCAGTGATTGTGGTTCATATTGATCAAGGCTATGAATCAATATTCATTTTTCCCCCTAGCGTTTTGACTGAATTCTTTTTTTAGCTTCTAGATACATTATAGTACATTCAGTATATTGTCTACATTTGATAAGACGGATTTTGCTGAGTCTGGATTTGTGTGTGTGTGTGTGTGTGTGTGAGTGTGTTTGGCGACTCTGGTGAGACAAAGTCATCAGATTGGTGGGGTGTTTGGGATCAAAGCACTGAGCACTTGTTTTCCCACTCCAGAAACACTTTGCATTACAGATAAGTTACTAAGACGATGACAAAGTGCCTGAACTCCAGAGTGTGTGCAGACAGTTCCAGGAGCTCAGTTTATTTTATTCAGCTTGGAATTTATGCAGAATATCTTAGCTAAAGGCAAATTAAAAACATGTCAGCTGCGTTTTCTTTGTCTTTAAGTTCAGTGGCTTTTTCTGCTTTTTTTCCACATGAACCTCTGTGTGCTAAATGTAGCCAGTCAGCTTTCCTTTATTAGTCGTAAAGTCATTGAAGCCTTTATTGGATTCCAGTGAGCACTTGACCCTGTGATTCAGTTAAAACATCAATGTGGTTTACAGATGTATTATTCACTGTTTCAGGGTCTTGTGTTTCCTGCAGCTTTGTATTCGTCTAGTTTCAGGTATCCTCGTTTATTCTCACTCACCTAAAGGAAAGGCCAGAGATTAATTCCAGTGCGCTTGTTTTGCTGTAAATCTCAGACATACTGAGACAAATTCTTCATCATCATAACAGCCTGGATCTCAGGATGTCAGGTTTTATTGGTCCACCAGACTGAACTGCCTTAACAATCCCCATGCCATCAATTTCTGCAAATATATTGATGGTCCCCAGAAGATGCAACCTACTCATTTTGGCAACATCTGACCAGAGTCAGAGCAAACTAATCCCCCGCTTATAGTCCCCATCACCACTAGGGAGCCCCTAAGAGCAGTTAACTTTTTATCATATGTTTTCATTAATTTATATTATTATTAATTGTTTTGCACATGTGAGTGATGCTTCATATATTATCAAAGGAATGTATATTATTAGCAGTATTATTTTTGTTATCACTACATAAACAGAGTACTGCCGGTGTAGTGACTCATACTGCCTCATTGCTCTGCTGCTAATGTGAGCAAACGTGTAGCGTGCAGTGCACAGTGCACATCCAAAGAGCAGGTTGAAGGCCAAAATAATGTAAAAAAGAACTTCAGGGGCAGAGAAAAGAGAGAGGAAAAGGAGGAAAAACAGCAAGATAAAGGTAAGTTTCCTCAAGGAAAGTCTCTAACAATTACAATTTACAATGTATTTGATAAATAATTTTTAACCCTCACGTGACAAACTGTAGAATCATAATGTTGAGTAGTTCTGTCACGTTGCAGAGTAAATACAGTCTACCTATAGAGAGTTAGTCTTGTTTACAGACACATTTTGCAGAATTATGTTATATAGATGAACTTGTAGATTCATTTGAATGCTCTTGTTTTGTTTTAGACAGAATCTTGATAGATTTGATAGATTTTTCTGCCTTGTTGACTGTTTTGTTTATTTTCTCATTCTTTTCTTTTTCTAATGCACATTTCTTTCCAAACACTGAGGATCCTTATTGTGATACTTCTGTCTTCTGTGCTCTGCTGGTGATAACTTACTGTGGCTGAGTGCACCATCCATCTAAAGTTTAATATCTTTATTCCACGGGTACATACAGTACATCCAATATTCATACAATACGGACATGATAAATTACATACAGGACAATTGCAGTAGTAAATGTCTACATACACTACATTACCACTAACATCCTACATCAATGCAATTAATAAACAGTCCATCATCCAGACGTTTGGCAGCCTTTTATTGCCTCTGCAGTGTGTCTTATTTCTTGCAACATAAGGTCTCAGTGCAGGTACTTAGTGAAACTTCCCATTAGTTTCTCTCGCTTCAGTAAAGAAAAAATAATATACAACACTGAAGGAGAAGCTGTTTTTTTTCTCTACACCATCTTTATGACAGGAGAAAATATAGTCTGCAGGAAAAAGGTCTGCTCGCACTTTGCTGCTGCCGCCTGCTACCAGCTGTATTACATTTAACTTGACAATGTATATATAGAATATAGTGCATGTATTTACAGTGCACATCCCCACATACATCACAGACTTGACACATACAGAGCAATGAGAATCAGCCTCACCAGCATCACATCATGACACAAAGACTCTGACTCTGGTTTTCAGTAGTTTCCAGTATAACTGAGCACAGTAGAGGACAGAATTACAAGATGCACACATACAGCTGAACAAATTTTATAGGTGATAATTTGTTTGTGTTGTTAATTTGTGCTGTACGTGCACATTTATAGCCTTTTACATTCATTTAGTTATATATTCAAATGAATCAATAGAACACAACTCACCATATTATCTTCAGTGTCACTTAAGGCTTGTATTTCAGGGTTGGGCGGTGTGAGAAAGTCTCTCGCCACTGTTGCCTGGTGACTGCAGTACTGCCAGCGGAAATAACAAGCCACAAGCTGCTGGTCTTGTTTTCTACTACTGCACAAGTAAACATCACCCAGCAGACTGGACTGTGTAACTGTGTGGAAACTGAATTGAAAGTTGATGTGCAGGAGTGGTAGGGGTCCCCAGGACAGGCTGACATTCCTGCTGGTTTTATTTCTGCTGCCTTACTGTCTGAGCATGAGAATTAATTTGCTTTGACACTTGAGGTCTTCGGTGACTCCAGAGAGCAGTGGTACCACCCTGTAGAGCGCAGAGCAATTTCACAAGACGGCACAGATTTAGAGAGAATATTAAAAGCACTATTACAGATTTTTATAGAACGTTACTCCTTGTCTGTAATTAATCACTTTCATTCGTGTCTCTTGCTCTTATGTCTTTATTAAATCCTTGGCTTCCTCTCTGTAGCAATTCACATCCAGCTGGCACTTGTTCTCATAAAAAGAAGTGGAAACCAGCCAGCTGCTGAGATTGTGTTCAGGATATGTCCTGGCCTTAAGGATGGACAGAATGAAGGAGAGGGAGGGAAACGTGAGGGGTGGGAGTATGTGCCAGCAAAAATCACATTCACTCCAGCCTACTATGATGGCGAGGAGCTGATAAGCTCTTCCATGGAGAGTTCATGAGGGAATTTATTGCCTACCTATTCAAAAACTGGTGAAAACCTCTACACTCTGCGGCGGTCTCTGAGAAAACACAGAGAACTGCAAAGTGATGAGGAAGCAGTTTTTGAAACTTACACTATTCAGCATTTGTATGACTTACAGTTACACACAATTATTGTTTGAAGTGATTCCATTCGAGTTGATTGAGCTGTTTGGGCATATGGATGGATGGAGTGCCCAACAGCTCGTCCCACAGTTAAATATGGTGTTGGCAGCATAATGCTGAAGGTTATGTTGCTGTTTTAAAGAAATCTGCTGCCAGTCTAGCTTTAGCTTTCTGTTCAGTCCTCAGCAAGACAGCAAGACAATGACCAAAAGCATATATCCAAGTTGGTCCAAAACCTTTTGAAGGACAAGAGAATCAATTTTCTGGAGTGTCCCTCTCAGAATCCAGATCTCAAGCTTATTGAGAATCTGTGATGGGAGCTCAGGTCTAATGTCCATGTAAGAAAACCACGCAAAATCCATTGAAACACATGAGCCAAGCAAGTTGTTGTCAGTTGAGAGTCAGGAGGCTCCTTAATAATAATTCTTTGGCTTTTACTAATAATGATTTCAGTCACAGCCAAGGCATCCTCCCTAAACAAAAAGAATCTTCATCCTAACTATTGACTCTCTGATCTGGCTCGAGCTGGTCACATCCCCAGGCAGGCTGAGAAGTGCTTTTTCCTGCTCATTGACTGGTGCTGATGAAGCTCACAGTCCCACATCTCTCAGCCCCTGCTGTGGTGACAGCTGCTAACTGTCAGACCAATCCTGCTTCTGAACTCGGAGATCAATAAAGCAGCAGAGACTAGTGCAGGTTGACCACATGACCAGAGGCTCCTTGTGTTTGCTCTAAAATGTGATATTCAGAAGCTGTTTTGGATGTATTCAGCAACTTTTCTGCAAGACAAATGTAATACAAATTTGTAATCTAAGTTTTTATCCTTTTGGATTTCTACTTTTCTGCACAAAATGTTTTGTGTGAGCTTCTATGTATGAGCTTCATCTTGCATATATTGTTCATTCTTGGCTATCTGGAGCTTTTGTAATAGCTACAGCGATAATAAGGTACTAATGTGGACCAGTTCACAGCTTGAGCTCAGAACTATTACACATTCATGGAACTAAAGCACTTAGAGAGATGCTGTGACATTTTGTGAGCTGCATGTGAGCTGTGTTTTATTATTTGATATCACTTGTTCCCAAAAACAATATAAAAGAAACATTATCCAAAAATGCCAATCTAAGAATAAAAAATCCACTGAGGTCAAGGGTCATTATTTAACTATAGAGCTATATACAATCTAAGGGAAGCATATGGAATAAACATAATCAGATATCAGCACTAAAAAAATATATCTGATGTTAACCTTTAGTAAATGGCACATTTATGAAAATGCATTTGAGTTTTAACACATGTAATTCTATCAGTTACCATGATAAATTAACAGAGGCATTTTCTTTTCTTTTTTTTAACACATACATAATAAGTTAATTACATTTTCCATTCATTTTCATTTAATTTTCGTTAAATGTTTGCGCCGGGAAAACTACATGACGTAAGCGTGCTGCGTTACGTCCTTCTGTTTGTCAATAAAGTTTGTTCTTGAAGCCGGCCAAGATGGCGGAGTACGATTTGACAACCAAGATAGCACATTTTTTGGACCGGCATTTGGTCTTTCCCCTCTTGGAGTTCCTGTCTGTGAAAGAGGTACGGTAAGATTTGTTTCGTATGACGCCTAAATCTAATGTAGCTGTTGATTAGTGGACATTTATAACCAAATACACGGTTGTAGTTATAAGCGATTCGTCCCAACCGGCCAGCCGGCTAGCTAATCATGTTAGATCGCCGGTCCGCTAGTTGGCAGCAACTAATTGTTGTATTTTATCATTGGCTTCTACCGTTATTTGTTGTAGTCACAAATTAATGCGAATCCAAAATACAGTTGATATATTTTTAGAGACTGGACAACTAGCACGTTATTGTCGTTACTCAGCTTGTTAGTTTTTTGATTAGCTACCACGGACAGCACCAAGGGATTAACGCTAGCTACAACTGAATGAATGGGAGAGACAGTATCACATATCTATGATAATAAAGCTGTTTATTTGTTATAATAAACCTGACGTTACTTAATTCCAGTTTGTGTGTATGTGTTAGGGGAGTCGTTACGTTAAGCTACCTTTGTGTTTTTATTTGTAACAGATCTACAATGAGAAGGAACTTCTTCAGGGAAAGCTGGACCTCCTCAGCGACACAAACATGGTGGATTTCGCCATGGATGTGTACAAAAACCTGTACCCGGACAAGGAAATTCCACATTGTAAGAAAGATAGCAGATTAACAGCTTGTTAAAATTTTATATTTTAAAAACCAAAAATAGAGTTGAGTTACTGAGGAAAATAATCAGGTTAATGATTGATTTTAATTACAGACACCTAGAAACACTGTAGTTACCACACACATTTTGCTAATGTTACCAGCCTTGGTGGTTGTTTATTATTGCAGATAGATTTTTTTTGGTGTTCCTTAATTAGATAAAGAACATCACACTCTTAAGAACGTGGTTCTCAAACTTTTTCTGTCATTCCCCACTTGGCAGAAAGACATATTTTCACGCCCCACCTCAAAAAAACAATGACAGAAAAACATATAAAACATCAAAGACATTAAAATCTAAAGTAATGTGGAATATGTTTTCTTTGAAAGAACTTGAGTGGCTTATGGGTTTAACTGTGGAGTGAGGACCAACACACACTGGCTGGGGTGCAAATTCTTTTTTTTCCTATCATTAATTTAATAGTTCCACTCTACAGCAGACTGACAAACTCATTTAAGCAAATTAAAATATGTATTTATATTGTATTAATACATTTTCATTATTTTCACTGGTCAACAACAACTTTCTACAGTCTGACTTTAATATTAACATCTCACATAAAATAAGAAAATGCCTCCTTCATAAAAAGCTTTATCTGCACACATTACAATATCTGAACATCAACCTTTCTCCACCACAGAGAACAAAATACATTTTTTCTGTGGCTCTGGAAAAGCAGCATTTACTAAAATCACCACAATCTCATTCACTTTGTTCTATTTGTTTAAAACTAGAGATTAAAGCAGAGTCTGCAGCGTATTAATGAATGAGACTCACCGATATGTTCTCCTCATTTCAGCGTAATCTGAGTTGTTTCAGAACATTAATAAGCCACTCAAGTTTATCTTGTAGAATTCCTGTGAGTGTCAGTAAAAAAACAAAAGCATATGAACACCTCCATTTCAGTTTGTATTTCGCAACAGCAGTAACTTCATTAATTATTCATGATCATTAATGGTCCCGACTTAGAGTCAGGATCGGTCAGAATGTAACAGTAAATTATTTCGTTAGGCTTTTCACATGCTGTCCTCATGTGCTGCATCAGAGATGTCTGAATATTTACAATATCACACCGCTGCAGTACTGCACAAACAGAATGACAACGAGAGAAGAAGTACGCACGGAACGTTTCCATGCACAAAGGTAATACAGGTTTGACGTGCATGATTTTTACCCCCAGGTCGTTTGCGCCCCACCTGTGATGATTTTACGCCCACCAGTGGGGCGCACCCCACAGTTTGAGAATCACTGCTCTAAGATAACATGCAACTAAAAGAAAACATCAAGAAACTTATTACATACATAAATGGTAAATGTTTTATGGCTTTGGCTCAGGAGGTAGAGCAGTCACTGAACCCCAAGTTGCCCCCGGTGTGTCAGGTCAGCTCCGTGTGTGTGTGTGTGTGTGTGTGTGTGTGTGTGTGTGTGTGTGTGTGTGTGTGTGCGCGCACAAATGGGTGAATGAGAAGCAGTGTAAAGCGCTTTGAATACCAGTAAGGTAGAAAAGCAGTACATAAGTGCAGATCATTTACCATTTACCATTTTTGCCTTAGCTTTGAGGGAGAAGAGGAGTACTGTGGTGGCCCAACTAAAGCAGCTCCAATCGGAGACGGAGCCAATTGTCAAGATGTTTGAAGACCCAGAGACCACTCGGCAGATGCAGTCTACAAGGTCAGATCGGCTTGTCAAACAGATACGTTCAATTCAGTTCAAATAAAGAAGAATGCTCAGAGGGGCATGCATACATGCATCTCACTCAGATACTCTCATTTTATATTCTAGTACTACCTAGATAATAACATAATATACATGAAAGTAACTCTGTAGACTGAGAGACATATTTGACGTCTATAAATCTGTTTTGTTTTTTCTTCTTCAGAGACGGGAGGATGCTGTTCGACTATTTGTCTGAGAAACACAATGTAAGTTTTCTGATGTTAATGGTGTATTCACACTATTCATCTTGTATAGAAGTCCTCTGCATTTCAGTCTCATAAGGTGGGTTGTGTTTTCTGTTTCCATAACAACCAGCTGTCACTGTGAGTAAGCAGGACTGCTATCAAAATCTGAGAATCTTTAAACATCCAACACCCACCACATTACTCACTCAGTGATCAGCAACTACTTGCAACTTTACTGTCAAAGATTTCATATTTTGACAGCAGCCACATAATACATTTCTTATGTCATTAATTGGTACATAAATTAGTGCACATTGTCCACATCTTGAGCACTATTCTTATAAAAGAACTTCTGTTGATGCTGGACTCTATTTTACTCTTCACCAGAGGAGTTTTCAAATTGCAGTAACCAAACGCAGTTTTAAAATGGTAAACAGTAATACTTACTGCTGGAATTTCGTATTTTGTCTAAAAAGATTAAAGATGCTGGAAAATGACCCCAATTAGCCACATTCTGCCTTAAATCCTCTTCTAATTGGTGTTATCTAAGAAAAAAAAAACAAAGACCCTGGCAGTTTGAAAAACAGCTGATTAACGTGACACCTCTCCTAGACGTGACGTCTCCTTGATGTTTAAGCCACATTCATTACATTACTTATTATTTTGCCGCTTCTTTTATAAAACTCCTTTTATCAGCTATGTTTCAGGTGTTAAATATAATCTTATTAGTTGTTTGTCACTTTTTAACCTTGTTAAATAAATTTTAATTTGTTGTCTTTTATTTATTAGTTTCGTCAAGAATACCTGGACACGCTGTATAGGTATGCCAAATTCCAGTATGAATGCGGTAACTACTCTGGAGCTGCAGAGTACCTCTACTTCTTTCGTGTGCTGGTAAGAATAACCACGAAAGAGAGTTTATTTTCAATAAACAGTTGAATTAGTTTGAAATACAGTCGACTGAGTTTGTTGTTCTCTGTTCAGGTTCCTTCAACAGATAGGAATGCTTTGAGCTCTCTGTGGGGAAAACTGGCCTCTGAGATCCTGATGCAGAACTGGGAAGCTGCCATGGAAGATCTCACACGACTAAGGGAGACTATTGATAATAACGTATGTAAATAACTAGGAAGACATTTCTTTTGATATCATCATTATAATGACAATGAGTCAAGCAGCAGACATGTATATGGTATATGACATTGCTTTTGCTGTTTCATCTAAAAGTGTTACATCTAAATCACAGTGAGAGTAAACTTAAAAAAAAGACAGCACCCTTTTCTAATGACTTTACTTTTCCTCTTCCTTTCCAGTCTGTGAGCTCTCCTCTTCAGTCACTCCAGCAGAGAACCTGGCTCATCCACTGGTCTCTCTTTGTGTTTTTCAACCATCCCAAAGGCAGAGACAACATCATTGAACTCTTCCTCTATCAGCCTCAGTGAGTTACAAAATCTTTCAGATACAAGTTATATTTACTTAGATTTCAAGATGCCATCACTCAAAGCTTATACAGTATTTATCTTTCTGTGGCACGTGGCTGTAGCTGTTTCAGAGTTTAAACGTATTACATTACAGCAGTAGGGTGACCCTAAAATGAATAAAGCATTTTCAGCAACGTTTGGTTTGTTTCCTGGATGTGTTTAGGTACCTGAATGCCATCCAGACAATGTGCCCACACATCCTGCGGTACCTTACAACTGCAGTCATTACCAACAAAGATGTACGAAAACGGCGGCAAGTTCTCAAGGATTTGGTGAAAGTCATTCAGCAGGTAAGGTCAAAAAAATTCATATCAAACATCCCTCAGGGATTAAGTCAGTGAATAATGGTTTCTTGCTCTCATCTTGCTCCTGCAGGAGTCGTACACGTACAAGGACCCAATCACAGAGTTTGTGGAGTGTCTCTATGTGAACTTTGACTTTGACAGCGCCCAGAAGAAGCTGAGGGAGTGCGAGTCGGTAAGGATTTCTCCTAAAAGTTTCTCCTTAACTTTCCATGCATGACACTGTGTGTTTGTCATGGTGCACAGGCCTAAATCACCCTATAGAAGTTAGCTGTCTCCTGGGACTAAGGGGTAATATGGAGCTTCCCTTCGCTCTGGTGCTCTGATCTCCCGAGTCCCAGGCATTTAACTTTGCAGCTATTCAGCCTCAGCAAATCCATGTCTGGCCTGATTTGCTGGCTCTTACTTTTATTCAGTCTGATTTTCAAAGCGGAACAGCTGTCAGATTTGGGGCTCGGTTGCCTTCTCTTTGGAAGGCCTTGACTACAGTTTTGTAGTTGTGCCTGGGGACCACTTTGCACATTCTCTGAGCACTCTCATGCATTGGCCTTTAGCCCTTTTGTGTAAATTATGCAGTGCTTGCAGAGACCTCAACTATCCTGTTAGTTACGGACTGTGAGCTTAATGAAGGAAGATTGAACATGGTTCATTAAGTCATTCTGTTGTCATGGATTCTGCTGAGTTTTAGTGGTCAGATAGTGGAATTTACATGTACATGATTTTGTTCACTTTTCCCTGTTGAGGAACTTGTCTTATTACTGTATAAACATCACAAATCCCATCTTTGTCGTTTGGTTTTCAATAAGTCTTGATGTAAAAACGTTTTGAATGAAGAAAGCGAGTAACACCACCAATAAACACAGTTTGTCTTAATTACGAGTAAGTTGGCAAATGTTTTTTGTACTGAATCATTGAATTTCTCACAAAATAACAGCTCTAAATGATGGTCTGGTATCTCCTTTAAATACCACAGGCAGTAGTACCTTAATAGCTCTTCTCATTTCTTTCTCTGTAGAAGCAGAACATTGTCTTGTCTTTTTTGAGCAGAACTCAACAGCGTTACATGATATAACTTTCACACCACAGGACGAACAGACACAGGAGACAACCTGACTAGATTTGGAAGCACATTAAGGCATAAATATGTATCTTAATCAAGAAAATGTTTTTTGTTTAGTGTTTTTTCAGTGGTGTGATAATGTGCAGATCAGTGTTAGGGAAGTGTCAGTTTGAACAGAATATCCTCATTATTCAAATACAGAAGTCTTTTTTGTTGTTGTTGTTTGTTTCAGGTCCTTGTGAATGATTTCTTCTTGGTTGCTTGCCTTGAGGATTTCATTGAAAACGCCCGTCTCTTCATCTTTGAGACGTTTTGTCGGATTCATCAGTGCATCAGCATCAGGTAGGCAGTGTTTAAAATAAATAAGCTTACCTGTCAGGAACGTGTGACTTGTGAAAGCACAGTTGCTTTGGAAGATGACAGTAAAACACATGAAAAGATCTTTTCAGCTTCTGTACCTAAATTTAACTTTTTACTGTTTTTTATATTTTATTTTAAAAAGCAGCGTTTCTTTTCAAGCATATAAACTGTATGATATTTACTAAATTGAAATGCCATCTCCACCATCCTCTCTCTCTCTCTCTCCGCCCAGCATGCTGGCAGACAAGCTCAACATGACGCCGGAGGAGGCGGAGAGGTGGATCGTCAACCTCATCCGTAACGCCAGACTTGATGCTAAGATCGACTCCAAACTGGTGCGGCTCTGCGCTCGCTCATCCACCTTCAGTCAGATGAGCCTCAAATCACTGAGCCTAACATAAATAGCTCCGACTGCACTGCTTCTTTGTGTAGTGATACACAGTAGCTGTGTCGGATTATTTATTTTGCTCTTGTCAGAATGATAATGACATCCAAGCCCTGTCAGGATTCAGCTGGCAGTGCGTGCGGTATGTTGTAGTTTGTGACACTACAAGTGAATCTTACAAAATAAATGCTGTGACTTTTTGTTTGTCAGGGTCATGTTGTGATGGGCAACAACGCAGTGTCCCCGTACCAGCAGGTGATTGAGAAGACCAAGAGCTTGTCCTTCCGGAGCCAGATGTTGTCAATGAACATTGAAAAGAAAGTGGCCCACAGCAACAGAAACGAGGTATAATGAGCACTAAACATCACACAGAAATGTCAACCTGTCACTGGACGAAAGACTGAAACTCCATTACAAGCATCTAGTCAATTCATATATGAATAAATATTTGCATTTAAATTTATCAATATAGAAATATGCTGCATTGCTTGCACTTGTGTGTGAAAGTGGGACATTTCGAGAGTCTTAATCTTCCTTCTTAGTTTGCTGAAATTGTTGCCACTGATTTTTCTGCTCATAAATATTTAGTAAGCTGTTCGCCTGCAACACACAACCACAAATTATTGTTTTTCAAATTATCATTCAAATGCCAAAAACTGTGGGGGTAGTCTGTACCAACAACAGTTTGCTTTTTTTGTCCTGCCAATCATTTTAAGAAAACAATTGAAAAATATTTCCTATTGTTTGTATGAATTAGTTTGAGCATTTTGTCTAATACCTCTCTTAATGTTTGTTCTGTGCCAGACACCAAACTGGGCTGCTCAAGACACTGGCTTCTACTAAAATGGAACCAGCCTTAAGAGGATGCAGAAGGCTCCTGGGATCCAAGGCTTTTTTTTCCCCCAAGGCTGTTTTCATGAATTTATCCATTTACTACAATGCTACAACTACAAGTTTAATATCCAGACGCCCAGGAGGAGGAGGCAGCTACTCTTTAAGTTATTGTAACTCATCATACTTCATTCAGATTTGGAGATATGAACATTATTTCCTCATCAGAATTGTTTTAATTCTTTAAGTGTTGAATTTATTTCATTCAGTGTTGATTTTATTTATATAAACATTCAAATAAATAGTCCGACTACAGTGGCATAAATTAACATTAAACATATTTGCCTCAGACCTGTTTTTCTTGCCTATGTTGACCATGAGATGGTGCTGTTGGTTCATTATTCTTGTTTTCAGATTCTGCAGGGAGTTGAAAAATTTGCCATAAAACCTGCCAGAGTGTCATTCCCTCTGAAATTCAAAATGAACACCTCGTCCTGACTTCAGTGGAGTACTTGAGTGCAAGGGGACGTCTGTTCTGCAGATCAACTTGGATAGAAAAATTCACAAACTGCAAATCACTCTTGTGATTTTAAAGTGTCTTGTGAACCTGATGTTTAACCACACCTTATTATAATAGTGACACTTCAGTCATAACTGTTTGTCATAACCTCAGCAAATATTTGACCTGTGTAAATGTGCTTCAAAACTAGTCTTCACTTAAGAGACAGTCTATTTAAAACCAGTTGGGTGAATAGTTTTGGACAATTAAGGTGTGCACTCTGTCATCTCTTTCTCATATTGGTCTTTGGAAATTAAATCTACACCTGAATGTGTAGTGTTTTTTTTTGTTTGTTTTTTTTGTTTGTCTTGAACTGTCCTGCTTAATACGGAAGTGCTACAATAGATGATGACGTTTATAAAGGAATGACAAGCAGCTCCAGCACAAGACATTGTGTGCGGAGACAACCACCCCTCACTGTACAAGTTCCAGCTGGCAAGTGTTCAGGTAAACAGGTAAATGTGCCTCGGGTGCATTTTTGAGTCTCCCCTCTTTGTCCGGCCTCTTTCTCCATCTGAGGATTCCTTCTGATCTTCAGCCTGGGAGTGGCTGACGTTTATGCCAGCCGCTGTAACTCCTAGCCACTCCTCTGAACTGTTTCTTATGCAGCCACACACTTTTCCAGGACTCACTAAAGCACAACCGACATATACACAAGCTCACACACACATGCGTGACACACTGAGGGCTGACGTGGGCTGAGGTCTGAGCGGGGCTCCTTCTGGAACAGCTGGTATCCATCTGTGGTTGCTGTTACTCTGGCTGCAGCTTCTTGCTGCTGCTGTGAGCACTGTGGCTGGACAGGAACCAGCCCACTGCACCCCATTCATGCGCTCTGCTGCAGTCACACTCAAGGAATCAGACTGACTACATAGTCAGGCTCTGCTGGTGACAAGCGGTGTGCTCAGCAGCCTTCAGCATGGATATCCTGACAGCCTGGGCTATCACGAACCCAGCTATGGCCCGGCTCCTCTGGGTCCTACTTCTGGTGCTGGCCACTCTTCTCGTCTGGCTCTTCTTCTTCTGCTGCTACAATTGGAACCAGAGCTACTCGCCCTCCCTGGAGAGGTACCTGGCAGGTAGGTGGGCCCTCAGCGCCCCCTGTGTGGGTGTGTGGAGGCCTGTGATTGGCTCACAGCTAGGCTGATGCTGCTCACTGTGAAGTTGTAACTTCAAGTCAGGCTCTGTTTTACTAGGAGGCACACTCAGTGGAAACGCTTTTTTTCCCCCCCCAACTCCAGTAACTGAAAATTGTTAGTGTTTCCTTTCCAAGGCTGCAGTATCCACATTTTCCAGAAATCACCAGCTCATGTTGACTCTGGCTTCATTTTGTGGTTGGAGCAGTTACAGTTTAAGTGTTATGAGCCATGTGAGTGGATACAATGGTTCTTTCATACTCATAAGTACAATAAAATGGGTTTTATTTTTAGGACACTGCTGAAAGTCATCACAGGCAGAGTTTTCTATCCAACTAAAACTACACGTTCATGCTGTGCCACAGTCCTCAATCTGAGCTTAGTGACATGTTCTACATTTGATGTGATGGCATGGATGATGGAACGTGCAGTTAAAGGTAGAGGTTACGGTGATTTTACAGTCAACCTGCCTGTCACTGCGAGCAACATGTGCATACATGCAGCAAAGTCATTTCTGTCATCCTAGCTGCCCTGAATACCTGAGCTTCAAAGCCATATTAAATCAGTTGAAGATATTGTGTTGAAATGATGTGATACACTGTGCTTATTGTACTTTACTTAATAACCAACCTTTTTCTTAATGTTGTGCCTTTAAAAATGTTTCCGTACAGTGATGGTGAAGAACTCCAAATCTAAGGCTCCAGCTCAGGTGAGAAAATCTTATACGATTGAACTGGCAAAGTTGTTTTCATATGTACGACCCCCCCGCCTCAAAAAAAGAAAGAAAGTGAAAGGTTCATGCTTTAAATTCCTGCACCACCACATGAAATCCTCAAAGCACTTTCTGGGACACATTAGCAGTTTTCATATCGGCTTGTAATCCCTGCTTCAGACTTCAGATGTCCTCATTCGCTTAAACTTGTTTTCATCCACTGAACGTGCTCATGACGCAAAACATCCAACCAGACTGGCAAGTTATCAAATGCTCAAAGTAAACTGTGGTTAGTTATTGGTATAATTATCATCATTATTAAATTAGTGTCAATAATCTTTAATGATCCACATTATGCACGCTGTAAGAAGGTTTTGTTATTCATGCTGTCATTATGCTTTAGAACATCTCAATGTACTGTTAACATCTTTTAAGCAACTGCAACTCAAACTTAAAATGTTGGAAAGACAAACTCTGCAGAGATGCTAGTGGTTGTGAGCTAAATGCTAACATGCTTATGTTTAGCAGGTTCTGCTTTCTAATCAGCACTAAACATAATTTACATCTGAGGCTGATTTGTTAGTATTTTTGCAGGTTCTCAGACGTCTATCTTTAAACAACAGGTCAGGTGTTGTACTCATATCTCCGTACAGGCCAAGTTATGATCCGCAGTCTTTGTCCTGCACAGAAATGTATTCATACGTGTATCTGAAAATAACATGTCTGTAGTCTTACTAACCTGGAAGGTTAAAGCCTTTAGATTGTCTCTAGATATATTTTAACACATTTTTACTCAGAGGGACTTTAGATTTTGTCACTCGTTACATAAGAAGGATCTGTGATGGATCCTTTAAAGGCCTGTATTCAGTGGTTCTAATGGTCCCTAACCAGGGTCAGTGGTGTTTCACTCAAAACCACAAAGGTCAACCTGATGGGATTCATCATGTAGGAAACTATTAATGTCATTTCACTTTAAACCAAAGTTGGCTGAGAGAGAGTCACACAGGCGACCAGTGTGTGACTAAAACCTCTTGGACATTTTTGTCTTGTACAGCTCAGTAGTGATTCAACTCATATTATATCCCGTTTTTACATTTGCTGTTCTGTCTCAGTAATGAGAGGAAGTGATGCATTTAAAGTTTCCAGCATGAGCAACAGTGCTTCTTTATTAGTACAAGAGGAACTGAAGCATAAAACAAAGCACATTGTTCAAACCCACCTTTACAGAGAACAGTGAAGCACACTGCACTGATGCTTACTACAGTTTGATGCGGGCTATGATGAAAATGCAGTCTCACCCTGTCTAGTAGACGATGCAGCTTATGTGATTTCTGTGTAACATATGTGATAATACCTCTCAGCAGCTGCAGCTTTATCACACGACGGTTCCACTAAGTGTGCTGCAAGTGAGCTCATGTTTTACTGAGGCATTTTTTTACTGTACTGTCCTCACTCGGTGTGTTTTGGCACAGTCAGTATGAGTGTTGTTGCAGAGTGGAGCAGCACTGTGCAGTCATTGTGTGTGAGGAGTTGGAGAGGCTCTCTGAAATGGCTCCATGAGTGAAGCCTTTTGTCCTGTCGGGCACTAAGATGCCAATAAAGGTCCATTTACAGAGAATGGACAAAGAAACATGTGAGGTCTCTGCCTACGAGGACACAACTACAATCACTGACCAACATAATGTAGAGACAATAAGTTATAAGTCTGTCAGTCATCAATCAAGAACTATACTGTAAATCTCCTGGTGATATCACAATCAATAGATGTGTGTGAGGGGACCAAGGTAATTGTAATGACACGTTCAGAAGACAATAAGAGGCTGTTGGACGAGATCCATGAATATACCCATAATGATCTGCATCTACTGCTGGTTCAGAGGTCACAGCAGAGCTGAACAGTCTTACGTCTCTGTTTCACTGTTCACTGTGCAAAATGTGAATGATTTCATTAAGATTGAATGCGAGTTTGAGCTGAGTGAAAGAGAGGCTTGTTTGTTGTTAGACAATGAAGACGTCACTCATGAAGGTCTGTCAGTTTTAATTCTATGAACGTGATGAACTTTACAGCCACTGATTTTAAAATATTGAATCCCTCAAAACTTCTAATTGGTGCACAACCTTCTACATCTGAAAGGCAAAACTACTCCCACCACCTGATGGCAGAGATTTTAGGCTTATGTTATACGAAGGCTCTGAAGACACAGCCAACGTTATCTGAAGTGAATCATGCAATATGTCAAAGTATGTAAGATCTGTACATCTGTGATGTTCTGCCCATTGTGTTGGAATTAACGACTCATTTCTCTTCAGGGAATTAAAAATGCAGCTGTTTGCATGTGGTCAACAGTTCAGGACAACTCTGCTTTAATCACCAATTTGAAATAGTGAAAAGATGTATTTAATTTCAGAAGAAGAAAAAGCCCAAAGAGAAGCCAGCTTCCTCTGTACAGTCAGAGGAAGTGGTGGCAGAGGAGTCTGTGGCCCTTGAGCAGAAGCCACAGTGTGCAGCAGTAAGGAAAAGGAAAAGACGACTTCTTAAAGCCGGGATGGAAACTGCGACTGCAGGGAGAACACAGAAGGTGAGGCCTGGGTTCCCGCCATATATATATATATATAGTTAAATTGGGTTTTTGTTTTTCCCAGTGAACTTGGAGAACTATTTAAGATATTTAAGAGAAATCTGAAACTTTTTTTCTGTTGACTGGGGTATTATTTTCCTGCTGATGTATTTACAGAAACAATCAGTTTTATTACTACAGTAGTATAAGGAGTCTAAACAGTCCTGGAGGACGCTCGTCCACTGTTCTGTGCTGCACTCCACAGTTGGCTGATCAACCTGAACCTTCAGCACAATGGGTACAAACCTGGCACAGACACTGGCATTCACCACTGATGGCACACATAGTTTATGAGCACAGAAATGGGCTCAGTGTGAGTTTGAACCAACGCTTCACCTCCCCCAAAACCCCAGCGTCTTTACGCTCGTTCATTCATTCTCTGAGTGGGGGACTGATAATGTGTTGTTTTCATTATGTAATGGCCCAGCATGGCGGTTTTTAATTAGACTCAACACAACTTCCTCGTTTGGAACAACTATGAATCTTGAAAAACATGACACTGAATGAAAAGTTGCAAAGCAAAAGGAAATGGGACAGATTTATTTTTACAACAGGCAGTAAGCATAAATAAGGAATTTATAAGAACATGGAATTAGCTCATAACTTTCATAAAATTTCGTGTACACAGTTTCATATGGTGTTGACTTCAAGTCTACACCACGTTTTGTCCAAAAAAAAACAGAGTTGTTAAGATGTATATCTCATCCTTGTAAACCTATCACAGGGGCCCATCTGTTTCCACATGCATGACAGATGCTGAGCTCAGCAGAAGCTGCGTACCGTCCTACAGCGTCTTCTCACAGTATCCTAAACGTGGGAAGTTCAAGGACCCTATCAGCGCCTACTTCAGATGCTACGGACTGCATACCCACTGTTAAATCCCCAAATCTCAGTCTGCAGGGGTGTAGCCTAACGTCTGCCTCCGCATGCTGCAAATCAGCCTGACCTGAGCTCAGTTTCCACCTGCGCACCGGGCGCACACCATCACACCTCTCATCATCTCCATCCTGATTCCTGCCTCCTCATTTAGCGACAACTTCGCCAGCGCTGTTGTCCGAGCAGGGAGGTGTGCAGGCTGCAGTCTGAGGGAGCTGATTCCTTTTCTCTGTTCGTCCTTCAGTCCGGATCAGTCCAGGTCTGAGCGGCTCAGCATCCCAGAGCCAGGATACTGCAGGACGCAGGCGCGTCTGTCGCTGCGGATGAGGATGACGGCTCTCTAACTTTGAACGAACCTAACTGGGACGAACCGACCGACTGTACCGCTGCAGTGCACGGATTTTTTACGATTGTTTACCTGGTTCCAAAACAGCAGTAACCCTGGATATTTTGGGCGTGAGTAAACGAGAACTGTAGATTATTTATAATCCCTGTTTTGCCGCACTGCTGCCGCTGATATTCCCACGATTTAGAGTCAAACCTACAGATTAGAAATAATCGGCCTACCGACCGTGAGAATATACGCGGGCGTTAGGTGCATCGTCCTAACCTGTTACACAGCAGCTGCACCTGGTCTCTCCTGCGGCCCCGGTCAGAGAGCAGTCCCTCATTTCAGGTGTGGCGTTGCAGCGAAGCTCACATCTCGAAATGGACTCGAGTTTGAGGCGAAGGCTTTTGGGAAAGGATCTAGACTTGACAGCGTTGTCTGTCAGCACGACGATCAACAGATCCAGTCCTAATGAAGTCCATCAGCTGTTTGAGAGTTTAAGAGAGGGCAGAGTCTCCTTCAGCTGTCAGCGTGATTCAGACACTGTCGGAGTCTGTTCATGCCAGCACATACCACTTAACTTTCTTCCATCTCTAAGCCCTGAGACTTTCAGGAGCATGCTCTTTAGTGCTCTTCAGGGTTGCCTGGTAACTACGGGTCACCCTGATGCTTTCGGCCTGCTTGGATGAAAGCCATACAAGAAAGCAAGGCACTCTGAATAGTAATGGTTTATAGACAGGCGGAGTGCACATGCGACGCTGATATGTTTAGTGTGAATATTCATTATCTGTCAGGACCTTGCTGTGGGTGCATGTGTTACTGAATAGATCAGTGCTCTGCGGTGCAGTAATGATTAATTCAAAGAGATGATGATGAGCCTGAGATCAAAAGGCTAATGCTTCACTGTCTGTCTGACTGAGACATTCTGTACATTGAAAAAGGATTCATATGCATATAGCTTTCAGTGGTGCCTCCAGGCAATCTTGATGCTACTTACTCTCCCTCCACTGAGTGTAGAGCCTATTTTAGAAGCTATGAATTTTTAACTTGACTCTCTTACTGTATGTAGCTGTAACCTTTCAAACGGTCCAGTCTGCATTTTTCAGAAGTATTTTTACAGTGTATTTTGTAGAAGCTTATTCAAGCACCAGTAGCTGACCGGTCAAACAGTGGCTAAATGCCCATGTTTCCATTTAGACTAGTCAATGAAATGCCACAGGAAAGTGGGTGGACTGCTCTACTTTCAGAGGCAAACACTTGCATTAGTTGTCTATGATATATTAAACTATGGTATGATATGGTGATTTCAAACAAGTAAAACACAGAACTGAGCGATACTGTATAATTTAACAGTATAGTATTCATATGGTCCTTTTCATACTACTTTTAAATCAAGAAATAACCTATTGTCAGACTGATGATGCAGTAACTGAGCTTTGGATTAAGCTCACTGAAATGAGGAGGCTTAATTATTAAATAAATAAAATATCCCTGTGGTGTTGCAGCACTGCAGTCTTGACAGCAAACACAGAAATAGCATCAAGCTAAATCATAACCTGCATGTGAACTGTAGCTGATACGCTGTAGTCTGTATTACTTCAGGGACCTTTATCATTGTCTGCTCCTGTCCAATCAGAGGAGCTGTGGTGGTGCAGCCAGCGCCCCTGTGGAGAGGATCCTGTGTGCTGGATGGCTGGTGACTCAGCAGAAAAGGGAAGCTGTGAGTGTGGTGACGTTGCACAGTGCATCAGCAGCACCTGCACTCCTCTTCACAGCAGCTCTCTGAATGAGGTTAAAAATACACTTTCGTCAAACAGCAGCCTGGGCTGCAGCACTGAGCTTTTGATGTAACTGGTCCAGATTATTTCTAAATATAGATGTTCCATAGGGATGTGTGGTGTTTCAATAAGAAATATCAGTGCTGGAAATAAAGTAAGTAGTGTATTTATTGAAGTTAAGTATATGACATCTATGACAGCTGGACTCCTCACCTGTGATTGACTGTTGCTTTAAGACAGCATTGCATTATGGGAAGTTTAAAGTGACACCGGTAACTGGAATATTAATGTAAATCATCATCATTATTTGTTTAGTCGGGTTAAATAGTGTTCTGCTACAGTAAACTGTCTGCTTATGAGCCAGTCAGCAGTATCTTAACTACAAAATGGAGTTTACAAAATCCTCAGGAGGTAAGGTGTCACCGAGAGTCTTTAAAGTTGGTAAGTCCAGAACAACAATAAGCGGTAACTCAGTCCCGTCCAACGTTACATTCCGATCACAGATGTAACAATCGGTTTAAATAAATGTCGATTAATTAGCGCACAAACGTTAGCCTAAAAACACTTGTATTTAGTCTGGCTGTATTATAAAACTCGAAAGATTCTTTAATCATATGGGTGACAAAGAATCCGTCTGCTAGACAATAAAAACTTAATTTAACCTCCACGCTAACGACTCTTATATTTCCAGGTAGCTAGTCTGTGGGCCGCCATCTTTGTTTTGATATAGAAAACAAAACAAACTTAAAGATGTTTTTTTTAAATAGGTACAAGTTTAGTTAGTTATTTATTTTAATTGTCACTAGTATGTTTTATGATGTTATGTTTTCAGTGAGTCTTCATCTAAAACAAGCTTGTCTTATTTTTGAGCCAATATGAGCCCTGAAGGGTAAATTATTATAATTCTAGCAAACACTGAACAGTATGTCATCTGCTTGAAAATGTGGTAAGTAGATAAAGACCTAGTCGTTGTGATTTCCACAAAAGAAAACCTGAATATTTTAATGGCTTTGTGGCTACTTACATGTGGCTAACATTAGACAGTTGTGTTGCTATTGCTTTGTGACCAATAAAGAAAAGATTACACAAATCATAGAGATTATCTTATTTCTGTAAGTCCATGTTGATAATTTTTAACTCTTTTTGTTCTTTCAGACTATGGAGGAGGTGAAAGGCAACCCCAAGAGGAAACCTCTGGTCAGGGCTGCATCAGAGGAGAGTTCCAGCGATCTGGCCTTGATAAGCTGCTCTCCCTCCCCTGGAGACACGCTGCCCTGGAACCTGCCCAAACACCATCGCATCAAGAGATCAAAGTCGGCCTCTGGAGATGTTCTGGACCCAGCAGAGAGGGCTGTTATCCGCATCGCAGGTATGATGTTCACATAGACAGACAATGGCAGTAGAATGGAAGTTCTTCCTGCACTTTTTCTTTGTGTCTTCTGTTGTTCTTATTTGCAAACAATGCCACTGCAAACACTGGTTTTGATAATGGTGCTATTCATCTTGCATTTTATACACAAGCTCTCTTACTAGCAGCTGATAATACTGCTTTGTTGTGGCTTTTTGATAAATCGTTAACTGTGATAACTGTTTTCTTCTGTGGTGTTTGCAGCTCATTTTGTGAGTGTCTTCATCAGGCTCTTGGTATAACAGCTGTTACATGAAATGTGCACTGTAAAGCAGAAAGCTCTAAATTTCTGTCTGTGCCTTTTGTCACTGAGACTTTAGTAAGGATTAGTTCCATATTGTGAGTTTGATTGCATGTTTGTGTTCTTAGCAAACTGAGTTATAACAGATGTGGTGTTGGTGTTATCTACCTGGAGGTGTTACCCAGGTATTTGCTGCTGATTTGTTTACTCATATGATTTATAGTCATTGGGATTTGTGAATTAATTTAGCAGCTGACTTATGTTGTCTTTGGTTAGATCGGTAGATAGGTTATTTACCCACTAAAGGCAAAACTTGTTTGGTCACCTTTGCAAAATGTCTCACAACAACACGAGACAGAAGTCATAATGCCACATATGGCACATATTCCTAGAGGACATAATAGTTGTAGCTCTCAGCTTTTGTTTTTTGGCGTGTTGTTGTTGGATTTCTTCTGTAGTGTTGGCATCATGGTTTTTATCACACACAGCACAGGTAGATTTATTTACAACATTACTATCTACCCTGTATACATAAAGCAGCCAAAGGAGGTGTGGTTGAAATATCGATTTGAAAGTAATTGGTTTGTGTGACACCTTGTTTAATTATAACATGTTGATTGTTATGGTCCTGTTTGGTGCTTTAAACAGTTTCTACACTCAGTGACTCTCATATACATCTTTAAACTTTTACTCACTGATCAGTAACAGCAAAATATCTGTTACTAATCAGAAGATATTGTCTGCGTCAAATCATTTTTGGTGATTTTTTACATATGTCTGCTGTGCAGCTTATGTGTTTTAGCCTTCAGTTGTTCATCAGGTGGATTGAGATCTAACCATCTTAATTTGCTAGACAGTTGTTTCCCTGTAATGTTTTTAGGAGCTCAAAAAACATTCTGCTCCTGCTTCTTTAAGCAAAACTATCAAGATCCACTGTTTCACATTGGCACACATACAACAATACATACTGAAGCAGATACTCTTGTAGGCACGTCATTATGCTCATCCATGTCTCCTGGAGAGATTTCTTATTGCTAGGAGCATCTCTTTATCCACCAGAGATCCCTGGTTCTGCAGCTCTTCTCCACCTCTAATAACTGGTTGAACACTTAAGCAGGGCTCAGGTGACACAACAACCTGCCTCAGCACTTTCTAGGGTGGGTGCTGAGTTCAGATCGTCTCTTAGGACGACCAAGAGTACCACCAACGTCCTTCTCCCCCTCCCTGGCTGTCTGTGCTATTGATTTGGTGGGGTGGGGTACTGCAGTAGTATAGTGTTATTGTCTCTGCACACACGACAGCAGCAGCAGGACTAAATGGCCATAAATACTTTTAGAGTCTAACATTTTGAAGACAGTTGAATACAGTATCTGTTCAGTATATTTTGGGAAAGGTTTAGTAACATATACTTCTCATGACTCACTGTAGTCACTGTAAAGTGTCTAGAAGTGAAGGAGGTGCCTGCTTCTGATGAAATATATTAGATAAGGACGACTGTATCAGTGTTGTTTCATTGGATTTCAACCATAATGGCTCTGGTCCATTTCATTTTCCCTGTGAGACTCATCCGGGATGAAGCTGCAGCTTTATCTTACAACAAAAGGAGACAGGATCATTTGACTGTCAGTGTCAGCTGACTAAATAAGATGTTAGTAACACGGTATGGAAGGGCTTTGCAGCCTTCTGACATGCAATTTTATTATCAGATTTTTCAGAGATGCATTTATTGTTTATTTGGTTAATCATATATACATTAAACTGGTTTCTCATGAACTTATCCATAACATGATATTTAGAATAGATATAAAGACCCACATTATTTGTTCATAACGAGTTTTGCCTTTAGTTATATTGGGTCCGTCCATGTGCACCTAGAGAAAGAGGTTACTTTACTTTTCTACTGATCATATGTGGTTATAGATACAGTTCTAGTGTTGTAGTATTGTAAAAACTACCAGGGCCATAAAGACAAGTGGGTTTATGATATTTGATAGATTCTTTTTTAGGTTTTGCAGTAAGAAATCTCGTGACATGCTGCTTCAAGCTTCACTGTGTGGGTTAGGAGTCTAGTTATTTAGTTATTATTGCAGTACCAGTGAATCTTTGTTCATTTGATTCAGAGACATTTCTTAATTTTATGAAACATAGAACAAGATGAAACACAGAGACCAGTTTAGGAGGGAACAGTTTTTTTTTCTATTCCTGAATTCACATCTCACATCTGCTATATTCTGTCTCCAAATATTAAGCTACTCAATGTTCAGTTGTCTGTTTTAAGGAGGCAGGAACTTTCTTAAATTTTTGATGTCAACTGTACAGTATGTCTTGTAAGTATGTCTTACAGAAGGGACTAAAGTTCAGACTAGTTTCTACTTTGTGCTGTGTTCAAGGAGAATTCTTTTTAGAAACATCACAGGTCCTGTTCTGAACAGATTCAGATGCAGTAAATTATTCAGCGTGGCTCTCTTGTGGCAGTTTTGGTCAGAATATTGCACTGTGCATACATTATTGATTTTACAGTCTGCACTATGGCTACTTAGTCACGGTAGTGTTATTACTAGTATGGATATCTTTGGGACCTTGAGTTTCTGCTGCACTCAGTACAGTGCATTTAGTTCCCTATAACAAATAGCAAATAACAGATTTCCTACTTGAGACTTGTCCCGTCCATTTTATGTCTTTTATGTCTTTATGAAGTGTTTGCAAATACTGGTTACGCAGCTAACCAGTATGCTAACCAGTATCTGTAAACATTAGTGATCAGCCTCATGATCATGAACTAGCACAGAGTTTGTGCAGTATACAAGGTGGACACTAGAGGACAGTATCCAAAGATGAAGAGCAGTGAAGCATATCTGCATCTTTCTGAGTTGCTGATCCTTCGCTGTTCCTGCTACCAATGTATTTTCATTCATGAACCTTTCTATATGCAAAGTCCTACAGCACTATATGGGTGCACAAAAACATGGTGGGCTGATAAAAGTACAACTAAAAATTAAATGCCTTGTTGAGACAATTGGCAAAATAAGGTTGTAAATTACTATGCACCCATTAAATTAATACTACATGAGTATTTACTATGTCGTGTTTTACTTGTAGTTCAGTTGTTCCCAACGTGATGATACAAAATAATAATGATTATACACTAATCTAAATAAAAATGTGTTGGTTTATGTCTTTGATTAATTTCACAGTAGTTATTTATTTCTTTATTAAATTGTTTGTGTTTTTTACTTATTTTACTACTGTTGATCATAACTGCAGTGTAATACATAAATGTGCCTTGTCAGTAAGGAGTAAACATCAAAAGGTCTTTCATTTCTATTAATGAAAAGGTAAAAGAGGGTAAAGGAAAAAACTCTTGACAATCTTTGTTACCACAGCTACATTAATTACTGACATTGGAACAGTACAACTTTAATGTCTTAACAGGAAACATAATGTAATTACACTTATATATAACTTTGAGACACATTATTCCAACACTGACTCTGTTTTGATCAGTAATTAGTATTCAAACTGCAAACCTGTAAGCGAGTAACCAGACAAGGTCTTACACACACAAATCAGGGACTACACAAAAATCAGTTAATGAATAGTGAGGGGATGTTGTGTCCTTCCTTAGATCTGTTGTTATTTTATTTTATTTTAGCAGAGAACATAACTTACTGGCACAGCCTTGGCAGAGAGTCTTTGGTTTGGTGGTCTGTGGGAGGGCTGGTTGGCACAACAGTCTTTCACACCAGCCAAAGCCACACAGGCAAACACAGACACAAAAGCGACACTTGCTCCTGAGGGACACCATCCGGTGGCCGGTGGTGAGAAAACAGTGTGATGTTTTTCTTCACCCATGCTGTTGCATAGAGAGATTGTAAAAACAAAATCTGCCCAAAATGTCATTACAAAATGTTTCTGCCATTTAAAAAAAGCCCAGACTATTTCGTGACAGTGACTGTTTTAATTATTAAATTAGGTCTGTATTAAAAGTTATATTTGAGTAACATAATTACTGAGGTACTGTTTTAGGTCTGTATTTACATCACTTTGACAGGAATATGATTTATTTATTTTTTTATTTCTGCAGCTAATAAGCCTCATCAGGTATAATGACGAAAGTGCTACCAGTTACCAGTTGTTGCTGCATTCTCACATACTTTAGCTGTAACCTTGTATTTCCTCCCTGTAGCCTTACTGTCAGTGTTTTAGCAGTAACACCTGTAATCGTGTCACAAATCTTAGATCGGTGAATAAAAATATTTAGCGCTGAAATATTGTGACACAACTGTCATAAAAGCTGGCTTGATTTAGGGATATGTTATTCACTTTTTAAAACTACTTTCATACATATTGGAGATTGATGGGCGATTTAAAAACCTTAAACTTGTTACACAACATCAGCCTCATCAGAACGTTTCTGTAGCTCACATTCAGGTCATAACTCACGGGTTGGGAAACACTGCACTTTTCAAAGTCGAAGCTCTGTGCTTGATTATTTAAGAGCATATTTTTCACATTCCTGATGTGAAGGATCTAGTCGTGTAACTTTTGCAATTTTGCAGTTTAATGCTAGTGAAATTCCCCTAATTCTCCAGATAGCTGAGTAAACACAAACTCTCATCTGTATGAGAACGTGGTAACACACTCATGTTTGCTCAGGCTGCAGGGAAAGATGATTTTTCTAACCGTGAGTGGAGCATTACTACTCTGACTGACTTACATTTGTTATATACAGTCATCGACAGTGATCGAAACTGTATGTTATATTTCTGCATTGCTAATGCAAAATTAAGTTTATTTTATTTTATTTTATTTTAGCATTTAATGGTGTTTGTGTACTGTAAGTGTTTGATTGGTTTGTAGGTGTTATGTTTTAGTATTAAAGTGATTGTTGTATTGTATTATACTGACAGGTGTTTCTACACTCTTAAAACAGTCTCAGACAAACACTGGACATTATCAACATAAGATATTTCGTTGTATTTGACCGCATTCGTTTTTTCTTTTGTAATTTCTCTGAAAATTTTGTATGTAATCAGAGCGATGTGATGTGAGATTTCAGTTTACTTTGACAGGTGCTGCTTTTTGGAAAAAGTCATGATAGTAGGGAACCTGTAGGATTTCAAAGCTCCGTCTAAATGTCTTAGCTGTACTGCCCTTTGCTTTGATTTGTGTGATCCAGCCCTCATCCAGTGTTTTGTCTTTTACTGAAGAGGTGTGGTTCCTCCGGCCTTAACACTGAACAATCTATCGTCATTCAGTTTTGGGAGTATGATGTGACTTAGAGGAGAAGTGTGTAAGCGTTCTGGGAGTTTGCTTTTTAACAGCACATGATCTGCTTGGTGTGACTTGCCCCACTTTCTCCAGCAGCAGGAACTCAAATAACCCCACACAGCTCCGTCATTTGTTTTTTCATCAGTGTAGCCATGTGTGTCTCTCGCTGGGGTGGAGTTGGCCTGAGCGGTGTCTGTGTGTGTTTGTGGGATCTGCTGCTCAGCCACAGCTGGTATCTGTCTTGGTGGTGTGTGGTAGATTCTGTGCCTTTAAGAGGAGGGTCTGATATGTGTGTGGGTATTTCTCAAGCAGAGGAGGGGAGTGGTGGTGGTCTGGAATGAAACCTACAGCTTTAGAGGGAATACTGTGACTGTGTGTGGGTGAAGAAGAAGGTGGGGACAGACAGATAGGTGGACAGACAACCAGGAGGGTTTTTATCAGCACTGAGGGGGCAGACAGTCAAAGAAAGGAGGGCAGTGCCAGTGGAAAGTTAAAAGGAAAGTTTGAAGTGAGAGGAAGGTGCCCTAACCCTGACTCACTATCAGCCAGACCATGTCCATGCACATGTTTGACCCAGGTCAGCGGCTGCCAGAGGAGCAGGACTATGTGCAAGCCTATGAGAACGTCAGGGAGAAGTATAAAGGTAACACCCCCGCACTTCTCTTCTTTTGTGGCTTTTGCTGTAAATACTCACATGATAGCCATGGTAAGAACGTCATTCAATGGGAGGTGGGTGTGTGACTGAGTGCATGCTCCAGTGAGTCTAGTATGTTGTAAACCTTGCTGACCTACCAGCTTTAATTGCTTCCATATTGATTGGCACAGATGTATTTTGGTTTGAGAGGGTTCTCTGTGAGATGTAGGAACAGGAAGTTTAATATTTCCACTGTAGGTATGACACAGACATGAGCCTCGAGTCCTGCTGGAGAGATAAACTTCAACATCAGGTCTTTGTTATTGTTATAGACAGGGATCATCAGTGGTAGTACTTGATGCTCTTACTCAAAACTGTATCTCTGTGGTGATTTTGGAAAGTTCCAGGGAAACGAATCTGTCTGAGAGACATGGGGTGAAGGGATGGAAAACATCTGTATCAATAAAACATAGTGCAATGATGTTGTGCCTGATCTTCATTGTTGACCTGACAGACTCCTGTGCATAAAGTGAAATGCTGGGCAGTGTGGGCACAGAGGTGGGGCATTTGGTCCTTGTTGAATGGCACAAGTCCAACAGTGCAACATGAGTGAACTGCGAGCCAAAAAGGTGGCACCTCAGAAGGACATTCACCCGATTATATTTGAGTAAACACTGGCATGATTAGTTGACTCGATAGTGTTTATTTTGATATGAAAATGTTTGCAGAGTTAATGCTCAGACACAGAAGCACAGACAACATCAAGATATTCTTGGAGTTCATTTACTTAATTGATTTAAGTAAATTTGAACAATGCAGAATCTGGGAGGCAATCATGACCCATGCAACAACTGCATAACCAAAAAAATAAGCCTTTCTATAAAGCACCATCATTGTGTGTAATATGGGTCTGTCTCACTCTCAATGGGCAGGTTGCTTTACTCAAAAATACAGTAGTGTCCATGTTTAATTAAACATGTGTTGAGAGAAATTATCAGGTAGTTGCTGAGTTTTTGACCTGTTCTGACTGTTGCATGAGTCAGAAAGCAGGTGAGTTACAGCCACATCTGGAGCGGGTTTGGGGTAGGACACCAGTTGGCTGCTACAGCTGTGCTCGTTTCTTGGAGTCGTCATCCACGTACAATAGAACGTAAGAGGCAGCTCCTGTTTGTGGAGCGTTTGAGTACTTTGTACTGTGCAGCTCTCAGTGTCTGTGTGTATAACTTATACTAAGTATAAAGCAGGAATTGTTGCTGAGAGGCAGCATAGATGTCCAGCAATCTCTGGATAAAAATAGGTTTGAAATGAAGACAGAACTCATAGCTGTGGAAACAGTTTCCACCGCAGCTACAACAGACTATCAATAAGGTCGTATAGCGTGGTCTTGGGAACAGTGTCATTCCATCTGATCACATCAGTCTAGTAATTTACTTCCCAGGCGGCTTCCCACTGTGTCTGTCACTGTGAGCACTGTTCCTGCTGTGTTGCTCTGGCACCAGTCTGGTGCTCCACACCCCAGTCATAACCTCTAGCCCCTCTGCCAAGATCTCACTTCCTGTTACTCATTCTTATTGTTGATTTTTGGCTTTGTGGTATTTGTTTTAGATAATTGGACTTCCAACATAAATGAATAGTCTGGATACGTAATCTCAGTGGATTACAAGAGAGTGAAAGTTAAAGTTTCATCAGCTCTTACTTGTGGTGTGAAACTGATCTAAATGTGGGTTCATTGTTTTGGGGGTTTTTATGAGATGCTGTCTCTGTAGAGCCGTATCATGGGTTTGTGTGTGTGTGTGTGTGTGTACAAGTGTCTGTGCATGTGAATTGACTTATTCAAATATGATCTACGTAAGAAGCAGAAGAGCAGGTTTACATCATGATGCTACAGCTTTCATGGTTTTTTATTAGTTGAAAAGAAGTCAAATTCACTAATTAATAATCTACAGCTGACATCACTGATTTACTGAAAACAAGGATACTTTTCAGTATTACCATAAATATAAAGAATCATTTGAATGATGCATAAAATAAGATTGCATATATCCATATCACACACACACACACACACACACACACACACACACACATGCAGTACATGTGGTTTGATTTCATGTAAAAGGAGAATTTCTATACCAGGGGTCTTGTGAGGTCCATTTACATAACATGGTGCAACAGGTGAAATGTGGGAATGAGTGTGGTTGGGAAGATCTCTGTGTTATTATAGTAACTGAACAAATCTATTAGTGTAAAACACGCAGCTCTGCTTTAAATACACACTGCAAGTATATCCCGGGAGTTTACTCTGTCAGTCTTTTTCTGGATGAAAGACAAACTAAATACTCTTCTGACATTAGCTTGATGCACTGTTGCTCTGAAAAGCTGCAGTAACTTACATAATGAAAAGTGGTGTTTCCCGCTACAAATAGTATTTTTCTTGCAGCATCAAAGTATCATTTCAGCATCAGATTGACTGTACAGCACAGGCTTTCTTTAATCAATTACTTCACCATCATTCACCATGTGTTGGATTATATGTCTTTGGAAAAAGTTTGTGAGGTAGATGTTTGTTTATACTGAGGAGGAACATGGGATAACAAAGGACTGTACAATACAACACACTAACACCCCGCCTATCCGCCTGTCAAAGTAAAGTATGCTTCCTCACGTTTTTGCTTGAAGATTATTTGTATATGAAGATCACTATTGTAAACTAGGTGCCTAAAACACTTGTACATTAGGTTGAAAAAGAAAGAAATGATCTTAACAACTGGACTAGTGAGAAGAGGTACAATTTTTAAGGATCTGAAGATAAACGAGGGAAATTTCCCTTATTATTAAGGTTGTTCTGGAAACCTGTGCAAACACATTTGCTGCTTTGTTGATTTATAAAAGTAAACGTAAATAAATGAATAGTTGAAATGAAACAGAACAATAAAGGGAAAACATCTGACTTAGGTAGAAGATAATTCTAAAATATTTTGTCCTTTTTCTCATTTTAACCCTCAGGTGAACCAAGACAATGACAGCAGTGTTTGTGATGATCTCATCTTTGTGTTTGCTCTGTAAAGTGGAGAGAGGTGTGTGATTAAGTGCTTTACTGTAAGGTGGATTCTAACTGTACTCAGTGTCTCACTCCTTCTTTAACAGACCAGCACACTGGGAAACACGCACACTTTTTCATGGGCAGGACACTTTGAGAACATCTTGGTTGGTCTTGGTTTGAAGTCAGAATTAGGTTTAGGTTGGGGTCGGCTGTTGGTGTTTTACTCTGATGCATAGGGTTAGTGTAAAGAGCTAGGGACGATATATTAATGCATTGTGTCAATGGATGTGCTCATGGTAAAACCTGTGTGTGTGTAGAAATATCAACAGGGTTCACTTAAGACTGTGTTTGTCTAGTTGAGCTGCAGTGTCTGCAGAGAACTGCCATCCCCACACACACACACACACACACACACACTTCGCTTCCAGTACATCCGTCAGATCAGTTTCATGCAACTCGATCTCAAATTTAAAAATAGTAATGGTCCTTGCATGCGTGTTGTACTCTCAGAAAATCATACACGCACATAGATAGTATATAGTGACTCGTTATTCTAAGTCCTATAATTCTTCATATCATGAATAGCATCATTAACATCGACTGCACCTGCTGTTTTGTGGAAGAGGAAATATCTTCCAGAATGTACTGAAGTTTAATAAATATATATAATATATAATAAAATATAAATTTTAGTTAAAAATGTAGTTCATACTACAAATGATCCAGAGTGTGTGTTCCTATGTGTCCAGTTAACCCAGTAATCAAAGATTAGGTTAATCTTGAGCTTCTTTTTCAATGAACTGTGTTTGTCTGAACCCTCGAACGTAGCTGTGAGCTGTCAGTAATCTGCGGACACATCTGCTGTCGTTTTTCTATCGTCCATCCATTCTTCAGTCACAGCTCTCTGTAGTTGGATTGTGTGTACAGTGGGTACAGAGTTACGTTTCAGTCATGGTAAGATAACTCGGTTTGCACGCCTGAATACAGTTGTTTCAGACAACTCTGTGTCTTTAGACTGTCAAGATTATCATCACTGTCAGATGAAAACCAAATGACAAGATCGTGACAATATGTAAAACAGCCAAAGATCAGTACGACCACAGTGGACACAGTTCAGTTCACATGCATTGTTTGAGAGCCCTCAGTGGGATGACCTCCACTGACGAAGGACATACTCATGTATTATCTCCACATATGTTCACACCTACACCCTGGCACACATTGCTGTGCCATCTGGCTACTGCCGATTATTTCGGATGTGGAAGCAGCAGCAGAATCTTCTCACCTGTCTGTAACTTCACATGGGTTTGTCAGGTGACCTGTCTGGTTTGTGTTTGTTCACGTGTACATCTGAAACACATTGTGTGCGAAGAACATGATTTGTTTGTACCGTTGGAGGGATTTACTCAGACTTCACTCAAAGACGAGTCTTTGTTATTTGTAATTATTTGATAGCACCTCTGTAAAGACACCACAAATGTCTGTGCAAACGTATGTATTATGAGCTTATTTGCATTTATCAAACTATTCAAGCTAATATACCAGAAAATAAATAATCTGGAAATAAACCAACTTTAACTTCACATTAAAGCCACACAAACATTAAAAAGAACCTATGTATATCAAAAATAGAAAGCTTTGTCATCTGACAGACTATAACGACTCTGTCAGCTGAACATTTTTTCTGTGCTACTAGATTTTAAGCTTCAGTTTCCTGCAGTAAGATTATTTGCCAGCACTGTCTCCATTGGTCATACGACTTTACCTGGAAGTAAGATGAGTTCACATTCTTTCACTGAGTCTAAATCCCCTTTGATGATAAATTACATTAAAATATAATTGTGTTTTATTCTGCGAAACAGTTTCTACTGCAGAGGAATTCAAATTAAAAAACAAACAACCACCTTAAAGTGAACTCAGCCTGGCAAAGTCTACAAATAGGACAGTAGAAAACAAAGTGTAAACGCTGTGATGGGGTTGAGATGAGATTTGTGTTGCGGTGGATTAGTGTCAAACTTAGAAAGTCAATAACAGCTGATATCAACTGCGCAACTACACTGTCAAATGTTATTGAACTTCCAATTGATTTTAATTTGAAGCTAAATCTTAAAAGTTTATTTTTTTTATTTTAAACCCCACAAACCACCAGTGGACATCGATTATTGTCATTATATCTTGATATCACTAAATAAATTCATAACAGACAATCTAACCACATAAAAATGTGTTTGCATGTATATTTTCTTCCTTTCACATCTGCTTAAATTATTGATCCACCTATTTCTCAGATACTCTCACTGCCAGATGGGAAAAGATTAGTGATTTAACTGTACAGTGCTGACTTTTTTGTCACACATAGGGCCAGACATTTGGTTATCTGATCTGAATCAAATGATCTGAATCATTTAAGTGTGATCAAAATGAGAAAATAGTCAAGAAGGGGGGAAATACTTTTTCACAGGACTGTATGTTGTTTTGGAGTATGTTTCCTCCAGACAAACAGAAACACAGGTGTGATGTAGAGTCTACGGTTTGTCTGGTAGGATAGTGACTGATAGCAGTGACACCATGAAACGTGTCTTTCTAATCTGCCTGTGAGGATGATATCAGCAGCAGAGAAATCCGTCTGTTCACAGAGAGAATTCAGTCTCCAAGATACAGTCAGATACAAACGGTTGTGTTTTCATTCCTCAGTGCTCTGCAGATTAGCTATAAAACTATTAGTGGACAAACCAAATTTGTAATGGTGAGATTATGAGCTCTGTATCCTAAAGTATGCACTGTTATTGAGGTGTTAATTACCTCGATGCCACCAGTCAGAATGGGTCACCAGTCTGTCTTCTATAACCTCCTCTTGTTTTTGAGTGTCCTGATGTGTTTACTGTTCATCCCTCAGCCTAAACTGTGTATTGTCTCTCATCCTAAATTATGTATCAGGGTGCAGACAGATCCTGGCTTTACGTTGGCCTGGGGGTGAGGAACAATAGTGCTAACACCCTGGTGCTGGCATGCTACAGTAAGCCAGACTAATGTCAGGAATGCCAGCATTGAACTGTCTGGCACACACTCTGTTTTTCAGCAGGGTTTCTGAGTTTGAGCAGCATTTCTACCTTTTCAGTGTTTCCACGCTTTCATCTGCTGCCCATCTCACTTTTTACTGTCACTGACGGAGTAGTGGATCTGTAATCGTGATTCAACAGTGATGTTTACATTGATTTTGTTTTTCTCAGGGCTCAGAAAGTATGACCTCATGCAGTAGGTGTTTTTAATCACAAAGCATACTTACAAGATGTCCTTGTGACCTGAAAACAGTGCTAGATTTAGTAATGTCTGTGTTTTTGCTTACTTAGGAACCATCTAAAAGTTTAGAAAATACTTCCTGGATAAAGTGCATGGTGGTCAAGGTAAAAACAAGGCTGACACGTTGACAAGAATTCACTCTGTAATTCTGCACACATTCATTTCCTGGAACCAGATATGAGAGTAGTTCAGCTCAGCTGAGTGTTTGAAAAAACAACAGTTTTAGTATCGTTGTTATCCTAAAGGTCAGTCACACCAACCACACAGAATGGATTTGTTGTTCTTTGTTAAAAAACATTTACTTATCGTTCTTCCGGGTGGCCCCTAGAAAAATCTCCAGTGGCTCAGTCAGTGGTGCATAAAAGGCAAAGAGACAGCTGAATGTCTCTCTTGTAGATCTGAAGTATAGTGGGCCTCCGAAAACGTTTTTCATCATGACACGTGAATTCTGTGAAATCCATCTGTCTGTGCCTCAAAGACAACACAAAAACCCCCACACACCACATTGTTCTGTTGCTTTATTTGTTCACATGTTTGCATCTTTTATGTAATGTTCACATTAGCTGTTGCTGATGTCGGCCTCTCAGTGCTAATTCTCAGGAAATGTGTGATAGTAAATCTCACTCTCACAAACATATTATAACATGGCTGGCTCCATATATCAATGCAGGATTGACAGGAACATGGGGACTAACCTGTTTAAGCAGAAATAATTTAAATGCTCTGAAGGTCAGACCTCGATCAGAAAGTTTTATAAGTGAATATCTCTGCACTGCTGCTTGTTATGTTTGTTGTCTGTGTCACAGGAGACACCACCTCTCCACAGTAAGACACAACATATTTTTTGTAAAAATATATATTTGTAATAGAAAAGTTTTATGCTGCACCTTTTAATTTTTTGTCTTCGACAGATTTGATTATGTCATCTTGCAAAGTAAAATGTTGGGACAGGCAACAATTAGGTTATCAATTAAAAAACAAATCAAATTGTTATATTAATCAAAATGAAATCACCATAATTGTTATTTGCAGCCTTAATAACAACTTCTCACCACGCCTGTTGAAATGGTTTACGTGGGTTACACTACTGTCAAAATGACTTTGTGCAGCTGTGGCTCAGATGACAAAGCAGTTTTCCATGAACCACAGGTCCAGAGGTTAAGTTTCTCTCGTTGCTCACTGTGTGTAACTGTAGCTGCTTTGGACAAAAGCATCCACTAAATGTAAATGTGTACTGTAAGTGCAGTAGTGTGGTCTGAAGTGCCCTCATTTAGATAATAACGGGTTCAGTGGACGACTCTCTGCTTCATATAGACTTTGTAATTTGTCATATATCAGGCCAGTTTATTGTGTGTTATTTTTCAACATAAATAGCTGAAATTGGCCCATTTTATGTGTAAGAGAGAAACCGGGTGTGGCTGTAGTAAAGTGGTTATTTTTAACTGCAGACAGTCGACTCCCTGACTGGTTTGTTGTCTGTTTGTTTGTGTGTGTACAGATGGGCTGCAACAACTGCTCGTGGAGTTTGATATCACTCTAATGAATATAGACGGCAAAGGATGGCACCCAGGGTATTACCTCTACTGAGGCCCCTCTGATGGTGCAGCAGATTCAGTACAGCCCCCCTCACCAGAGTGTTCTGGTCCAGGTCCAAGTTCAAGTAGCTGAGCTCCCAAATGGGGAGAGCCACATGTCAGAGAGGGGTGTAGCAGGTCCTCTGCCTCTGATTGAGAGAGATATGAGACCTTGACTATGTGAGTTTTGACACTGCACGGAACAGCTGCATGGAAACAGAAACATCAACTCAGCGTGCTGTGGAGTCAGAAGGTTGACTATGCAGTGCAGTGACATTTAGCACGGAAATTTTATTTTATACGTCTTCTGAAGTACTTCAATTGTATTTGTTCTAGGAGAATGATGGAAAATACACATTTTTAGGTTCATTATTGATCACATGTTTTGTGTGCGTCTGATTTGTGTGATATTTTCATTAAGATGACGTTCGAGACATGCACTGCCAGTTGGTGCGTAATGTTTATCTCTTGTCATCACCAGATGCTTCATTACCTCAGTGGGATGCCCTTTTTCTGCGCTCAGTGCAGTGCTGAAGCTGCTCGGTTTTGTAAGTTGTGTGTTTCTCAGTGGTATGTAGACAAAATGTATTTTGAAAACGTAGATACTTCTCACTTCGTTTTCTTTTTTTTTTAGCATTTTAGTACGTTGTCAGTGTTACCGATTGACCTAATCTGTACAGTCTTACAGTGTTGCTACATGGCTTCTTAGTTTCTTTATGCACCATGTCCCAGGTACTGTGGTGAAATATTGACACACATCACAGTTTTGCTGAATGATGACCCCACATTAAAAAAGTTCAGTGTCTTTGGAGTTGTATCGTGGGCTTGATTACTGTCCGCAGTGATGTCTAACACACCTTAAGCCTGAGATGGCTAAATCTCGTATATGGGCCATTGTTAGATTTAGTAGGAAGGATTTGTTCACTGATTGGTTAAAATGTGCTTTTGGAGAGACTCGATCTGGGGAAAATTAAAATCCTCTGTGATCCAAAAAAAAAGAAATATTTGATTAAAACCCAAATAAACTTTATGAAATGGATGAGACTGCATTTTTAATGTATAATTTTATTCTTGTTCTCTGGAGACGTTGTGCATGAGACAACTCTAGACACTAAAAATGAAGCATTTAAATAATTGAGTATTTGAGTTTGAGTTTTGAATAGTGTTTGTTAATCAGTTTCAAGCTTTACACAGACATCTCTGTTGTCATCATTCGAAGGGTTAATCTCCCCCACTCGGGGTTCATCTCTTACATCGATGTCTATTTCTTCACTGCTGCTGTATCAAGCTGAAATCTGATCCGTGGTCCATTGACTGTGTATTGACTATCAGAGGGGTCGTTACAGTGTTCCTGAATTTCTGAACTGTAGCACAAAGTTGTAGCACACTCATTATGATGATATTTGTTATTTAGATGTTTTACATTGGCGTGAGTGTCTTACTTCTGTTTTCCCACTCTTGACCTGCTCACTTGGCAGTTCAGCTGGGCACAACTACAAGATAGGGGATCATTGTGTGAGAGAGTGCAAGGTCAGAGGCAGACTGTTGAATTTGGCAGCACTCTGTTAGACTAGAAAATAATTTTTTCTTAAGCTATAAATCTGCTCATAGTTGTCTTTATGCGGACCAAAAGATATCCTCGTTTCGTCCCCAGTCATTTAGTGTAATGCCTCTATGATTTGTGATTCACCCCACACAGGAAGTCTTGTTTTATTTTGGGACATTTCTAGATTCTGTTTTCATGATTTAATTTCTGTGCTCTGCTTACAGGCTGTGTGAAATATGTTAGCTATTTGTTGCTATTTTAGCTTATATCTTATTTCATTGTAATGAAAAGCAGCTGCCAAAGCTATGCTCTTTGGATGAGTAGAACATTTCACACATGCAGCACTTTAAACACTGTTTATTGGATTTTAATAGATGCTAGAAGCTTTGCCTTTAAGTAGTCTGACCACTGGACAGTTAATTGGGAGGAAGACAAACCTTTAGCATGAAATGGCATTGACTCTGATACTGGAACCACACTGTGGCCTTTAGGAGTAACTCTACGAGAGCATATGTTGTACAGAGCAGTGATCAGTCAGGTTGTGTGATACCGATAGCCTGGGCTCATATACATGTCAGAGAACTCACATTCATCTGTAGAAACAAACATGTCGACACCATCAAATCCACACTTCACCAGCCTGGGTACAAAAGACTGATTCAACTTCTTCTTTATGCAATACAAGGCTATTACCAAAACAATGCCCTGACTCAGCTCATTGGGAAGCAGGTGATCTCTGCATCCCAGGATGCTCTGAGATGTTTCATTGAGTCATTGATTTCACCTATAGCTGAGCCAGAGTTCATGATAATCTTTTACTGTTGTCTGTTGTCACCACGTTTTGACACATAAGCTTCAAGGTATCTACTGATTGCCAGGAAAATATCTGGATTGTTGTTTTTTCCAATACCTGTTTCTTTTAGCTCGGCTGGATAAAATAACATTATTTGCTCTGTTGTTGATTTCAAACAGATCAGAGTAGGATACATCTTTGTTCTTATCCTGAATCCTCAGTGTTATCTTTTTCCCATGCTTGAAAAACATTGTCCTTAAAATAATGCATGTTACTATAACAGCTGCTTTGTAGTTATCCAGTAAATTGAGTCGAGAGTCGAGAATGCATTTACATCTTTTGTAGGTGATGGAAAATCTCTCCAGTACATCTCCTTAGGAAAATCAGTAATTCTGCACACATAAGCTGTGTTCTCTGTCTGACACCTCTGGTCATAGTCTGAACTGCAGATGCATGTGCACTCAGTCACTCAAGTTATACTCAAGCATTTTTTTTTTGCTTGAGTATTTTCAGTATTGCTGACTTCAGACATGACAAAACAGAGACGTGTCAGCCAGTCACTGGAGACTTGAAGAGACTGCTGAGTCAAAGTCAGCATAACCTTGAATGTCATCTTCTGAAGAACAATACTGCCAAGGCTCTGACAATTTAAACCTGGTTTATTGACAATAATTACTTACAAGTAAATGGATTGGATTTTTTAATATCTTTTGGGTGGATGGATGCATTGTACAGATGCCAGTAATGTTCTAGTCTTGAGGGGTGGAGGAGTCATAACTCACCGTCCTGACACTTGAATTGAATTTGATCTATTTTGTGGGAATTTGTTTTACAGCTTTAATTAGTGATTTCAACTGCTTCAGCTATTTAATGTGTAATCCGTTGCAGAGAGCAGCTTGACAGTGATATTGTGCTCAAAGAGACGCTGTTGCAGAATTTCATTTCATTCAGATTGCAGAATTTTGTTTCCAGAAAAACTGCTGTCATCTGAGCACTGTGAGGACCAGGGTCCCCTTTGCAACACTTTAATGTGAAAAATAGAAATGGACTGGTCCTCCAGTCGAGATTTAGTAATGCAGTCATTTGGAGACAGAGATTATGCTGAGTCACTGCTGCTGTTTTTGGCAGATTTGACTTTAGTTTTTTTACGTTATTCTTTTAGACTCCTACTAGAACAGTATAGTTTTTACGCCTCTAATTAAATAAGGCATGTGTTATTCTACAGCACTACTGTATTTTCACTCACCACCTCTCAGTCAAAACACTTCTTACAGTCGACGTTGGCTTCTTGAATCCAGCTACATGCACGGTTGTGATGTGACGATGGAGCGTGGATTGTTATTGGCTGAGGCACCTCCCTGTGAAACACCATGAGGATGAAACAGGACAACATCAGGGAGTGGTGGGAGAGAGAAAGGAGGGAGGTGTGCTCCTTTCTTTTTAGTTTCTCTGCTGACGGGGATTTTGCGCGAGTGGGCAAGAGAAAGAGAGAAAGAGAGTGAACAAAAAACACTGAGCTGCCAACTCCTGTGGCAGCAGCGGAGCGGAGAGGGAGAGAAACAGTCTGCTGTTAGCAGAGAGACCTTTACATCCTCCAGCGTGGTGTTTCAGTTCTGAGCTGACCTTGCAGAGTTCAGAGTCTGACTGTTGGAGCCTCAGGCAGTAGCGAGAGGGGAGATGGTGAGCATGGATCCTGGAAGGGCTATCCAGCATGAGATCAGTTCTCTTAAAGGTACTCCTCTTCACTTATTCAGTTTTTGCTTCCTGAGACTCTTGTCATCACCATCATATGCTCTCAGAACCGCCTTGTTTTCCCACAATGACAAAGGACTTCTTTTTTTTGTATGATGCAGGAACAAAAAGTTCAGGGCTGTTGAGCTGAATGGAGGAATCACGATCCTCTGTTCTCTCTGTTAATGTTGTTTGTGGATAAAAGGAATGAAACGCTTTTGTTCCCTTTTGTGTCCAGGCGTGACCAAAGTGGTTGGACCACAGGTCAGGGGTAATGATTGTGCTGAGACGGTGTGTTTTATGAGCCAGTGTATGAGATGCAGTGTGAGGCTGCTGCATGCGGCACGTTAAATGCGTCTGCGCCGGGAGATGCAGAGCAGAGGGGCTGCTGCAGAGTGTCTGCCGCTGCATCGCGGTAACATCAGCGATGCAGACAAATGTCGCTCTGCCCCTCAGTCTTGGTCTGTTGGTGTGGAAATCCTGATTAGCAGTGGATACCTGTGTGTGTGTGTGTGTGTGTGTGTGTCTGTATGTATGTATGTGAAAAAGCAACTAATCTCTGTGTAGTTTTCCAATGTTCAGGCTGCAGCGTGGCTTCCTGTTTGCTTACAGTTAGTGTTTACATCTGGAAAGTTTGCTACTCCCACCTCCTCACCTACAGGTGTCTCACTATTTTACTTAAACTTTAGTGTCATGAAAATAATAAAATGCAGTAATGGAAGGTGTAAATTTCACAGATAGTTTATACTTTTCCTTGACTTTTGTGGTTGCTAATCAAAAACCGTCTTTAAAAAGTAACAGTATCTGAATTATCTCTTTATAAATTTCGATGTTTCATGTGTTAATACTTAAATGCGAGCGTCATTGTGGTGATGATAACCAAAAACCTGATTGCTTCAAACTTTGATCTCCACAGTGTTTAAGTCATGCTAGCTTTGGTGTAAGTTTGTTTGCCACATTGGTAATATAACATCACATTAAATCATCCACAGAAGGACTTCATCACTTTGATTAATAGATCAACTAGCAAAGTCAAACATCATTTGCGTGCCATTAGTACATAATCAGTAAGACAAACCCTGAGTCATGAATCTTTTTTCATTTGCATCCAGCTAACACATTCTGTATCCCTAAGGCATCTCAGTTTATTTAAATGCTACTGCCCTGTTCCCATTTGTCTCTGCCACCCTGTAGGTATTACAGTCTGAATGGTTGGTTAGTCCCAGACTTAATCATTTATTCAGTTGTGTGCTTTTTAAGATCATTGTTTGTGCTTTCAAACTACATCACACTAAGAAAAGTCAGAGCAGGCTGACACTTACAGGGACAAACTGCCTCTAATTTGTGGAGACACAGCTCGACCAGACTGGTGAAAGTGGCTCAGCCCAAAAGAGAGGCCTGTTAGAAGCTCTCTGTGTAGGACTGAGGTTTATCTGGGGTATTCAGGCCTGGCAAAATGTGGTAACTATTTGGGAGAGTTTTCCAGGCATTTAAATGATCCTGGAGAAGGATCTGAAGGAGTCCTACCCACTCGGACAGGCTGAGAATGTTTTCCCCAGGGCTCTGGAGACAAAAGCTCGCTCGCTTCACTGAGCTCGCCCAATGGAGTTACTTAACATGTTGGACACTGCTAGTCAGACGCGGTTCATTTGTAAGCATGTCGTCACCTCAGGACCATTGCTCCCATTGTTATTTCTTGTGAGCTATTTTCAGGCACTTGGTCCAACAGGAGCCTGTTGATGATCTCCAGTATGTGTTAAGACATTTAAGGCTAAGTCTTAGGCCACTGTTGCCTCATTATTCACCCAGTAAAAGAGCTTAATATTCCTCTCTCTTTTACCTCACTTCCAGCCAGTACTGGGTCTTGACCCAGATATCTTGAGCCAGTTTCAGGCTTATGCAGATCTCTGAACAAATTTTCAGTAAAAGCAAAGCCACATAAGCTGTATTTAGGTGTATTTGCTAATTATTTGTAGATAGAATTCACTTGCGCAAAAGATAATGAAGCCTCCCTAGCCTCTTCTTCTTCGTTAGCCCTGTCAGATTTTGTATTATTTAATCTGCAACTAATTATCCTGCTGTTTAATGCAGGTCAGGTTTCCAAACTTCAAAAGGCTTCAAAACTCAGTGAGACTAAGTTTCTTAAATAAAAGTTATATTTTAGTCATTATTGTCTTTTCTGTTGTGTTGTTTTAATCAAACAACAGAGGCAGCGACACAGACACAAAAATATGAACTCAAACCTTTTCATTCTTTTTAATAATACCCTGAACTACTGGCACTCTTAACCTGTTTGAACCTTTGTGGAGCTCTATTATTAGTTGTATGTGTAACATGTGAGCATTCCAGCACTCCTTAGTTAGTGAAAGATTTTAAGCATAGCAGGTCCAAATCAGGGATATCCAGTTAAAAGGAGTTCAGGGCAGGGGTCAGTGCACATGACCTCAGGTGGTTTAAGGTTACAAGGTTATGTGGTAAAGACGCAAAGTAGGTACCTGACATCAGGCAGGTGCACAGCTTGAAATTTGCAGACATTCAGTTCTAAAACATTTTTAAAAATCTCATCATTTGCTGAAATTACCACTGCATGAAATACATGTTCAACACGTAATTCTGGTATTCAGAGAAGATTGAGTTTGAACTGTGCGTAACAGCTGCCCTTCTCAGTATGTAAATATATCAGTTGATTAGTTGATTAATTATTAAATTCCAAGAAACTATTTGGCAAACATTTTTTTATTTTTAAAAGAAAATCAGACGCAACTAAATCTTTAATGTATTGTCCTCTAAGAAGCTGATGGGAATTTTCACTTTTTTGCTGTTTTATTTATTGAACAATTAATTGAGAAATAAATAGCAGATTAATTGATATAAATTCATTAATTAATTGCCCTACACCAATGATGTGGTCAGAGTTGCTCTAACTCAGATTAGGACAAATACAATCTTTTGGCACAATAGCTTACAAGGATATGCAGCATTTATGGATTATTTTAGTGTTTTCCCTGCATAAATCTGCAATAACAATTTCCGATCACCTCACTGGAACGTAAACAAGTGAAATTAAAATTTGATACAGTGAACTCAGCACCTGAGTTGCTGTTGTTGTTGATCTATTAACACACTGTCTGTGTAGACATGGCCTGATGTGCTGAGAACAGCTGCCCACTGTGGCTGAAAGACACTAAAAGTGTTTGTAGAGGTGAGGGAAACTTGATAAGTATCGGTTTCTCACTATCAGCAAGCCCCTTCACAAAAGTAGTAATAATCTATTTTTTAATATAGAAATATTCATTAAATCCAGGTTTATACACTTTGTACAACATGACTCTACTTATCCCATCTGGAGTGAATCGTATGGCTGGACAAAAACGAGTGAGGAATCTGCAACCATCCACCATCTGAGAGCTACTGGATACTGCTGCTGCTGAGACTGGGAAAGTGACATATGAGCCCTTCGTCCTGAGCGTGAAATGCGGACAGGGTGTATGAATCAGCAAGACTCTACACACATGTGGAGTAAATGAAACCATGTGGTCATAAATATATATAATACAGTCATGACTATCAAATTCTTTAAACCACGACTCCCCTGCCTGGTTCTGACAACGTCAGCTGCTTATTTATTGCGTTGTCCTCAAAGATTATTTTATGCTGGTAAATTCTTGGCAAGCAGAAAGTGCAGCAATAGAAGAAGATAAATGCTGATGTGATAATGCAGATTTCAAACAGAGCATGACTGCAGATACACATCCACAGGATGTGGGCGAATAGGAAGCGAAATTAGAAGGATACTGATTTATCTCCACGTTGCAGATTCCTGTCTAAACCCTATACTTATAGGTAATAAGAGAACCACATAATGATGATGTTAACTATGTTGTTTTTTTATTTTACAAATCTGATTAAGGAGAACCCTCAGCTGTTTATTTGTTCTGTGGCCTGTGAATCATGGCATCATGAGTAGGCAGGTTTTGGCACATGAATCTCCAGAACTCATACAATAGAGAGAATGGCTGCTAAAAATTGTATGCTGTTTAAGTACCGATAGTAGCTGAATCTAAACAGATATCTATAGATCTCATTTATGATGTGAAAACCATCACTGACATTACAAGGTTCTTCCTGTCTGTTTCTGTTCCTGTTGCAGGACTGCAGCAGTGGTAAAGATGGTTGATGATGCCAGATCAGCTGCAGGGTTGATTGCTGCCTGTTCAGCACTCAGTGTGTATATATATATATATAATATATATGTCTTTACAGTCCAAAAACAATGGCTGAGTCTAACATTTAAATGTTGTTGTGATCAGGGGAATTCAGTTCAGCAAAGACTGAGCCACAGACATCTGTGCTTGATCTTTCAATTTTAGAGGGAACACTGCCAGTTTCAAGTAATAAAGTGACGGTATGCAACATGACCTGTATTTAATTATATTAAGGCGTCATTATTCCTTCCACTATATGTTGCCTGCTTTAAATTGTGTTCTGTTATGCACTTGTTAGCTCTTCAAACTGTAATCAAAAATGTCCTCTGATTACTTACAAGTAATTTTGACATATTTGCGGTATGAGGCTTCTTCTTGATTTGTTTTTGTTTTTGTTTATTTAGTTCTTTTTTTATTTGTGCCACATTAATACGCTGTAAATCGTTTAGTTTCTAACCCTTTTCATCAAATCTGACCCCATACTCCTATCAGATGTGCTCATAATCCCTTCTGAGAAACTCCTGGTTGTTGTGGACCCATGGGTATAGTGGGACCACTGTTACCTTCACTTTCCACATCTTTTCTAGCTCTTCTCTCAGCCCTTGGTATTTCTCGAGCTTCTCAT